>CM030362.1:275232179-275392179 GCA_017893485.1 Hemerocallis citrina
CCGATACAACTCCACTAGCCACTAAAACAGCTAAACTACTCCTCAAAGGCTGATTAAACTCAGTCTTTAGGAGTGGGGGGCTCGTGATATGGCTAAAAATGGGGTTAAATCCGAACCGTCCAAATGGGGCACGAATCTTGGCGCTCAGGGGTAAAAAGGTAATTTCACATATAGATGGGCCCGAAGCAGGTACTGGATCTCCCCTTCACAGATCCAATAAGCCGCGAACAGATCCACTCCAATTGGGTGCGGGTCCCGACCCGAGACGAACCCAGACCAGTAAGAGGAAATCAGGGTCACTGATTTGACTAAATCAACGGCCCTGATTTGCAGTTACCCTCTCACTGGGAATCAGGGATCAGTTTCCTAAACTAATTATGAGGATTTTACTCCTAACGGTTTCACAGGAAATCAGGTCCCTAATCAGACTCCCATGGCGACTATAAATACCTCCTACCTACCACTGTGACCAGGTAATCACTCTTTTTCCAACTTAAGCTCTTTCTTAATCATCACTGGTTACTGACAAGAGCGTCGGAGGGTGCGTCGCCGGGATCAACCTCGGTGTATCGCACTTCCTTGCAGGTGAACGGCAGGAGCTCAGCCGCCCAACTCCGGTGAACAGGTTCGGATCTGCTATTCAGGTTTTTCCACGAACTCACAAATTCTATCTATTTACCCCCACACCAGAATCAGCGGTAACAGTTTCCTATATTTCCAAAATTTGAGGAAAATAATGAAGTATAGTTGTTTATATTTAAGAGAAGACATAGGAAATTTTCAAATATAGGAATCGAAAGATCATCTTGCGTCTGTTCTAAAAAAAATTCTCGGATGCAAGATGATCTCGCGTGTTATCACAAAAAGAAAAAACATATCGGACACAAGATGATCATGCATTCGATCAATTTTTTTTATTTTTAAATGTGTCGTACTCAAGATCATTTTGCATCTGACCCAATTAAAGAAATAAATTCTTTAAAGAAATCGAACACAATATCATTTTGCATCCGACGAAATTTAAAAAAATAAAAAATCAGAACGGACACAAGAATGTCTTGCGTGCGTGTTTTTTGCCCTGTTGTTTTTTTAATTTTTTATGCAATATAGCCTATATGATTTTCTATGCATATAAAGTTAATATGAGATTGGTTTGATTTTTTGATCAAGGGATGAGATGGAATGAGCCTACAGGAATTGTTATGTGTTCAAATGCGTACAATTGTTTTTATTTTTCAAATGTGTTGGACTAAAAAAAAATCAATTTTTTTTCAATGGCTGAGATTCAAGATTAAAAAGATCATCCACCGTTAGACCAAATTTTGGGTTTCAATGAATACATGCACAACTCAAATTTCTTATTTCTAAAACCCAAATATGAAAATTTTGAGTCTTAAGAGCATATGTAGTTCCCTATATTCCCAAAATTTGGAAAATATAGGAAACGAACTGCTGTGGTTGTTCCCTATATTTCAAAATTTTGGGAAAAAAGGAATAATAGTCTCTTATATTTCAGAGACGGTATATGAATTTCTCAAATATAGGAATCGAAATATCATGTTGTGCCCGTTCCAAAAAGAGTTTCTTGGACGCAAGATGATCTTGCATGTGATCACCAATATATATATATATATATATATATATATATATATATATATATATATATATATATATATCGGAGACAAGATGATCTTCTGTCCGTTCAATTTTTTAAAAAAAAATTGTGTCGTACACTAGATCATTTTGCGTCTGACCCAATTTTAAAAAATCTGCAAAGAAATCGGATGCAATATCAATTTGCGCTCGACGAAATTAAAAAAAAAAGAAAGAAAAATTAGAACGGATGCAAGAAGGAGATTTTTCCCCCCATTTTTTTTATTTTCTATGGAACATACCCTATATGATTTTCTATGCATATAAAGTTAATTTGAGATTGGTTTGGATTTTTTGATCAAGGAATGAGATGGAATGTGCCTATAGGAATTGTTATGTATTCCAATGCGTACAATTTTTTTTATTTTCAAATGTGTTGGACTCAAAAAAAAAAATTAACTCAATGGCTGAGATTCAAGATTAAAAAGACCATCCACCGTTTGACCAAATTTTAGGTTTCAACGACTAGAAGCACAACTCAAATTTTCTATTTCTAAAACCCAAATATGAATATTTTGAGTCTTAACGACTACAGATGCCCTAACGCATTGTGAGGATATTAGGAGAGAGAGAGCGCTAGAGATATACATTGAGACAAGGGTTGACATTCGTGGATAGAGTAGGAATTGGACGGAATTTTTTCCCAAACTGTCCCACTTTTTGAAAGTTTTTTCCAAACCGCCCTACTTTTTTTTTTAATTCCCAAACCATCCCACTCGGTCTTTGAAAGACCGAGTGTAGTTATAATACACGCGGTCTATCAAAGACCGAGTCTTGCACTTTGAAAAATCGAAAAGCAAGACTCGGTCTTTGAAAGACCGCGCATATTATAACTACACTTGGTCTTTCAAAGACCGAGTATGTCATTTTGGTAAATACTTTCAAAAGTGGGTCAGTTTTGTAAATACTTTCAAAAATGGGTCATTTTGGTAACAAGTTCTCTAACAAGTTCTCCTTGTATAAAAGGTGTTAATACTCTTGCAGAAATCAAGTCATTTGATAAAATAACTTGAGAACTTTCAATGGACCACTAAATATTATACTGAGGATGAACCTAATATCTTTATATATGCTCCCTGTTACGCTAATTATACATATACATTTCAAGAAACTCAGAGTATAGCTAGAAAATGCACTTATTTGAGATAGGTGTTATCACAGATTAAGGAATTCCTTTGAATATATTGGAAGAATAAATATAGTCGATAATTGATGACAAGGGAAAGTTATCCACATTTTCATAAAGCACGATAAATGCATAGATAAATAAATAAAAACTATGCTCACCTTTATCCATGAAATCACATGTAAGAGCCAAAGTATGAGTCAATTTATTAGCTAGTGTACAGGAACTTCAGTCACAACAGATAGAATTGTATTTCAAATATGATAATATCAACAAATAACCCCAGATATCAAAACAGTCAATTTCTGGTGAAGTTTAACAGAAATTAAATTTATCTCTAACATAACAAGCCATTTAAAAGAGTTAACGGATCATCGATCCTACAATATTTAGGACAGACTTTCTACCTTTGTATATGCTCCTTTCCTGTTAATTTTATAAATTAACTTTTGAAAGAACTTGCACTATAATTGTTTTCAGATGCAAATTAGAAGGAGTATAATCAAATAGTTCAGAGGATAGGTTGAGTTATTTACATTTTCACAAAGCAAAACAAATAAACAAACAAATACTCGACGGTCCTTCACCCATGCAATTAATCCTAAGGACAAAATTATGAGTCAACCAATTATCTGTTAATTATAGTAAAGTCGCAGATGCATCACATAGGGTTGTGTTTCATTTTTATGGTTTCTTCATTAAGAAACAAGAACTGAACCATTACCTAAAGAAAATCTATGGAAAAGATCAACAAATTTAGGTCGGATGAAGATAGTTGAAATTGAAGTGTAAAATGGCAATGTGATGTATATGTGTCTGCTTGACTTCCCTGATGCCAACTAGGAAGAACAACTTTTTTGGTATGCTTCTCAGATGGCATGCAGGGAGCCAGGCAGACTCACTACCACTTCAAAACTTCTCGATCAAGACCCTACAAAAGTCATCCACAAACTATCCTAAATTTTTTCTAATACAACAAACCATTTTTTAAAGCTAAATATATACCTTGCAACTGCAGTTAATTTCTTTAAAAGTAAATTTGAGGAAGAAGAAACTTGAACTGGACCAAATTAATGGATCTCTCTCTTGTCGCTCTTTTAAAATGCAGGGTGGCCAGGTTCACTGAACAAGTACACAACCGAACATAGAGTTACAGTTATCGCATGTGTCCCTCAACAGGGGACAACGGTGAAGAACTAATTAACTCTCAAGTGAAGGACATATTACACTAAAAGTAGACACAGAAGGGAAGTCTAGTGAAACGAGAGGAGAGAAGAATAACTCACTAATAAGTATTACTAACTGGAATGTTGTTTATGTATATATATATCCTTTTGTGTACGTTAATGCCAGGTATATTAAGGAAGAAGTGTTGAAAGGGATAGAAGAGGAGACAAGGGGAAGTCCAAAGAAAGAAAGCATGTGGAAAAAGAGACCGGGGGGGGGGGGGGGGGGGGGGGGGGGGGGGGGCAAGCTCATATGGGCGGCAGCCCACTAAAACTACACAGGTAGAGCCAAGAGGCAGCCAGGGTTTTGCAGGAAAGGGTTTTGGGAACTTGTTACCAAAATGACCCATTTTTTGAAAGTATTTACAAAACTGACCTACTTTCGAAAGTATTTACCAAAATGACATACTCAGTCTTTCAAAGACCGAGTGTAGTTATAATATGCGCGGTCTTTCAAAGTCTTGCTCTTCGATTTTTCAAAGTGCAAGACTCGGTCTTTGAAAGACCGCGTGTATTATAACTACACTCGGTCTTTCAAAGACCGAGTGAGATGGTTTGGGAATTAAAAAAAAAAGTAGGGCGGTTTGGGAAAAACTTCCAAAAGTGGGACAGTTTGGGAAAAAATTCAATTGGACGGGAGTCTTTGTGGTGTTGGTGAATTTTTTTTTATATGCCACTTTTCGAAACTATTTGTAGAAAGATGACAGTTTCCAAAGTATTTATGCTCGTGGACTCAACAACTAAATTCGTCGTTTCCAATGACGAGTTTAGTTATTTCATGCTCACCGTTGGAACACTACGGTGTAGTTTTTTTCTTTTTTTTGTGACACTCATCGTTCCCAACAACGAGTTTAGTTCAAAATTTTCAATGAAAACTCATCGTTCCCAATGGCGATGACATTTATACTAGACCGCTGTTTGGATCGGCGAGTTTAGTTCAAAATTTTCAATGAAGAATCGTCATTCCCAACGACGAGGAAATTTAAACTAGACTCTCTGTTTGGAACGGTGAGGAAATTTAAACTAGATTCTATGGGGTTTTTTTCGAAAATTCACTAAGTCCAACAGAATGTTTCACTCTCTATGAAATTTCCTACATCCTCGTCGTTCCCAACAACGAGTCCAGTATAAAAAACCTCGTCGTTGAGAACGCCGAGTCTTATTTGATAATTTTGAACTAAACTTGCCGTTCCCAACAACGAGTATAGTACTAAGAACCTCGTTGTTGGGGATGGTGACTCTTTATTGAAATTTTTAAACTGAACTTGCAATTGGGAACGACGAATTTCTCAAAAAATTAGCTCTAAACTTGGCGTCCCAACGGCGAGAATGAAACAACTAAACTCGCTATTGGGAACAGCAAGTTTAGTTGTTGAGTCCACGAGTGCAGATACTTTGACAACTGATCTCTTTCTGTAAATAGTTTCGAAAAGTGACATATTAAAAAAAAATCGAGTGGAGGAGATGATAATTTTGTTTTTACTCGGTATAATGTTTTTTTCAAAACAAAAAAAATTAATAACAGAAAAAGGCATTTTCTTCTTTTCTGTATATGATGTCGATTTTTTAAGTGTAATAATTGTACATATTTAGAGTAGTGATAGTTGTAGACTTGTAGTATAGTTTGGTAGTGGCAATGCCCGGTAGAGAATATGTGAAGCTAACCATCAGTTGATGATGGACACATGATTTTATATGCGACTATGCATTGCTGTGTTGGAGTAGAGAATAAATGGAGGAGAAAGAAAAGGAGAAATAAGGAAAACAAGTTTTGTGGTGGAAGTAGAGAGTGGATGCGTGGAGGGGAGAGTGCGGTCGTTGTCCGAGTTTTGCTGTTTGTGTGTAAGTAGAGAATTTTCTTCTCTAATGGACCTTTTTTTTCCTAAGATGAGAGAAAAGAAATGTCAAATACTTTGTAAAGGAAAAAGTATTATTTCTCATGTTATCATGTATAATGTTGATTTTTGGTACCTAGTTGATACCCAGTTGAGAAGTTTTAACAAAAACAACAACTACAATTAATGGTATTTGCAGAAAACTCCCTTTGCTATTATGAAATTGATTTTTTTTTCTTTGTTCTTTGTCGAGAACCTATTTTTTTCATTTTATTCTTACAAATGAATGAATTATGAGATAGTGGAGTCAAAACTACGGAACTAATATAACAGAAGAAAACTGGTTCCATGAATTATCTAGATGTCTATCTCAAAGTTTGTCTCATCCAGCTATCTCAAAATGAATTCAAGCAATACAACAAAGATTGTGTCAAATAACATGATGGACAAAAAATTGTACACAAAGATTTTGACTGCTGATATTACAATTATGGCTAAACATATTCAAAATTGAAGTCTGTTCAATTTGTTCTGTATGAAATTTCACCCTCTCTCTTGCTCTACGTGAATGAAGAGCAAAAATTGTAGCTTCGCCCAGAGTACACTTTCAATAACTCTCACAACTGTAGGTTTTCACGTTCAAGTTCTGATTGGTGAAACTGCAGATACATAAGTAACCATTTCAGGTTCGAACTTTCTAGGCAATAGATATGATTGGCCTGGAATTTTGCTCTCAAATAAATGCATTTGGTTGATTGAAGTCATAACTCGTGAAAGTTCAGGCTGTTCAGCCAGGTAGGAGATAACGCTATATTGTTAGTTACAAAGCCATTCCCAGCTAACGTGAGAAGATTTCCAGTGTTTCGCATCGGTAGAACTAAAATGTTATGCACATTTCACTGAGAAATCAAGCAATCTTGCACCAATACACAGCAGTGATATCTCCATCTCCAATAATGTCACTAATATGTCTTGTATACTCGTGGTTCAAATTAGAAAAGATGTGATGAAACACGAATGTCGAAGGCTCAAAACAGTTGAAGAGAGTCGAAGATGAAAATTGTTAAAGTAGGTGCAAATAGAATTGCGGTCAACCGTCTAGTATTGTGGTCGACCGCACGCCAGACAGCACACCCGACCGACCCCTGTATATGGTTTGTTCGAGAGATGGACTGTCGACCGCACTTGTGGTACAGTCGACCGACAGCGGCAACTGTGTAATTTTGGGTCTCGATTTGTTATGTCGTTTTAGCCCAATCTTCAACTCCAGGTCAGATCGTACGACTTCTATTCGGTTACTCCTTCTACATGATATATCGGACAACTGAAAATCAAGATTAACCTAGGGTTCTATCTATTATTCATCTATATATTGTTGTAGCCTCCAATATGAGAGGCAAATACTTCATTGATTATTTTTTCCATTGCAAAGACAGTCTTGAGAAAGATAATTCTTAGTGAGTGAGTTTAATTTCTTGTATTGAATGAACCATTAACTTCTTGTAATCTCTTTTAGTTGAATATTATATTTCCTTATATTTTCCTCCGGATTAAGTGAAAGCTAACCGGGATAAATTCTCGTTGTGTTTGTGTTGGATTGGTAGATCTATATGCTTGTGTATTCAATTGATTCGTCGCATCTACTTCGACTTCCTCATTGTTTATTTAGTTCTGCTGTGTCACCGGTGTGTTTGTAGACACCCCTTCCCAACAAAGTGGTATCAGAGCTTCAGGTTGTCGAGTCCTTTGGTTAAGATGATAGGTCACAGTCATTGGAACATAAAGCAATTCGATGGAAAGATCAACTTCAATCTTTAAAAGGTAGACATGTATGATGTTCTAGTTCAAGAACGTCTGCAGTTTGCCGTCAAGAAGAAGGAAAAGCCATCCGATATGAAGGAGGGTGTTTGGGATGATATTGGTAAAAAGAGCCGTAAGTCTAATCTGACTATCATTGACGGATGAGGTCAAGTGCAAGTTTGTTAAAGAAACTGACGTAGCGAGTTTGTGGAAAATACTCATTGCTGACCGCTCTGGTTCGTCGTTATTAGATCAGATGCATTGGAAGAGGAAGTTATTCCGTTTATCAATGAAGGAAGGTACCGATCTTTAAGATCACATCACAAAGTTCAATAAGGTGCTATCTGAACTCAAACGATCAACGCGGATGTGAGTGAAGAAAATAAAGCTTTCAACTTGATATATATTCTCTGCTGGATTCCTACAAGCATTTGATCACTACCATGCTACACAATAAATCTACGAAGGAGAGTATTACAGTGGATGGTGTAATCAAAGCATTGAAGAAAAATCAACTTAGGAAGGAGACCCAAATATCATCGTCTACTCCAATTTGTCTAGCAATGGATGGTTCTTCAGGTGGAAGACAAAGTGCAATTCAAAAGGATTCGATTCGTTGCCGATATTGTAAGCGGTCAGGGCATATCAAGAAAGAATGTTGAAAATTGCAGGATCAGAAGAGTGTTAGGGATGAGAACCCTACCGCAAATGTGGTCAGTGCTACTGATTCAGGTGAATTCTGTCTTCTTGTAATAAATTCTTTAGAAGCAGATTTTAGTTGGTTTCTTGACTCAGGGAGTTCTTCTCATATTTGCTTCGAGAGGGAATTATTTTCTACTTATAAGTCTACTACATGGCATTGTGTGAGAACGAGAACTGGAGAGATTTGTGAAGTAGTGGGTGAGAGGACAGTTGAGTTGAAGATGTCAGGTCTAAACATGTTCACTCAAAGGGAATTTTTGCATATCCCTCTGCCTAAACGGAATCTGATTTCTTTGTGAACTCTTGAAGCACAGGGTTGTAGGTACACAACTCGTTGTGGAGTTCTGTCTGTTTTTCAAGAATGTCGTAAGGTGATTTGAGGGATGAGAGTGGTTGGGCCAAACCAACACAATCTCTACAAACTTTAGGGAATCCGAAATACTTGCGCAAGTTTTGTTGCTTCTTTTCCCGTTATTCCCCCAAGCTCATCTAGTTTGCGGCAACTAGCTTCATCGAAGCGAGACTATGACGTTCGAATATCGTCGAAAGGTTGAGAGTGCCTCGATGTAGGTGGAGTTCGTGTAGAGGTTGGCAACTCCGTGATAACGCTTACTGAGCTGTGCCCATGAGGGGGTATGCTGATCGGTGAGATTGGGTAGAGATTTGTTCAACTAGTAGAATAAACTATTGTTCCAAGTATAATCGCAAGTGAATTTTTTTTTTTAAGTAGAGTTTGGAGATGAAGAATCACATCATGTTGATAGCACTCGTATGCAATCTAAGGTTGAGGTTGTCAGGAAATTGTCTTGTATACTCGTAATTCAGATTAGAAGAAGATACGATGAAGACCAGAGGTCGAAGTAATCGAAGAGAGTCGAAGATGAAAACAATAAAAGTAGGTGCAGACATAGTTGCGATTGACTGTCCAGAGTTGCGGTCCACCGCACGCCAAACTGCACACCCGACCGACCCCTGTACAGGGTTTGTCCGAAAGAGGGACAATCGACTGCACTTGTGGTGCAGTCGACCGACCGCGGCGACTGTGTTATTTTGGGCCTCGATTTGTTGGTCATTTCAGCCCAATCTTCAACTCCATCGTACGGCTCATATCCAGTTACTTCTTCTACAGGATATATCGAACGACTGAGAATCATGATTAACGTAGGGCTCTGTCTATTCTTTTTCTATATATTGTTGTATCCTTCAATATGAGAGACAAGTACTTCATTGATTATTTTCTCCATTGCAAAGAAAGGTTGAGAGAGACTTTTTGGTGAGTGAATTTAATTCCTTGTATTGAGTTAATCATCTAGTTGAATATTATATCTTCCTATATTTTTCTCCGGATTAAGCGCAAGCTAACCAGGATAAATTCTCGTTGTGTGTGTATTGGAATTGTGAATCTATTTGCTTCGGTGTTCAATTTATCCCTCGCATGTACTTCGACTTCCTCATTGCTCTATTTAGTTCCATTGTGTCACCGGTGTGTTTGTAGACACCCCATCCCAACTAATAACATGTCTACAGACTGTTCGATGTTTTGCTCCAATAAGAGGTGCCTGATCTATTTATTGCAAATTTCTTATCTAATACTTATCTATCGTATCTCTGATCTAGATGTTGAATTCTAACTGCGGAATAACTCAACAACGACGACGAGATGTAAGAATAATAGAATCAAAATAAGAGAACAAATGACAACAAAAAACAACACAAAGGAACACACGAGATTTTTTCGAGGTTCACCCAATGTAGGGGTGGCATTCGGTCCAGGCGGGCGGGCCGGGCCGGAATTGCCCGGGCTTTGCCCGGTCCCGGGCCAACCCGGGTCGGGCTGAAGGGTCTCGCGGGCCGGGCCGAGCTAGGGGAAAATCTAGGCTTGGACCTGGTCCCCGGCCCCAAGGGTGGGGGCCAGGCCGGGCCGGGCCGGGCCGATTTTTGAGTATAATATATATATATATATATATATATATATATATATATATATATATATATATATAAAGGAAGATGAAAGACCAAATATTAAATTGTAATTTTATAACAATTGCAAAGGACTAATAAATAAAAGAAATTAAAACCAAATTTAAATTGATTTAATAAATTACATGATGTTAATTAAAATTAAGTTCATGAATACAATTTCATACAAATTAGATCAAATTGCAAAACAGGAGAATTATTTGAATTTAGAGATTGAGATGGCCTCTCTTTAGATTGATGAGAAGATCTTGGACTATTGTCGTGCACTTCTACTTAACCTAAATATAGAATCTCATCCCCCTAAATTTTTCCAATTTCGTACAATACATTATACAAATTACATTCTACTAGTTCTTCACTCGTCGCTACTTGTTGTTCCGTTTTGTGATTCTTGTAAGTCTTGAGTCCTTTCTTCCGCTTTCATCCAATCTTCGGTGCATACCAACATCTCCAAATTCTTTGTTGTCAAGTGATTCCTGTTCGGGTTCATAATCCGCTTTGATTGTTGTAGAGAAAGTTGAGAGATAGTAGAAAGTTGAGTGAATTTGTGAAGAGAATTGAATGAAATAAGGTTCTATATATAGAAATTGTAATATTTCAATTTCCCAAAATACCCCCAAAAAATAGCTAGTATAAATCCATTGGGGGGCATTTTGATAATTTTACACACCCTTTTAATTAAAAACAATTTTTGGAAAAAAAAGAAAAAAAAGAAAAAAAAAAGTGAAAAAATGGTACCAGCCAACGGTCGGCCCACGGGCCAACCCGGGCCGGTTCACCCCGATCCTGGGCTAGTGTGGGCCGGGCCGTTACCAGTCTTTTTTCACAAATTATCGAACCGGCCCGGCCCCTACTGTTGGGCCGGTCTGACCTCGGTTCAGCCCGATTTTGGGCGAGTCGGACTGGGCCGCGAACCGAGCTGGCTGGGTCGGGCCGGTCCCGAGCCAGCCTGGCCCGAATGCCACCCCAAACCCAATGCAATGGCTACTTCCCCACGCAGAGGCACTCCTGCGATTTTCACTAGAAACATGAAGAATAGGTTTACAAATCTCTCAAGAATCTCAACCCCAAGGTGTAGGGTTTCTGTCTATCTCCCTCCCTCTCAATGATGGTTGGTAGATTTCTATTTTCTTTTCATATAACCATAAAACCGTACACAATACAATATATATAGATTTTCTCAACTTTCAATCTTAGCCGCTTATCAAACAGCGTCGGGACGGTCGACCGCAATACCAAGTCGGTCGACTGGTTCATGCCTTCGACTATGCAGGGTCCAACAGAGTGTAGGTCAGTCGACCGCATGATTGACCGGTCACCTCTTCAAGTATACAGGGTTGAAGCAATGAGCGAGACGGTCGACTGCGCGGTCGACCGTACATTGCCTGGGGTGCGGTCGGGGATGCGGTCGACCACAACTCTGCCTGTAGCTTCAAACTACTCTTGACTGCTTGCTCCCACTTCGACTCTCTTTCTCGTCTATCTTCTTCAACCCATTATCGTGTACTGGATCCACAAACCCCAACAATCTCCCACTTGGAGACATATACACTAAGTCTCTAACCTGTTTTTCATTCTTCCCATGGCCTAGTCTAGGCCTGTGCCTCTACGAGTCTCCTCAACAATTAACCTGGAGACAATCCGATAGTGGTATAGCAAAACTGTTGTTTCCTGCTATCCACCACCTTAGTGAACATGTCCGCCAGATTCTTAGTGCCAAGAATCTTAGTCAGCTTCAACCATTTCTTCTTAACCGCCATTCTAATAAAATGATACCTCATTTGAATGAGCCGAGTCCAAGAGTGATATGCCGAGTTTTTCGCCAAGATAACTGCACTTTGACTATCACACCATAGTTCACCTATGGGTTGCTTCCTGCGCAACTGTTTCATGAGTTCTGAAATCCACAACATGTCTTTCATCGCTTCTGTAAGTGCCATATACTCTGACTTCGTGGTTGACTATGCTACAACTATTTGTAACTGCGAAGCCCAACTGACAGCTGTTCCTCCAACTGTAAATACATACCATGTGGTACTTTTGCAACCATCACGATCGCCCAAAAAATCTGCATCCACATAACCATATATATGCAAAGAATATCCCCCAAAACAAAGAGAGTGATCTGAAGTACCTACTAGATATCTAACTACATCCCAATGCTATTTACCTAGATTCTTCATGTAACGGCTACCAACTCCCACTGCTTGTGCGATCTCTGGTCATGTAGACACCATCGCATACATCAAACTCCCAACTGCTGAGGCATAAGGAATAACAGCCATTTCCTCCATCTCTGCCTCCGTTTTAGGACACAAGTCCATCGATAACTTGAAGTGAACAACCAAGGGATAAGTGACTGGCCTTGCTCCATCCATATTGAATCTCTTCAACACCTTCTTCACATAGTCCTCTTGTGATAACCAAAGCTTCTTGCTTCTCCTGTCTCTGCTAATCTTCATGCCGAGGATTTGCTTTGCTTCACCCAAGTCCTTCATAGAAAATTTCGAACCTAGCATCTTCTTCACTTCCTTGATCTTCTACATACATGAGCCTGCTAACAACATGTCGTCCACATACAATGCCAAGGTAAATATATCATTGTCCTCATATCTACGAACGTATACACAATGATCTGTTTCACATCAATCAAACTTCAACTACCATTGCGGCAATGCTTGTTTGAGCCCATAAAGGCTCTTCTTTAATCGACACACCATGTCTTCTTTTCCTTTTGCTTCAAAACCTTTGGGTTGTTTCATGTACAGCTCTTCTTCGATATCATCATGGAGAAATGTTGTCTTCACATCCAACTGCTCTAAGTACAAGTCTTCAACTGTCACAATACTAAGCAGAACCCTAATCGAAGCCATCTTCACATCCGGTGCAAAGATCTCACTATAATCAGCACCTTCTCTTTGAGAGAATCCTTTCACAACAGGTCTCGTCTTGTACCTCTTACTGCCATCTGCCTCATCTTTGACTATAAAAACTCATTTGTTCATAAGAGCCCATTTTCCTGCAGGTAACTTGTCAACTCCCAAGTTTGGTTCTGTTCCAAAGAGTTCATCTCATCCCTCTTGGCTAACTCCTACTAAATTCGAGCCTCATCCCTTAAAGCCTCCTCACGAATCTCTGGCTCTCCCGAATTTGTGTACAGAACATGCTCGTGAACAATACTAGCTGATGGATCAAATATCTTGGTTGGCCATCTCACTCGTGACGATCTCCTCAATGTGGGTATCGGCTCACCGACCGGTTCAGGTTCCTCGAACTGTTCTAGCTGTACCTATTTGTCTTGGATAACCTGCTCATTCCAAATAGGCTCACCATGATCCTCTTGTGCTGCCTGTGGTACATGTACCTGCTGCTACACTGTAAGGCCCCTACCATTAGGACCACATTCATAATCTAAATCTAAATCTGAGTCTAAACCCCAATCTAACTCTAAACTAGTTGTAATGTCTTGACTTGTGTGCCTGTCCTTGTATAGGACCTCTTCATTGAACACTATATTTTTGCTACGAATGAGTTTGTTATCCACAAAATCCCAAAGCCTGTAACCATACCGATCACCACCGTATCCAATGAACACACACCTCCTGGACTTAGAATCCAACTTATTTCTTTCTTTCTTGTCAATTAGTGCATATGCAATACAACCACTACAAGGAATTTGACATATAGTGACAGCTAAAATCCGTGGGTAAAAGGCAAAAAACCGTAGGTATAGCCCGTAAAACCTATACCAACGGACATTTTTTCCGTAGTTTTTAATTAGCTATACCCACAGCACAATGCCGTCACTATAGCCTATAGCAACGGTTTTTTCACCCGTTGGACAAAACCTCGATGTTATGCCCACGGTTTCGTATCCGTTGGTATAGGTTTTAAGGACACCTCTTACTTTCCTATACCCATGATTGAAACTCCATTGCTATAGGTTTTAGTGATGGTTTTCGCATCCAAATATTTAAATATATACCCATCACTTTATACACAATTTCTTTCTTATTAATTACGCTTATGATAATCCAATTATAAACTAAATACACAATAAAATAGATAAATGTGTTTATGAAACAAAATTAAATAAAATCAAACTTCAATCATATTAAATATTAATGAAGTATTACAAACATGTCAAATTACAAAATAGTTAATAACCAAATACACAATTGAATTTATGTGTGCAGACATGAGAATCAATACTTTAAACTACGATCAACATATTCATTGGCATTATAAGATAACATTCAATTGACTCCTCACTTGAGATACGACACTAACAATTTTTTTATTTTACGGCAACCAGATCTTGATTCTCTTTGCAGTAATCTTCTTTTAGCATCCTGCAAATCTCCTTTACAGCCTTCTTCACTTCATCGTCGGCAAACACAAACTCGGCTACATTTTGAGCGAGTTCAATCATTTCTCGCTTGTTGAGAGCCCTTCACAAACAAAACAAAGCAAAAAGATCTAACTTTGGTCATCAACAAATAGTCAATATTTTTTTTCGTTATCACACATTCAAATAATGGGAGTGATGCCTACCAAATGTGGTCATTGCCAGGTAGTACGCAGAGGAGAGACTAGTCGAGAAGAGGACTGCATCATCAGTTTGTGTTAAGTACAATATCAAATAAAAAAAGATTCCTTGCAACAGACAAGCAAAGTTTTAGCTTCTGTAGTCCGAGCAAAAATCCTAATTATTCATAAACCCTAATTACCTCGCCAGTCACCTTTGCCAAGCTTCTGCAGTCTGAGCAAAAATCTTTTATGCTCTTCTTCTGTCCATGCCACACCTGCAAATGATGGAGCTCATGATTAATGACTTCTTCAAACACTAATTTAACACATATCTTAAACATATAGAGGTACGAATGGGCTGATTTCAAAGAGTTAGTTACATCAACCCTTTCCTGGCTATGAAGCAAGAGACTCATGAAATGATAGCAAAAATCTAAGACTAATTATAGACCTGTCACCTGATGTCAACATCAGATTAAAATTTGACACACAAAAACCAAGAGCCAGAATAAACGCACAGATACACTTGAGGAAATGGTAAACACAAATAACAAGAATTGGCCAACCAAAAGATATGATTTCTACGTAACAAGACCTTCTGAAGGAAGCACCACACTTCTTCTGTTATCTTCGTGATATTCACTAATGAGGATATCAAACAAACTGAGACTTCTCAAGTCCACTATCAACAAGGAGCGAAAAACCATAGGACATTAGATATCTTCTCAGAAATACTTCCAATGTTAACTTGCATAAAAATGGCTTAAAGGAAACACCAGAGGAAAAATGACAATAAATTTCAAAAACTCAATTCACATGTTAACCCTTCTATACTAAAAAAAACAAAACATATAAGTCCTTCCAGAATCCAAATACCTATTGGCTTGCAAAGCCCGCCGCTTCAAGCAATGAGTCATCAAAGGCTTGTTTCACTTCCCATTTCAACTCCTAATTTCTTAATGCTGACTGCCCTAAGGCAAAGATTACTATATTAGGGAACTAATGCTCATTATCAAGCATCAACCAAGGCCTCTGAATAGCAAACTTGGTTGCAACTTCTATTCATGATAAATCTTCTCGAAGCCTCAATTAAACGTTTCTCTATAGTCTAGGTTTTCATTTATGATTTGACAAGCACAAGAAGCCTCAAGGAGAACCATTTGTATAGAGATCAGAAATAAGCTAAATGGGTAAATCGTGATGACAAAATATAATAATAATAGGAAGTTATGGTATGTGAGAAAATCAGTGAGGTAGTAGACCAGAAAAGATACTATCACAGACAGTCTTCACTCAAGCTCAATTTTTAGTGTAGTGCTCAATGATGTGCGTGTGCGTGCGTGTCTGTGTTTCTCATTTTTTATTAAAATTCTTTTACCTTTCAGTCTTCAAATAGGAAAAAATATAATGAAGAAGAAGAAGAAGAAATAACTCATGAATATCAAATTGCTAACTAACATCAGCTCCCGGACACAGAAAAGAGAGAAACAAATTTTAATCATAACTTCTGTAACTAAGTCCCTTTAATCCTAATACTAAGATACTGAAAGGATGGATTTTAATTCCTTAGTATAGACAAGTTCCTAGTACCAAACAACTCAGGAAAATCAAAATGTTCTTAGGTCCACGCATGCAACAAGTTTCATTAGCTATCAATCAAAGAGATTCAGTTAATATGACAATTTAACTTTCAAATTGGGTTGGTCAGCAACAAAAATAAGATTTTCCATTTACTCATAATAAATACCTATTCTAGAACACCAGCAGTGCACGAAGGTTAATTCTTTAATTAGTTTTAGCTTTTGTGTTTTGCAGTTATCAACATTTCACACTCCGTATGTTCATAATTTATACTCTTTTGTTAACTTGGACTACATCCTTAAAGTAAAAAAATAAAGAGGACCATTGTATCACAAACCACTATAGCAGGCATATCTTGATTCCTATGCTATCCAAACATTACATTGTTCACAGTTATAACCACTTACCACTGTCCAACCACAACAACATACAACCCATAGAATTTTTCCAAACTATCAGAAAATCAAAAATTCACAAGAAGTTCTTTTGCTAAACCCATTAAGGTTCTGTTTAGTATTGTTGTAAACAAAAAATGCTGGTAGCAGAAAGCATAATGTTTAACTTCAAAAAAAAAATCCTAGTATGTAAAAGAACTTTTCAAAAAGCAAAAAATAATAGTTTTCGAAAAAGTACTTTTGGCTGAGCACACTTTTAATTATTTTTGCCAAACACCTAATTTGAGCCTAAAAGAACTTTCATACCCAAAAGCACTCTAGAAAAGCAATGCCAAATGGAGCCTAAAAGCATGAGAATCAAAATCCACATGGAACAGAAGATGTAAAATCATATTCAACTCACTGGCAAAAAAATCCAATTTGTTATCTGCTAAACCATCACAACCTCTCTATAAGCATCAAAACACCCAACTTTTTAGTAACAAATAGTTGGAAAAGCATAAAAAAAACAAAACCAAATTCATAAGCACAAATTGCTCAATTTACAACAATACGAAGCACCAAAAATGCCTCATTTATGTAATCTCTATAGTATAGAAGATAACTAGAACACTAGACACATTACATGCATCCAAAACAAACTAATTACAATTCACTATGATTCAACCTTCTCTATTTTGTAAATAATTACCATCATAAATTCCCAAATTCAAAATTAAACAAAAATAATTATTATTTTCAGATCCATTTCCTATAACATTTCAAATTACATAATCAACCCAAAATTCAACCACGGTAAAAACAAACCTAATCAAGTAATACTGCACTTTTTACCTCAAAAAAATCAAACCTATTCGCATTCCCAATCTAATTTACACCAAAACCCTAAAATGTAAACAAAATCGAACCTTTCTTTCGGCAACTAGAACTGGCCCCCTTAACGACGGCGGATGCGAGGGAGATCTCATCAAGATCGACGCCGAGGAAGAAGAGGAGGATGCGGGGGAGATCTCGTCATCTTCCTTTAAGTGAGGGAGATGGGGCGACGGCGGCGGGAGGAGGGGGACGCCAACTCGGGAGGAGGAGGATTTAGAGATTGGATTTGGTGAGAGAGGAATTTAGGAGTTTTAGAGGGATAAATGAAATATTTGGGTTTGATGAGAGAGGGATTTAGGAGTTTTAGAGGGATAAATGAAATATTTGGTGTGTGTGTGTAATATTTGGTGTGTGTGTGTGTGCGCGCGCGCGGAGAGAGAGATGGAAAATGAAAAGTCGGTCGACTCTCTAACGCGCGCGCAGGGTCCATGAGAGTGTAGGTCGGTGGACTATGCAGTCGACCGGTTGCCTCTTCAAGTATACAAGGTTGAAGCAGTGAGTCAGACGGTCAACTGCGCGGTTAATCGTACATTGCCTGGGGTGTGGTCGAGGGTGTGGTCGACCGCAACTCTGCCTGTAGCTTCAAACTACTCTTGACTGTTTGCTCCCACTTCGACTCTCTTTCTCATCTATCTTCTTCAACCCATTATCGTGTATTGGATCCACAAACCCAACACTGGCATTAGAGAGAGTTTCAGTCATACAAGAACCCACTTCAAACCAAATTATATACCATTGTTGGAAAATACGATCCATCATTGCAGATTCAGATTCCCATTTTGCAGGACATCTGACTTAATTTGCATAATCTCTGGTGAATGCTTTGTTCCTAATGTTTCCATATTCTCAGGCATATAAAGACATGGCGTGTTTTGCTTATATACAGTTGTTGCTGCTTATTTCGATGTGGGAGCAAATAGATAGTGAGTTAATAATGGATGGAAACTACTCAAAGTCAAACCTGTGCCTTGGCCTTTATAAACTGTTAGGGCTCCTGAGAATGAATCTGGATCGTAGATTGACCTCCTGTGATCTGAATTCGACGATGGATGATGCGGCTGACGGACCTGCAAAATGCCTCAAACACCGGGGGGTGGCCCCTGGCGACAGATCCTCCGACGCTCAAGTCAGAACCAGAAAGAGAGAGAGTAAAAGAGTGAAAACTGGTGAATTGTTGATTACCTGGTGACTGAAGAGGGGGAGGAGTATTTATAGGCCTGAGAGACATTCTAGAAGCCGAATTGTGACCGTCGGATCTTTCATGTCTCCCCCCTGAAGAGATAAGATATCCCTGTGAGGGGATAAGAGATTTGACTCCTAGCCATCATAGGCTGGGTGTCTCTCTTAGTGGGCCTACTCTGTCACTTTTTATGGGCTTGAGAGAAACCCATATTTTGGATTGGGCCCAGGCCTGTAACATAGGCCTGTGATGGCTAATCTGCCTGTAGATGCTTTGAGATCCGTGCAGGAATTGTACGGCTCTGATCTGCTGTGATTTTTACCATCATCATAAGCCATCTACTCCCGAAAGGCAATTTTCATGGCTTTCGGGAAGTAGTACATCTTATTTTTAGAATTTGGCGAATAATCTAAGCAGTCGAAGTGTTCGGAGATACCTGGAACCGATCTGTGGCTTCTGAAGGCAGTGAATATATTCCTGAATTTTTCCATATTTTTTCAGATTTTTTCGAATTTTCAGGAATTTTCTAGGAATTTTTCCATAGTTCTACAGATTTCTCTAAATTTTATGGAATTTACTATAATATCAAAATCACTCTTTCAAATTTTATAATTAATAAATTCAATTTTAACTATTTTTCGGATTTTTAAATTATTTTTCTGAATTAAAATAATTATTTTGGAATTTTTAATTAATTTTTCAAATTAAAAATAATTTTTAATTTATTTTTCAGATTTATCGAACCTGATTCGCGTTTTGAGACGATCTGGCTCGTTGATCAGATCTGACTCGCGCGCTGAGGTGATCGGACGGCTGAAACGGTTTGATCATGGGCGAAATTCTTTGATGCGTTGATCGTAAGCAGCACGAAAATCTTGGAGATCTGACAGCGCTCAGTCATCTTCTTCTACCCCTCAGTTCGGCAAATCAATTTGCCGAGCTACGCGTCCACTGTCAATTCTTGGGGATCTCGCCGTGCTACCACGCCCTCGTCGACCTCGGGGAGTGTCAAGCTAACTCTTCATGGCCGAGCTACGGGGATTCGAAGCTCCGCCGAGCTATCGAGCTTGAGCTTCGTCGCCGAGCTATGGAGACTGTGAATCCACGAGCTATGAACTCGAGGTCTCGTCGTGCTACGGGATATTGAAGCTTCGCCAAGCTCTGGCCATGGAGCTCTCGTCGAGCTACGATAGCTCGTTTTTGCCAAGCTATGCGCTCGCTCGTCTCACCGAGCTATGGCCGTGGAGCTCTCTCCGAGCTATGGCCTTCGGAGGGTTCGCCGAGCTATGGAGCTCTCTCGTCGAGCTATGGCCTTCGAAGGGTTCGCCGAGCTACGGAGTTTTCTCGCCGAGCTATGAAGCTTGAGTTCTCGCCGAGCTATGGCTTTCAAAGGTTCACCGAGCTACGGAGCCCTCTCACTGAGCTACTGAACTTCGTTTTGCTGAGCTACAGAGTTGAGCTTTTTCGAGCTCTGTTTTTGGTCGAGTTTTGTGAGAGCTCAAAGCCGGCGATGCTTATGAGGAGGCGAGAGCTCGGTGTCGTTGGTGGGGCGAGGAGCTACGGAGCTCGATTTCGGAGCGAGGAGACGAGTCAGAGCTCTCAGGCGAGCGGTGGTCTTCGAGTTTTCGAAGCCGTGATTTTGGCGGGAAAGTTTGGAGAAGAAGAAAGAAGAAGAGGAGAAGTGGAGCGGGTGCAATTCGGGTTTGGATCCGACCCGTTTATACCCCTTAGTTTATTTTGAATCACGTTTGTGGGTTTGGGTTGTGGATCCGAACCCGACCTGGCTTTCTCCCTTCACTCATTTAATCTGCAAGCTCATTTTGGGGGGTTTTTGAAGTATTTTGGAGTTGGGTTTGCATATAAATTTTTTTATATGTATATTGTTGTGTATATGCAACAACATATGTATACATATAGTTAATCATACGTGTATACCCAGCCTTTTACTTCGTAACCCTCGGTTGGTGGATCTTGTGCGTATATACATAGCTGTACTGGGAGAGCTGTTACAGACTTGCTGTTTGGTCCCAACAAGTTGTTGTGGCCTATCCGGGATAGAGTTGAACGTTTTGAGCTTGCCATTTGCGCCCGGCAAGCATGTAGATAACTCGGCAATGGAGTTAGACGTTGCGCCTGCTGTTTGCACCCAGCAAGCGTGTAAAGACAACTCTGAGATAGAGCAGATGTATAGCTTGCCATTTGATCCAGGCGAGTTTTAAGATAACTCGGAGATAGAGTTGAACGTTCAAGCTTGCCGTTTGTGCCCGGCAAGTTTAGAGGGACAACTCTTTGACCGAGTTGACGTAGAGCTTGCTGTTTGTTCCCAGTAAGCATTGGGAGATGACTCAGAGATAGAGTTGAACGTTCAAGCTTGTCGTTTGCGCCCGGCAAGTTTAGAGGGACAGCTCTTTAATTGAGTTGACATAGAGCCTGCTGTTTGTTCCCAGCAAGTTTGGAGAGAACTCGATGGCAGAATTGAGTGCTGAACTTATGTTTGCACCCAGCAAGCGTGTGAGACAACTCTTTGATTTAAACCCGGCGGTTTGTAGGGGCAACTCGTGGCTGAATTGGCGTAGAACTTGCTGTTTGATCCCAGCGAGTTTGTGGAGATGAATCTGTGGTAGAATCGATGTAAAAACCGTCGTTTCGTCCCGACAAAGTTTGTAGAGGAAACTCCGTGATGGAGTTGTGTGTTGGACTTGTTGTTTGTTCCCAACAAGCTTAAAGATGGCTCTATGACGGAATTGAGCGTTGAACTTGTTGTTTGGTCCAGCAAGATTGTAGAGGACTCTATGACAGAGTTGGATGTTGTGCCTACTGTGTGCTCCCAGCAAGCGTGTAGAGACAACTCTGAGATAGGGTTGACGTAGAAACTGCCATTTGACCCCGACGAGTTTAGAGAAGACTCTATGACAGAGTTGGATGTTGCGCCTGCTGTTTGCACCCAGCAAGCGTGTAGGCTACTCTAAGATAGAGTTATTGCAGAAACCACAGTTTGATCCTGGCGAGTTCGGAGAGAACTCTAAGATAGAGTCGATATAGAAGCTGTCGTTTGATCCTGGCGAGTTTGGAGATAACTCAGAGATAGAGTTGTTGTAAAACATGCCGTTGGATCCCGACGAGTTTAGACACAACCCTAAGAGAGAGTTGATGTAGAAACCGCCGTTTGATCCCGGCGAGTTTGTAGGGACAACTCTGAGATAGAGTTGAATGTTGAACTTGTTTGTTCCCAACAAGCTTAGAGATGGCATTATGAGTGAGTTGGATGTCATACCTGCTGTTTGTGCCCAGCAAGCATGTAGAGACAAATCTTTGATTAAGTTGGTCAAGAGTGGTAGTGCGACGGCTGGAGGCCGCCCCTTTACCTCTTAGTCATTGTGGCATGGCGATAAGTCTTACTTGTGTAGTTTCCCACAGACGGCGTCAATTTATTGCTGCTTATTTCAGTGTGGGAGCAAACAGATAGTGAGTTAATAATGAATGGAAACTACCAAAAGTCAAACATGTGTCTTGGCCGTTATAAACTGTTAGGAGTCCTAAGAATGAATCTGGATCGTTGATTGACCTCCTGTGATCTGAATTCGACGGTGGATGATGCGGCCGACGGGCCTGCAAAATGCCTGACACATCGGGGGGTGGCCCCCGGCGACAGACCCTCCGACGCTCAAGTTAGAACCAGAAAGAGAGAGAGAGTAAGAGAGTGAAAAC
This sequence comes from Hemerocallis citrina, assembly GCA_017893485.1. Lineage (NCBI taxonomy): Eukaryota > Viridiplantae > Streptophyta > Magnoliopsida > Asparagales > Asphodelaceae > Hemerocallis > Hemerocallis citrina. Next base: position 275,254,772 of record CM030362.1, read on the forward strand.
TGGTGAATTGTTGATTACCTAGTGACTAAAAGGGGGAGGAGTATTTATAGGCCTGAGAGACATTCTAGAAGCTGAATCGCGACCGTCGGATCTTTCATGTCTCCCCCCCGGCCCTGAAGAGATAAGATATCCCTATGAGGGGATAGATTTGACTCCTAGCCATCATGGGCTGGGTGTCTCTCTTAGTGGGCCTAGTCTGTCACTTTTTATGGGCTTGAGAAAAACCCATATTTTGGATTGGGCCCAGGTCTGTAAAATAGGTCTGTGATGACTAATTTGCTTGTAGATGCTTTGAGATCCGTGTAGGAATCGTACGGCTCTGATCTGTTGCGATTTTTACCATCATCAACAGTCATCACAGGATTGAATTCAATCCTCAATATGTTCGTAATCCTCAATATGTTCGTGTTGGTGTTTATCTATTCTCATATCGGCTTATTATAACTCCAAATTAGATATGGACAACACACACCATAGCACTGATTCGTGTGACTAAGCACGATAGCACTAAGCAATCGGCCAACTTGACCATACAAAATGTTGAGTTGTGGATGATCCTCATTTGAAGAGATTGTTCATAAACTGGAGGAGTAGATCACTCCTTGTTACTGTCACATTAAGAAGCTTTCTACATGATGTCTTCAAATTTTCAGAGATACATCTCAATCCTCGTTACATTCAAACTTTCTTTCATTATAGAATACTAAAATTCATATTACACTTATTGGTCAAATTCACAATGAGTATCCCCCGTGAATGAAACCAAAGACTTTACACGACAATTCAATACTGGTTGCTTATCTTATCTAAAAGATCACTCAAAACATAACATTATCTTAAGTTCTTAACACACAGGCTCTTATAAATCATACAGCAACTCAGAAATCAGAACCAAATCATCTCCCATGACCGGTGATCAACTGAGAGAATACCATGCTCTCCGACACCCCTGAGCTCATCTCGATCAATCTCACAGTACTTTCACCCTCATGGCCATCATCACCAATCGAAGAAGTTAAAGAAGGTATCCGTCTCGCTGCATTAACAGGTAACTGCGAGTCCACATTGCCGCTATCTTCAAAAGGCTCTCTCCTCAGCTCAGTCTCTTGTAGTTGCAACGCATATTCTAAATTCCACAACACATCTCCAATCGTAGGCCTATCAACCCCATAATCAGCCAAGCACTTCTCAGCGGTTTCACCAAACTTCCTTAACGAGTTCACATTAACCTTTCCAACCAATCTCGGATCGATGATTCTCTCAAGCTGCCCTCTTCGCTGCCAAATAAGCGCCCACTCAGCCAAATTGAGTTGATCTCTTGATAGATTCGGATCAATCACGGGTCTAGCACATAAAACTTCGAATAGCATGACACCAAATGAGTACACATCAGACTTATCGGTGAGCTTTTGTATCTTGAAGTATTCAGGGTCAAGATACCCGAAGGTTCCCTTAACTCCGGTGCTCACATGAGTCTCACCGGAGGAGGGGCCAACCTTTGAAAGCCCAAAATCTGCGACTTTGGCCAAATAGTCCTCTGCAAGCAAAATGTTTGTGGACTTGATATCACGGTGGATTATGTTGTCAGAGTAGCCTGTGTGAAGGTAGTGAAGGCCTCGAGCTGCTCCAATACAAATCTCTAACCTCTGCTTCCATGACAAACATGGCAAATTGGATCCATACAAGTGGTTCTTCAACGGCCCTTTCTCCATGTACTCATACACCAAAATCATCTCTGACTGTTCTTCGCAGTATCCAACAATTGACACCAAATGACGATGCCGAATCTTTGATAAAACTTCGACCTCGGTTTGAAATTCTGGAAATCCTTGCTTCACTCCCGTGCCTCTCTTAACGGCAACTTTGGTCCCGTCTCTCAGCACACCTTTGTATACTTTTCCGAACCCACCAGAACCAATCACCTGCTTTTCATCAAAATCATCAGTTGCGAATCTGATCTCTTCAAATGAGATTTGGAGATCGAGATTGACTCTTGGTGTTTCAGTCGATTTGCTCGAAGAATTGTACATAGAAGTTGTGGCCGGATAGGGAGACCAGGATCCCACAGGAGAAGGCTTAGGTTGAGCACCAACCTTACGCAGTCGCCTTTTGCATACTAACAACACAGCAACCAAGACCAGTAGCAAAACGAGCACGGCACCCCCAACAACGCAAAAAACCAGAATTTTACTCTTATGATGCTCATCAGGACTCGCAGCAGGATCCAACCCAAGCTTCATAATCTCCAACCCGTTCAAAAACGCATTCCTTTCTTTGAGAATACTGAGATTAGATTTTCCAATACTCACATTCAAAACCCCGGTTTGATCCGAAGCCGTCGCAAAATCCACAAAAGAGGCAGCTGCTGGAGTGTTGTAGGTGAGCGAGCCCGGTCGGAGGTCACGGTAAGCTAACGACTGACCAATATAAACATCAAACATAAAATTAACAGGGTCGAACATGAAGTTGCAGAAATGCATCCGAACAAAGTAGTTCTGGCCTGGGGAGACGTTAAAGCTCCAAGTAACCTTGAAATCAAAGTTAGGATTGCCCATCGTCGTGTCATTATTTACTGCCATTTTCCGCGCCGTGTCATACACAAACGCAGGCGCAATTTCCCTAGTCTGAAGTGGATTCGAACCATACGTGATCGAGTCAGTAGTGGTTGTTTTGACGGAAAGATCACTCCGGAAGATGAACCGATCATCAGGTAGCCACGTTCGCCACAGAGTGTCGTTGAACGGAGTCACCAACTGGCCTCCGACATTAACTCTGTAGAGAGTTTCAAGCCCTTGACCTATATAATTCGCGGGATTCCCGCTGAAGAGGTTTACAGGCAAAGGATTTGAGCTGTTGATGAGGTTGGGCGGGGCACTGAAGAGTTCTATGGCGTTTACGAACGCGAATGAGTTTGCAGCAGGAGAGAAGGTGAGCGAAGCTGAATCGGAGGTGACCGGCAGGTAGAACTCTTTGATGGTGGGTGACGTGGTGTCGGAGACGGAGAAGTTGGATAGGAGGGTGAAGAGGTCGAGAGCGGAGACCGAGAAGGTGGCGGAGGAGAGGTTGGAAGTGGGGAGGAAGTGGAGGCGGAGGATGTAAGTGGAGTGGAGGGAGGAGGAAGTGGGGAAGTGGTAGGAAGTTGGGGAAGTGAAGATACGAGCGTTGGAGTAGAGAGGGGAGGAAGAGGAAGTGGGGATGGAAGTGGAGATGGTTTTGGAAGTGGAGAGGGAAGTGAGGTAACTGGAGTCGGAAGTGAATATACGAATCGGGTTGTCGGAGTTGAGGGTGGTGTTGGATGAGGATCCGCAGTTGAGGTAGTAGTAGGTGGAGGGGGAGAAGGAGGATGAGAGGATAGGGAGGAGAAGGAGGGTTAGGAGAGAGAAAGTCTTCATTTTAGAGAGAGAAAAGTTTTTTTTTTCTCCTGTTTTTTTTTTCCGTCGCTGGAGAGAGAAAGTTTGGGGAGGTTTTAGTGCGGGGATCAGATCGAATGAGAAAATGTTAGTGGAAGAGGAAGGTTGGCATGATGCCGCTGGGATTAGAATGGAAATGGTTGGTTATATTTATGGATTTATTGGTGTTTATTTATTCTGTTTTGTGTTTTTTATTAGGTTGACTCGATGATTTAGTTGGGTCTTCGGGTCCTGGGTTGGAATTGTTCCGGGGTGATTACGTGGAAGACATTCTGTGTGGAGAATTCTTGGATGACTTTTATGTTTGTTATTGTGGTTTTTTTTCTTTTTCCTTTTTTTTTTATTTGGTAATTTTTTCCAGGGAAGGCGAGGGTCAATTTCATATAGGATTTTTTTTTTAAGAAAGTATTTATAAATATAGAACACTCCAAACTATTTATAATAATAAGACAGTTGGAAGCAATTTTCTAAAAGACCCTATCTTTAAAGATATTTGGACAACATTAAAGCTAAAAATTTGCATAACTCGCTATCTTATTTAAAAACGGGATATTTCACAGAAAATATAGAAATTGAGATTAAAAATCTTACAAAATTTAAAATAATATATGTTTTTTTTTGAAGAAAAATGTGGAGTATGGCCATCTTGTTTCATTAATAAAAAATTAATGATACAAATCCAGATAACTGGGTCAGATTACAACTTACAGACAGGAAATAAAACATACATGAAACAACTTGACTCGTACAAACAAAAAATTTCTCCAACAACCCTGGAGGGTTGGCCGACAACCAAGCTCGGTCCAGCAAAATTGTATGTACGTCAGTTTAGCTTCATACACTGTCTCCACGGCACATACACACCCACCTGAAACTAGTTTGACAGGATTTTAACACCCGCTGATCCATGCCTTCTCTTTGCTGGGGGGACTCCATCTTTGGGCCTAAGCCCCGCAGGCTGACTTATGACACCACGGCACATGCACAGCAACCGCACCCTCCCACCAACTCCACCACTCATCCAATAAACGCACCAACCGCTCCCACAGCCGCTACCAAAGAGATAGCCGTGAAAAGGATACATTCACCTCTCTCACGATTGTGCTATCTCAGGCAATTTCTCACCAAACAATTATCTCGCTCACCCCACCAAAAATCACGCTCCAGGAGAGAGCCGTGGAGAGGTTACCTTTACCTCTCTCGCGTTCTTGCTCTCTCAGGCGATTTCTCACCACATAGACTCAACTCGACGCTTACTCCCAATGAGGGAAGAGGCGACGCTTGTTATGAGACAGTGGCTTAAGCTGGAGGAAGCTCAATAGCCTGATAGGCGGCATCGTTGGATTCCCAAACAAGTGAGCGCACATCATGGAGGGACCCCACCTTTGGGCCCAAGCCCCACAATCGTGCAATACAATGTGCTGCACTGTCCCCACCTCCCACAGCGGAAAACCACCGGCCTGGCCCCACGGGCCCCATACTGAACCACCGCCTCACACACTTGAGCCCCAGATCCATGGCGTTCGCGACAACAGGCACGGGAGGATGCTCTAGTGCGACATAGTCGCTCCACGATAGTTGAGACAAACACCCCGAAAGTTGAGACAAGTGAGACGGATGACGGCATCGGTAGAAGGCGTAGGGCACAAGAGTAGTGAGTGAGCACATCTCATGGGGGGACCCCGTCTTCGGGCCCTAGCCCCACAACCGTACTACACCGCAATCATCACACCTAGACACACCCAACTCAGCTAGCTCCACCAACCCCCCCATACATATAAAACCCCTGCCGTCTCGCACTATGACACAACCATCCTCACTAACTCACTCATCATTGCGACTTGCAGATAGAGAAGCACGCCCAGCTTCTTCACATGCACTACCAACCCTCGAAAAACTAAATAATAGCCGCAGATCACCGTGATTGGCCCTGAGAGTGTGGACATGGTGGCAAGCGTGAAGAACATCCGGGCAACCATCTAGCAAAGCCAACCAACCCCAACCTAACCTAAACCCCAACCCCAATAAACTCATCCCCAACTCCAAATGCGTCACAATTCTGGGGGTCGTCGTCGGCACTTGGTCGTCGGCATGATGGCAGGACGGTGGACGCCTCACTCGACGACAGGACCAGGCACGGAGGTCGGACGCGTCCCTCGATATGGGAAGGCATCGTTAGGCAGGAAAGCGGATGCCTTGCGCCACGTTGGCGGGAAGGAGATGGGAAGGCGTCGTTGGGTTTGGGCATTGGTGGGTCCCTGGTGGCACGAAGGAGGAGCTGGCCGGGGTGGCTGTGGGCGCTAAGGACGGGGATGGGATGGCTGTGGACGAAAGTCTGATGGATGCGTTAGGGATCAGAGGGGGGCTTCATCGTCGACCAAATACGGGGGAGGAGAGGGAGTGGATGGAGGGACGACGGCGGTAGGATAGGGCGGTAATGGCAGACGGGGAGGGGGCGGCGAGATCCCGGCCGCCACCCCCTCCAAACTCTATCAAATCTAGGGTTTTTTGTTTTTGGGTTTTTTTTGGGAGCTTCTCTCTCTAGAAAATCTAGAGAGAGAAACTCTTTTGTGTAACGAGTTAGCCTAAAAAATAAGATACGTTGATAGTAGACTAATACAAAGAAAGAGATATAAGTGATAAGAAAATATTAAAATATTCAGTACTAACAAGTAAAGTAACTCAAAATATACCTCAAGGAATACAAAAGAAAATTGCATACAAAGTATAAGATTATAGAAACGAAAAGTAATTTAGAATAAGACAAAAAGAAGAGAAGGGTCCAATCACTGACTCTTTTTTTTTTTAATTACCAGATCCATGGAGTATAAACATATATAATGCATATGTAAATGGGAAAATAAAACCATAAATATAAACTTTAGGGTATATGATACAATTTGTAAAAGATTATAAAGATAAAGTATGTCAAGAAGCTAAATCAACTATTAAATATTATAGAACATATAAAGAATGAATTTGTTGTGATGAAGAAAGACCAAATCATTGGGGATGTAATAATAATTATAATTATACAAAGAGACGTAAACAAAAAATTCAAAAATATAAACCAAAATATAGAAAAACTTTTAAAAGATATAAAAAATCATATAAAAGATAATTCAGAAGAATAAATAAAAGCAAATAATATCCGAAAAACCTAAAGAAATATAATCGTTATATATGTTGAGAAGTATGACATATATCACCGAATTGCCCTAAGAGAATGAAAAAAAATATAAAATACGTAGAAGAAATTGAAGAAATGAATAACATCAACTATGAACCCATAGAATATGAGAAAAATTGATAAAAAATTAGTGAAGATGAGGAAATAACGGTAATGGAAGAAGATAGTAGAAATAGTGAAGATGAAACAGAAAAATGTGAAATAAACATGATGACAGAAATAACAGAAATAAGAAAACAATTAGAAAAAAAAGAAAATAATGAAGAAGTAAGGGAAAGAATGAGCTTTGACATACACAAATTCGATAAAATAAGAACAACCAAATTGGACAAAAACCCAAAAGAAATATTTAAACTTCCAATATTTGAACGAAAAAAGAATACCATCATAATAGCCTGAAATAATGAACAACGTATAGACATTGAACAAGCACAAGAAAAAATTATAATTCCATTAATAACGGAAACAATAATAAGACAAGAAATGTAAAAAAATAAGTGAGAAAACCAGAAAATATTAAGACGCATACATTTAGAAGCGGTACTTATCATAACAAAAGCTTATTTTAAGAGGAATAAATACACCCCGAGAAATATACCTAATGGATGATAGAATAATATCAAGTACACAAGATGTCTTAATATGAATAGTACAAGGAAACCTAATGTATCAAAAATTAAAATTTACAATAAAACCTAATTATCTATAAGTATGGCAAAAGAAAATAAGGACAAAAGTTTTGTCATGTACCACAAATTATCAGGAATAGAAATGATAGAGAAAAGTAAAGTTATGAGTATACAAATAAGAAATATTTATGCTTTCACTAGTAAGCATGAAGTAAAAAACAGAAAGACAGATAATTTTAAGAAAGAACCACTATTCAGAGAAATTATAAGATACAAACCAGTTAGAGAAAATCCTGAAAAGACTATACCAAATTATATAGAATTTGACTTTAATAAAACAAAAGATATTGCAAAAGGAAAATACCACAAATAATGTTCGGAAAGAGATCACTGTCGATAAGAAACAAACAACAAGTATTGAAATTAATACCAATAATAAATACATTAGACAATCAAAATAATAATCAATTTACAATAGAAATAGAATATTATGACAGTGAAAAATGAAATAAACAAATAGCCCTTGTAGATACAGAATCTACTAACTCACATATTAAACAAATAAATATAAAACAACATAATTAATATCATTACAGAATCCATATTACTACTTAGACTATTATAACAATAGATATCCAATTATCCATAAAATAATATTACCTCTGAGGATAAATGATAGAAATGAAATGCTGTTATATTTACATGTAGATCCAGAGCACAATGTTAATGAAATGCTATTAGGAATTGTCTTCCTTACATCAGTAAAACCTTACTCAATACAAGATAAAAAAATCACAATAATAGTAAACAATGAAAGCATAGTAATAAATAGAATATTTGTGTAAATGAATCCATTAAAAGCAACAAAAAAATACATTATACATACCAACAGAATTTTTCTATGAAGGATACAAATCAAGAAACTATCATACTCTAATAAACACTGGAGCAGACACCTTATGTCGTAAAAATATACTACCAAGATGGAAAGAAGATGGATATAATAAAAAAGCAATAACTGAATTAACTGGATAAACCATCATACTTGATAGGTACCAACAGAATGTTACTATACAAATAGGAAATTAAGTACTAAAAATATCAATAATATACCAGTTTGATGATATGAATAATGATGTACTATTAGGAAATGAATTTTTTCAACAATACTATCCTATAACTATATCACATATCGGTTATATTTACAATATCTTTTCAACACCAAGCAATAGAAATTAGAATAACATAGCCTTATTCTAGAATAGACCTACCACATATCAGAAATTCTTCTGCCCAGCATGGTGAATATCAATATTTACTAAATAAAACTAGAATAGAACAAGTACAAGTAACAATTATCCAAGAAATTTTACAAAAACAACTAGAAGATCTGTGTGGAGAAGACCCTTTAACAAAATGATACTTAAGTAAACCCACAGCTCAGATAGAACCAATAGATAAGAAAATAAAAATTAAACCCATTAGACATACTCCAACAGATTTAGAAGAATTTAAAATACATATAAAGGAACTAATGGAAAACAGTTACATAATGTTACCGCTAAATCTGGTGTGGGGGTAAACAGATAGTATTTGTGGATTCTTGAGAAAACGAACAAAGCAAACCTGTTGACCTGTTGACCTTCACCGACTTGTTGACTTGGTCTCTTGCTACTGCTGCGAACCTGCAAAAAGTGCGAGACACCGGGATGGATCCCGGCGACGCACCCTCCGACGCTCTTGTCAGTAATCTGAATGATTAAGCAAGAACTTTAAACTGGAAAAGTTTTGATTATCTCTTAATGGAGATGGATGGGGGGTATTTATAGTCGCCGTTGGGATCAGATTAGGAATGTAATCTCTAATCCCCAGTGAGAGGATAGATGTGAATCAGGGCCGTTGATTAGTATTAATCAGAAACCCTAATTCTATCCTGATGGACTGGGTTCATTTCGGGTTGGACCCATACCCAGTTGAGGTGGATCCGTTCGTGGATTATTGGGCCTCGAAGACAGACCCAGTTTCCATTTCAGACCCGTTTGTAGGTGAAATTACCGTTTTAACCCTAAGCTTTAAGATTCGTGTCCGATGTGAACGGTCCCGATTTAATCCTATTTTTAGCCATATCACGAGCCACTCACTCCTGGAGACTGAGTTTTACAGTCTTCGAGGAGTAGTTTTGTTGTTCTAATGGCGTACGGGATTTTATCGGTGTTCTTAAGGGAGTTTGGAATCTTGCTCGGGGTGTAACGGTGTTATTCTGGGCTTGTAAAATACCCAAAAATATCCTTAGAATTTTCTGGATTTTTTGGTGATTTTTCCAGATTTTTCTGAATTTTTTCTCATTTTTTTGAATTTTTTATTCATTTTCTGAATTAAATAATTAATTATCGAAAATATTAATTAATTATTTCTAATTTAATAATTATTTTTCCAGAATTTTAAAATAATTTTTCTAAATTAATAATTATTTTTAGAATTTTTAATTAAATTTTTTCGATTTTTTAAATGTTTTTTCGGATTTTTTAAATAATTAAAACAATTAAATAAAAAAATAAATAAATTAAATATTACCTGGACACGTGGCGCGTTCCTGAGCATCGATCATGATCAGATGTGCGCGCATCGCAAAGCAGATCACGTTTGGACACGTGGCGCGTTTCTGAGCGTCGATCATGATCAGATGTGCACGCATCGCAAAGCAGATCACGTTTGGACACGTGGCGCGTTTCTGAGTGTCGATCGTGTCGTGACGCAATTTTTGAAAAGATCGGACGGTGCATGTAGCTCGGCAACATTTTTCTCCAATTTTGAGCTCGGATTGGCACTTGCTCGGATTCCGAGCAACTTCGTGAACATTTCGCGTAGCTCGGATCCGACCTCGGATGTGAAGCCATGTGGCATTGCCACGTGGCATCGCCACGTGGCATATATGTATTTTTTTTCCTTTTCTCTTCCGCCCAGTTGCTCTGTTTCTCTTCTTCTTCATTCTTTGTTCTGTTTCTTCTTCTTCGTCTCGTATTTTGTCTCCCCTGCTTCTTCGTCTCGTATCTCATCTCCCTTCTTCTTCGACCACCCCTTCGCTCCTGAACTCATCGCGTTGTGAAGCTCGGCGAAAGAGCTCGGCGAGGGAGTCGAGAAGAGGCATCGAGCTCGGCAAGGAGAAGAGAGCGCTCACCGATGGCTTGGCGAGGGATGAGCTCGAGCTCGGAGGTAAGGAATGGAGGCGAGCTCGGAGCTTTGGAGGAGTGGAGCTCGGCGCGAAGTCGTTCGGAGCTCATGATTGACGAAGAGGTCGCTCGAGCGTGGAAGGAGTTTGGCTCGGCATTGTGGAGAGCTCGGAGGGCGGCGAGCTCGTCGATGGAGCTGTGGTCGAGCTCGGTGAGGGGAGTTCGTGAACTCAGACCGAGGTGGAGCTCAGCATGGCGAACGACCTCGACGAACGGAGTGGAGCTAGCCGTTGGAGGAGGAGCTCGGTGGTGGTGAGCTCGGCGGCGAAGCTTCGTCGAGGAAGCTAGAGATGGGTCAGAGCTCGCCGAGGAGTTTGACAAGGTCAGCAATGGGATGCGTGAGCTTGGCGAGGTAGGTTGACGATGGTGGAGCTCGGCATGGAGTTTTGGGTTCAACGAAGCTTGAAGATGAGTTGGGTTTTGTTCTCTTTGGTTTTTGTTTTGGCGCCAAACTAGCTGAAGATGAGGAGGGGATGGGTGTTCGGGTTCGGATCACTTAACGGGTCCGAACCCGACCCTGGTGCCTTTTTCAACTTTTTTTTTTTTGCTTGCTTGTTCGGCGAATCCAAGCATGAATTTTGAGGCAAATTTTTTGGCCATTTTGCAGCTCGGTAGGATAGTAGCTCGGATTGTAGATCCAAGCTAAGTGGCTCAATCTGGACGGTTGATCATGATCATGGCACGAATCTTGAGGCAGGCACGGTTCCCAAGAAAACACTATCTTGTCGTTTAGTGGACGTGGCGTAATCTGGATCGTCTGATCGAGATCTTACGCAAATTTTGAGGAAAAAGTCGTTTTTCTCCATTTCGTAGCTCGGATTGGCACTTGCTCGGAATCCGAGCGAAGCGGCTCGGTTTTTCCCTCGCACGAGTGGCTCGGCTCGGATTTCCGAGCTATTCGGTGTAGCTGTATTGCGATCCACTTTTCCAGTGCTATGGAGGTCCGATCGGGGCATGCGACCACTCGTTTCGAAGCTAATTCGAAGATCTACAACTTCTCTTTAGGAGTGGGATGAAGATTCACCCTCTATTATGGTCAAAATAGCCCCGCAACATCCTTGTCTTCATGAAGTTGAGGAGTGTTTTGGTCTTGGGGATTTTGGAAGAGGAGCTCCACTCCTAGGGGCGGAGAAGATGTGCTAGAAAGACTCTTGTGCTAGGAAGACCCTTGTGCTAGGAAGATGTGCTAGGAAGACCCTAGGGGCGGAGAAGGGGCGCGAGTGGCTCGGATCACTAGTCGCTCGGCTCGGAATACCGAGCGACGTGGAGCGATCTGAGCCGTCGAATCTCAGCGCAGATCTCGAGGCGGGCACAGTTTTCAAGAAAATACTATCTTGTCACGTAGTGGTGCTGGCATGATCTGAGCTGTCTGATCGAAATCTTACGCGAATTTTGAGGGGAAAGTCGTTTTTCTCCATTTCGTAGCCCGGATTGGCACTTGCTCGGAATCCGAGCTATCCGCTTGGTCGCTGAGGTCGGATCTCCTGTCGCTCAGATTTTGGTTCCGAGGGACGTGGGGCGATCGGAGCCGTTTCAGAGACGAGTTTGAGGAGGAACTCTAGGAGAGAGTTGTGCTCCGAACTCGTTGAGAAGAGGTCCGCTTTGGAGATGAGCGGAGCGAAGCGCTTGACTCTAAGAGAGAGCCATTTGGGAGACGAGTGTGGGGAGGAACTCTATGAGAGAGTTGTGCTCCGAACTCGTTGAGAAGAGGTCCGCCTTGGAGATGAGCGGAGCAAAAAGCTTGACTCTAGGAGAGAGCCGTTTGGGAGACGAGTGTGAGGAGGAACTCTAGGAGAGAGTTGTGCTCCGAACTCGTTGAGAAGAGGTCCGCCTTGGAGGTGAGCGGAGCGAAAATCTTGACTCTAGGAGATAGCCATTTGGGAGACGAGTTTGAGGGGAACTCTAGGAGAGAGTTGTGCTCCGAGCTCGTTGAGAAGAGGTCTGCTTTGGGGATGAGCGGAGCGAAAAGCTTGACTCTAGGAGAGAGCCATTTGGGAGACGAGTTTGAAGGGGAACTCTAGAAGAGAGTTATGAGCTCCGAACTCGTTGAGAGGAGGTCCGCTTTGGAGATGAGCGAAGCGAAGAGCTTGACTCTAGGAGAGAGTCATTTGAGAGACGAGCGTGAGGAGGAACTCTAGGAGAGAGTTGTGCTCCGAACTCGTTGAGAAGAGGTCCGCCTTGGAGGTGGGCGGAGTTAAGAGCTTGACTCTAGGAGAGAGCCATTTGAGAGACGAGCGTGAGGAGGAACTCTAGGAGAGAGTTGTGCCCCGAATTCGCTGTTTGAGTGAGAGAATCAATGGTTGTGGGAGCAATTCCGAATGGCGAACCACTTCTAACTCGCTGAAGAGCAAGTTATTTGAAGCAGAATCGAGCCAAGTGTTGGACTCCGAACTCGTTGTTAAAGAGAGTATCAACAGTTGTGGGAGCAGTTCCGAATGGCGAACCACTTCTTACCCACTTATGAGCGAGTAATTTGAAGCAGAATTGAGCCAATTGTTGGACTCCGAACTCGTCGTTTAAGAGAGGTTAACGAGGTGTAGGAGCAATTCCGAATGGCGAACCACTTCTTACCTACTTATGAGCGAGTAATTTGAGCGGAATCGAGCCAAGTGTTGGGCTCCGACCTCGTTGTTAGTGCTTAGTAAGTTGCGGAAGCAGCCATGTAGAAGAAGCTGGACTCCAAACTCACCATTTAGCGAGTCGTGACTCGGAGAGATTGAGATGAAGCAAGAGCAACAATTTCCAATGAAAAAACGTAAAGTTTTATTGAAATAAACTAAGTGGCTGCTTCAATAGGACAAGCCATTATTACATACTATTGGCCGGGTTACAAGCATCGGCCTTATTGAAAATCAAAATCCTACTCCTACGATAAGGTGAAGACCTCTTGGGAGGAGCTGGGAGGTTCTGAGTCTTGAAGCTCAGCGGGCCTTTCTGTTCGTTTGTTGGTTCCTCAAGGGGGAAGCTCGGCTCCATCTTTTTGGACGAACTGGGTCAGGTGCCCCCGCTGTATGAGTTCTTCGATCTCCTCCTTGAGAGCCCGACAATCATCCGTGTCGTAGCCGTGGTCCCTGTGAAAGCGGTACCACTTATCCTTGTTCCTCTTCTTGCCAGGGGTATTCATTCTAGGGGGAGCACGGAGTAGTCCTTTCTTGTCCACCTCCATAAACTTCTGATATATTAGCAATGAGGGGGGTGAACTTATCAAAATGTGGAGTCGGGAGGCGCTGGCCATTACTGTCCTTCTGGAATTTTTGGGACCCTTCTTCACTTGTGTTCTTCCGTTTGTTCCCGGAAGATGTCTCCTCAAGAGCAAGGGGGTTGAGAGCCTCTTCCGCCCGTATGTACTTCTCCACCCTGAGTAGGAGCTCTGAGAAGTTCCGAGGAGGTTTCTTGGCAAGGGATGACCTGAGGTTGGCATTAGTGACGTTGCGCTCGAATGCGGCAGAGGCTACTGACTGGTTGAGGGAGGGAATGGACCGGGCTTCGGCAGTAAACCATCGAACGTAATCCCTTAGGCGTTCACCCTTTTCTTGGTTGAGGGTCACCAGAGATACACTTGTTTTCTCGGCCCGGCGGCTACTCACGAAATGAGTAAGAAAGAGCGCTTCGAACTGATCGAATGAGAAGATGGAGGCCGGGGCGAGTCGAGAGTACCATTCTCGTGCAGACCTCTTCAGCATGGCAGGAAAGATCTTGCAGAGGAGAGTGTTTGAAGCATGGTGGATCATCATGAGAGTTTTGAAACACTCTATGTGATCTGCGGGGTCTGACTCCCCGGTATACGTCTCGAAGTGAGGCAGCTTGAAGTTTTCTGGGATGGGGGCCTCCATGATGGTGCGGGAGAATGGAGGTCTGCTCGGGCAGAGGTTTATTGCCCGTTGCTCTTCTTCCTTGTCAATTCGGCCGAGGCGCCTCTCCATCTCATGGAGACGGCAGTAGACCGAGTCTTCTCTTTGATCATACCTTGTCGAGCCCCGGGACTCATCTTCGGACGATGATGGACTGGGGCTGTGGCGATGGTAGCTTAGAGAAGGATGAGGACTGAGAGTGTGAAGGCGGTGGCTCCTAGCTGGCTCATGAGTAGGTGGCCTCTGGTCGTTGTTTGGAGCGATATTGAGGGCCCTTAAGACTGTCGCTTGGAAGTCTTGAAGATCTGCCCTTGTGACTAGTGCCTCTCCAGCTTGGCGGTTCCTATGTGTGGCTCGACTTACTGGAGAATGAGTTCTCCGCCGATGACGCTGAGGGGACTCTCTTTGCCTCCTCGGGAAAGGGGATCTTCTAGTCCTCGATCGTCGGGGGGTTCGGATTCTTGCAGCTCCTGAGTTCTTGGGTTGATGGACTCGACCAAGGGCCTGCCATCCATTCAGGCAAGTTCTAAGGTCGATCCCCTTTTGACGGTCGGCAATGATTTGACGAAGATCCCGCTCGGGAGGGCTTTGAGAAGCCAGGGATTCAACTGAAGGATTGGGACCCGTGACTTGGTCATGAGGAGGATGTTGCTTTGGATGACTCTGACGGGAGCCCCTCTGGGCAGCCCCCCGAGACCCTTGAGGGGCCTATTGAGTAGGAGCACCTTGAACCGGAGGAGGGAGAGGAGGAAGGGAAGTGGTTCTTCGGTTGGAGACCGCTGCCTTCCCCTTCTGTTTTGGATGCATGGCTTGAAACTAGTATCGTTGATGAAGAGAGGTCAGGTTGCTTTTTCTTTTCCCATAGACGGTGCCAATCTGTTACCGCTAAATCTGGTGTGGGGGTAAACAGATAGTATTTGTGGATTCTTGAGAAAACGAACAAAGCAAACATGTTGACCTGTTGACCTTCACCGACTTGTTGACTTGGTCTCTTGCCGCTGCTGCGAACCTGCAAAAAGTGCGAGACACCGGGATGGATCCCGGCGACGCACCCTCCGACGCTCTTGTCAGTAATCTGAATGATTAAGCAAAAACTTTAAACTGGAAAAGTTTTGATTACCTCTTAATGGAGATGGATGGGGGGTATTTATAGTCGCCGTTGGGATCAGATTAGGAATGTAATCCTTAATCCCCAGCGAAAGGATAGATGTGAATTGGGGCTGTTGATTAGTATTAATCAGAAACCCTAATTCTATCCTGATGGACTGGGTTCATTTCGGATTGGGACCCGTACCCAGTTGAGGTGGATCCGTTCGTGGGTTATTGGGCCTCGAAGACAGACCCAGTTCCCATTTCAGACCCGTTTGTAGGTGAAATTACTGTTTTATCCTTGAGCTTTAAGATTCGTGTTCGATGTGAACGGTCCCGATTTAATCCTATTTTTAGCCATATCACATAAAAACATCACAAAGTCCACATTCATCACCAGCATTCATAGTAAGAAAACATTTAGAAGAAAAGAGAGAAACATCTCGAATGATAGTAATTAAAAGGAATTAAACAAAAATACTAAAAGATTTGATATCCACTACCAGATATGCAGATACTACTAAACACAGTAAGAAGAAGAAAAATATATTCTAAATTTGATTTCAAATCAGGATTTTACCACGTAAATCTAACAGAAGAGTCAAAACAGTTAACAACATTTAGTACACCACAAGTATTTTATGAATGTGACGTATTACAATTTGGATATAGCAGTCCAAAAATATTTCAAGAATATATGGATAAGATATTTGAGAAGTACAATAATTTTATACTAGTATATATAGATGATATAGATGATATTTTGTACCCCGCACAACCTACGTCTTGATAATTGCTAAGAGTCAACTACAGAAGAATCACACACCTCATCTCTAAGCTAAATTGATCCCTCACGCTTTCCACTGGTTACAATATCTGAACATGTAGTTATACACTGCTCTCCACTACTAAATGTCGTTGACAAACTCTCTTTGTCGAGTCTTTCTGTCGAGATAATATTTTCTCGCAAGTTTGGGACGTGCCATGTCTCCAGCAAGACAAACTGCTTACTATCACCCACTTTCACGCGAACCGTTCCGGTTCTAGTAACAAGGCACCACTTATTGTTACCCATGGTCACATCTCTAAAATAATCATCTTTGTAGTATTCAAACACCTCCCTCGTTGAAGAGCAATGAAAAGAAGCACCTAAATCAATGCATCAATCTTGCGTGTCCAACTCCACCCTTCCTGATAAACATAACTCTTCAAGCATTGTTTCTTTGGCCACCACATTGGCTTGCTTTGGTAGTTCTTGCTTCTTCTTCATAAGGGTCTTCCAACTGCGCATCATATGACCTCGCTTATGGCAATACCAACACCCATGTCCACCAACATCGTCGTTGTCTTCAGATCCACTATCGGACTCGACTTCTCTTAGATTTCCCATATCTCTCAACTGAAAGTGCGAAGTTGCTAGAAGATAATAGAGACTCTCCGTTTTTTTTTCCTTCTCACCTCCTCATTCATGATGCTACTCATAACATCCTTCAGAGTTGTAACCCTCATTCTCGTTTATATGGATTTGTATTTTTTTTTCCTGTATTCTTGTATTTAAATTTTTTCATTTAAAATTTTCTGCTCTTTTGAACCCAATTTTTTTGCATTCATTTAAATACCCGATTATTTTGTTTGAACCCCGAATTTCAACCTACACTATTTATCACTATTTGATTATTCAACTCCTGATTATTATTTAACTACTATTATTATTATTGTTATTATTATTATTATTTTGAAGAACCCAAAGACCTAATTCATTATAAAATATCTAGTTGATTATTTGATTTATGCTAAAGCTCACCCTATGATTTAATTATCAGATTCTTTGTCATGAAGCCCAATTTTATATTGATTATAATTACATTTTTTAGAGCCCAATTTCACATTCTTTCTATAATTTTTTTTTTTTAGTAAAGCCCAAATGTAAAGCCCAAGTCTACTAACCCAAACCCAAACTTACATTTATATACCCAACCCGTTAACCAACCCTACCCTACCCAAAATTCAACTACCCGTATACAAATTTCTTCATAAAACCCCTCACATTCCCCCACTCTTCACATCTCGTAACTCCACACCCCCACTATTTCATAACTACCCACTATTATATTAATATATTTTATAATTTTATATAGCCCCCCCTCCCATGTTCTCTCTCTCTCGTCTCCTTCTCTCTCCCGCTCTCTCTTTCCTCTCCTTCTCTGTTTCGAAACGAAACAGAGCTCACCCCCCTTCGTCTCCTTCCTCCGCCGAGCCCCATCCTCCTCTGCCGACTGAAACCCTATGCTGCCCATTGCCATCATCAACTTCTTCACCTTCTTCGCCCCTCGCTTACCCTCGACTTGACGCTCCGCCTCATCGCCACCTCCCGCCATTACTGCAACCTCCGAGAACCCATCGAGCTTCGTCGCCTTGTTCCCCCGTCATCCTCTCCGCTCGATCCTACCGCTCGCCTCCCTGCTCATCGCCACCTCCTCCATCGAAGAACCCGACGCCTCACCACAGTCGCCATCCCCTACCTCAAATCGTCACCCTCTCCTCCACCGCCGCCTCCATCGCACATCGCCAACCACCACTTCTATGCTCCTCGACTCCGTCGCCGTCACTTTCCGACCGCGACGACTGCAACTGCCATCTCCTCCTCTGCCGAACCCTCGACCACCGCTCTCGAAGCCAGCGCAACAACGCTTGTCCCGTAGCCACAGTCGACCACCGTAGGGGCGGAGGCAGCTGCAACTCTGGGGGGACAAATGGAACCCCAGAATATTTGCAAAACCCCCTTCTATATACCTAGTTTTCTAATTTGCCCCCCCCCTCCACCCCCCCACCCCCCCAAATAAATAATTTTTGGGACCCCCAACATAACCTATCCAAGCCCAAGTCCCAAAGCCCAAATACAGACAACAACCATTTACCTCTCACTGTCTCACATTTAACTCATTTATGAACCAGTTAACCACTTAACCCATCCTCACACTCCTCTTATTCTCTTCGGTTTTGCACACCACCAGCGACGCCAGCATCCTGGTCGACCTCCCCAGCAACTCAGATCAAGTAAAAAATTAGTCTTTCTCAATAAAGATCATTTCTTGCTTTAATTTTAGTCTTTTAGATTCTAGACTTTTAGTTATTGTCTTATTGATTTTGGAATTTTTTGTGTTTAGGGTTCCTGGTTCCATCTATTAAGGCAACCGAAGCTCTCTGATTCTCTTTCATCTCATTCTCTCAACCCACAATTAAGGTAACCTTTTTTTTTTGTGTGTGTGTAGAATTAGGGTCATCAAATTATAATTGAGAACTTTATTGAACATATGAACTATGAATTTTAGTTTTGTTGGGTAATTTTTCTGTTGGGTAATTCAGTTTTGTTTGGTTTGTTTGGTGAGTGAATTAGGGCTTAATTTGGTTTTGTTGGGTAATTTTTTGGTAGGAAACCTTATAATAAATTTAGTTTATTTTTCAATTCTTCATGAGTAAAAAGCATTGGGTCATAGTACCTTCGAATCCAGTGTGCATTCATTCAAGTTCAGAAAGTTGAATTTCACGGTCTGTAACTCATGACTGATGAGGCACCTGAGATACAACATAAACAAATTCTCAGGTTATGTTTATTTATGGAAAATTGGTAATGCCATCTATAGTTTTGAATCATGCTGACAGTACAATAGCCAGCAGTTCTTAGTTTGGTTATAGCTAGGCCTGTTACAAGATATAAATGACTAAATGAGGGGTTTCACTTCAACCATCTTCAGAATTCAGATAAGAAAAGAAAGAAGATAGCCAAGGCACCCAATTAGAGCTGCTACAATTCTTTAACTTGTCCCTATTGCTCTCTCTTCACCAGTAGCAGTATTCACACTACACTTTCTAGCTATAGATGCACTCATGCTTAGGATTTTCATGAGTACTAAAGAGACTTGTCATCAACTATTTATTTCATATCTTTGATACATATGCCTCAAAGTCAAGGTTGAATTATTTGTGAACACTAAGCATGCAGTTTTGTTGGTCTTCAGGTTAAAATTTTGATGTTGCTTCAAGTAGTAGTAACTATATTGTTTATTATGTTTAAAGAATAAGCTACTCTGTCGCATCAGTTATGTGATGCAACCTATGCGAAAGCTGAAAGGCTTTCCAATTTCTTTACAATCTTTTTGGGAAAATATATGAAGAAAAGAAACAGGGAATTCATGAATTGATTAGCTTTGAAAAATAAGTTACTACCGAGCAAGGATATGATTATATATATGGTTTCCCCTTCCATGTGAAATTGGATTGCAGATAAATTATGTAGTCCATCTTAGTGCACATCACCTAAGTAGCAATAACAGTTGTTAACTATGTGGAAAATTGGTAAGGTAAGGTGAAAATGTTCTAATGCTTTCTCTGGGATTAAATGGAAATATTATGAACCCTCTTTTTTTGTATGTTGGTATGTTGTGTGATTGAATTGGAAATATAGTACCAATTATGGATTAATAATATTGTATTGTTATACTTTGTAGATAATATGAGCAAACAAAAAAGAAATCTCGATTTCTTTTTCGGGAAAAGAGATAGAGCCATTAGAATTAGTGCCTCATCTCTTACTCCAATTGTCAAAGAAGTACCACTAATTGTTGAAGAAGAGGCGCCCTATTGGTGAAGAAGTATTGTTAGATGTTGAACACGTACCATGTGCAAATGAGGATCAACAATTTAGTGCTAGTAACATTAATCCCTCAAGCTCCAAGCGTCTAAGGTTAATTGATCCTGAAAAGATGGATGCGTCTTCTTTAGTACGTGATCCAGGATTATGTCCAAGCATATGGAAAATTCCACCTAACAAGAGGGACGAAATTCGACAGGCTTATATAGATGTCGGACCGTATCAACCTAAGCTTTCACATTATAAGCCTTCGGGTCCAGAGAATCGTCGGTGATTTCGAGCATCTTGGTATGAAAATCATCAAAGTTGGTTGGAGTTTTCAGTGCAAAAGAATGCTGTATTCTGTCTTCCATGTTATATTTTTTCAAAGAAGCCAATCGGGCGATTCGGAGAGGATGCATTTACTACGAAGGGGTTTGATAACTGGAAAAAAGTGGTAATCAAAGATAAATGTAAGTTGTTATTACATGAAGGAAAAGTTTCAAATTCGCCTCATAAAATGGCAGTGAAGAAATGTGAGGTGATGCATTAATCCGGACATATTTATAATTTGATTGATAAAAGACAGAGAAGCAGAAGAGTGATAGTCATTTACGCCTCATAGCCACCATAGATTATGTAAGGTTTTTGCTTTTATCAAGCTCAACCTTTTAGAGGCCATGATGAAAGTGAGGACTCCGACAACTGTGGAAATTTCATTGAATTGTTAACACTTCTATCACATTATAATCATGATGTAGCTCAAGTTGTGTTAGAGAATGCTTCAAAAAATCAGAAGTATACATCTGCAACAATTCAGAAAGATATTATACGTATCTTTGCCAACAAGGTCCGGAATGCAATACTTGAAGAAGTTGGGAATGCTAAGTTTTGCATCATTGTTGATGAAGCCCGGGATGAGTCAAAAAGGGAGCAAATGGCTATCATATTAAGGTTTGTTGATAAAATGGGATGTATAAGAGAGCGTTTCTTTGCAATCGTGCATGTCAGGGACACACGCGCGTCAACTCTTAAAGATAGTATATGTGATGTGCTCATTCATAATAACCTCCAAGTTGAAAACATACGGGGTCTAGGCTATGATGGAGCAAATAATATGTGTGGGGTGTGGAATGGACTTCAAGCTCAAATTTGTAGAGAATGTCCTTATCCATATTATGTGCATTGCTTTGCTCACAGATTGCAGTTAGCCTTAGTCACAGCATCGAGGGAGGTACATGTTGTACAGAATTCTTTGAGCAGATGACTTATATTATTAATGTTGTTGTAAGCTCTACGAAACGTCACGATGAGTTGCGAGATGCTCAAGCTATTGAACTTGAAAAGCTGGTTGCTGCTAATGAAACTCTGACAGGAAGAGGAAAAAATCAAATTGGTACATTACTAAGGGCTGGAGATACTCGATGGAGTTCTCATTATCGGTGTATTTGTAGCTTGATCAAAATGTACAATGCCTCATTGACAGTTCTCTTGAATATGAAAAGTGAAGGGAGAGATTATGAAGTGCGTGGTGATGCTGCAGTGGCTATGAAGATGATGGGAACGTTTGAGTTTATTCCTTTCTTGCATCTAATGGAAGAAATTATGGGAATAACAAATATTCTTTCTCAAGCCTTACAACTACAAACTCAAGACATCCTAAATGCTGTAGATTTGGTTACTACATGCAAATCACTTCTTCAGAAGATGAGAGAAGTTGGTTGGGAACCTTTACTAGACAAAGTTCTATCATTTTGTGAATGGAATAATATAGATATTCCCGATTTATCCAATATATGCTCTAATGGGTGAGGTCTCCCCCATAGAAGAAATCAAAATTCTATCACATTGGAGCATCATTTGAGGATTGATTTGTTTATAGCTTTAGTCGACTTCCAATTGCGAGAATTGAATAGCAGGTTTTCTGATTCTTCTTTAGAGATCCTTTTCCCTAGCTCAGCATTAAATCCAAGGGATGGGTTTAAGTCATATGATGTTAACAAGCTATACATATTGGCGGATAAGTTTTATCCCAAAGATTTCAGTGAACAAGAGAGAGTGCAATTAAGATTGTAATTGGAGTATTATGGTCTTGATGTCATAAAGCATCCAGAATTCTTGAATTTGTTTTCAACATCTGATTTATGTCATAAATGATATATGACAAAAAAATCAGTTAACTATCATCTAATTGATAGGTTGATCCGTTTGGTGCTAACTTTACCAGTTTCGACAGCAACTACTGAACGAGCCTTTTCAGCTATGAAACTTGTTGAATAAAACCTCGACGGTAGTGATAAATTTGTTGATTGTAATTTTTGAAAACTTGAGTCATATAATTGACGTATTTTTTCGTTTGGTTATAATTTATGGGTTTTATGAATATATGTGATCCAATTTTTTTGGAAATTTTTTTGGCAACAATCATGATGATGCCAAAAAAAATGGGACCCCCATTTTGAATAGTCTGGCTCCACCACTGGACCACCGAGCCCTTGCCTTTCCCCGTCGCTCCGCCAGTGTCGCCCCCCTCAGGCCGTCGACCACCATAGTGCACCACCCGAGCACCCTCACCACCTCGCGACCCGAAGAACACCGCTGCCGCTCGTATCCTCCGAGCGCCGCCTGAGCCCTCTGTTTCGATCAACAACAGTGCCTTCCTCAAATCACAGCTGTCTGATCCTCCTCTTGATCATCACGATCATGATCATCACCAAGTCCCCTTGATCTTGACCTTGATCTTTGATCTTGGCCGCCCGATCATCTTGATCTTGATCTTGATCTTCGATCTCGGTCGTCTGATCGTTGTTCGGTCATCAACATCAAGATCCGCACTGATCCATCTGATCAACTCGTGATCATCATCATCAAGTTCATCACCGACCGTTGATCGCCATTTTGATCTTGATCCTCATTAAGATCCGTACCCGATCGTGATCATCCCATCAAGATTTGCTTGGTTCGCGATCGTCGCTTGTTGCCACCCCGGGATCCTAATCCCGTTATTCTCTATATTCGGATTAACCATATAAAAAGGCAAGTCATTTCCCTCGAATAGTTATTGTATCATATTCAAGATTGTTTATTGATTCCTGCAAGTAGATCTATATTGATTATCATATATCTGCTATTGTTATCTATCGTTGGGATACTACGAATTTACACGAGCGAATCCAAGTAGTAGTCTTGACTTTGTGCTGTCTTTTGCCTCTAATTTATAGAGATCTTGCATGCATTCATGTAGTTAATTATTGAATATAGGAATAAGGATTGTTATTGTAATTCATGTCATGACATTACACAACTATTATAGATTATATGCTAGTATTGATTGTTCACATGATTGATGTTGGGGTATTAGTTGACTGTGATTAGTAAGAGTCTAGACATTATTCATCTTAATACCATATTCTCATAGACGTATTTGCTGTGATTAATATTGTCAACAACCATTACATATTGATTGAATAAAGAATTGTTAACAAGTCGGGGTTTAAGGGTGACTTAAGTAGTGGACAAAGTAGGAACTATACTCGGAGGAGGGGCCCGTGTTTCCCTAATATTGTTAACGGCTATTGTTTTATCGATGGATTGTGGCTTACGGCAGTAACCCAATCTATCGTATATTGTATCGGGGCCAATTATCTTATCGTGCAGTAATTATTGAATTGCAACTATTGAATATTGATTATTGTTGTCGAGTACATGAACTATAAAATTCACCACTAAGTCTAAACGTAACTTGTTTGCATGTAGCAACCATGTGGTAAATAAATGGGACACATGAAGTGCTACATCAGTTAGGATTAAAATGAATAATAGACTTAAGAATGTCATCGCATCGTCATTGCATATTGTCATCCTTATTGAACAGTGTTATCGTTATTGCTAAACTATTGACATTGCTTATTGTTATTGTTATTGATCATTGTCAGTGCACATTATTCGAGTATTGTCATCTATTTATCTAATTAATTTTTCAATGTGAGACTATTATTCGAGTCACAACCTCAACAATCTCCACCTTGACTCGAATCAGGGAGAGCAACCATCAAGTCAGAACTTTGGAGAACTTCAGTGATTCATAGTCTCCACCTTAGACTATATTTTATTTGCCTCCGCCATTTTTTGTTTTTTTATTATTTATATTTATATTTATATTTATAATTTTTTTATTTGACTTCGCCTCCGCCACTATGACTCGGCATCAATACATTCCACCAACACCTCATTGACCTGGTAAGACAATGTCGATCCACCAACCTCATGACTTGACAAAGTCTCTGCCACAAATTGACTTGACACAATAAATTTTGCACACATGACGACTCCATAATATCCCTACATCAGCCCAATATCTTACACCATGGGCTCTAATACCAATTTGTAACAACTAAATACCTATTAACTTTGGCCCACTTAGTTTAGATGGATAGTTGGTAAATTATTCATTGCCCTATATGACCGAAAATGTATAATCATTGTTGGAGTCTAGGGTTTAATCTAATTTAACCATCTATCCATCAAATTTATTGTCCAATGTGAGACTATTATTCCAGCGACAACCTCAACAGCGCATTCTGATCTAAACGATTCAATGCCGCAAAGATCTTCGCATCCTTATATACACATTACGACTTCTCATCAAACAATAGATCATCTATATCTTTCTGATCGGAGATATGCCATCATCTGGATCATCTACATTGCAAAACCTAGTTCCATTGATTTTTTTAACTTTCGACTTGATATCGGCCATCGTGAAACCCTAAACTCTTAGGCCACTTTGGTGCCCAAAACTCTCAGAAAGACTTGATGCACCAATAACAAGATTCATACAAATGCAAGATCTCACAAGTACAAGAACAAAATGATATGCAGAGGTAACTAATACTTCTTACACTAAAAAGTATATATTTTCCACACCAAAATCTCTAAAACAGAATACAGAACTCTCTCTAATCTCTCACTTTATGTTTGACGGTCACACAATGTTGAAATTAAAAAATCTGCAAATTTATACCGTTGAAGATTGTCACTTTATTTAAATGTTAACTCTAGAATCGTACATCATACAATATATATCGGATTACAATAAAAAAGATCTCAGCCCTTGATTCAAATTTTGAAACTGCGCCTGTTGCAGTTGACTACAAGAATGTGTAGTCTACTGCTTTGAGTCTCACCAAGTCAGAGAGCATGGCTGGTGGTTGCGGTTGACTGCTTAATCTTGGTCGAGAGCATCCTGGAAGTTACCGTTGATTGCTTTATTCATGCATTTGACGGCATCCTGCCCCTCTTGCTGCTGCTGTGCTTGTGTATTTGGATCCACAAATCTTAAGAGATCTCTCCCTCTCAATTTGTACACGCCTACCAACTGTTTGATGTTTTGCTATAGAGAAATTCAAACCTCTGTTTTCAGTTTAACCTATTGTATTTACTATTCGTGATGCAATGTGACCCAGGAGCCCAAGCATACATCTTATACGAGCTGTCAGAATACTAAAGCCCAATCCAACCAATCCACGTGGCACAGATCGTCGTTACGACTTTGCAAGCATCCAATACACCACCCTCCAAACGTTGAACCCTTAAAATAGGTAACTTCTGTCCTATCTAATGCTTTCCTGACCTATATCCGACTTTAGAACCGGAGGGATTTCAATCATCCAGCTGTGCCACTTCTAGCTAGTTATCTGCTGTTCCAGAAAACATGATTGGTAAATGCAGATTCACATAATCTCAGCTGTGTTGCACTTCTATGTAGTCTATGAAGGAAGATGGTTGAATACATTCAGACAGAGTGGAGGCATGGTTGCTCTTGCTCACTCCTATCTCGTCGCAGGTATGCATTTCAAAATTTATGATGTTTGGTTTAGAAATTTTCCTCGTCTTTGCTTTCTGTGTTCTTCATATATATGAGAGTACATTTATGCTTATCTCTGATTATCATAATTCCAGAATTAGTATGTTCTCATTCTACTAGTAAATCCCATAACTTGTAGATGCATTTTGAGGAAAAAAAACAAGTATTGCTCACATCTCAATGCACACATCACTTACATTCAAGGGCCCTATAAACCTGCATACAAAAGAAATTCTTTTTCCCAACAGAAGAAAGCTCTCTACATTTGAACCCTTGTTACCAGCAACATAGTACAGTTTACATCACACTGCAAATTTCACAAGGAGTATTTCTCTGAATTGCGACCTAGGAATTTACTCGAAATTCATGGTAGATTTCTTATCTACTACTAATAGAACACTGAAAACAGAACATCATCTTAAGTTCTGAACCTCAAAGGCAATTAATTAAAATACAACCACTAAGAATTCAACATCAAAATCATTTCCCATCACCGGTGATCAACTGAGAGAATATATACCATGCTCTCCGACACCTGTGAACTCACTTCACTCTCTCCTACTGTGCCTTCACTCTTATAGCCATCACCATTAATCTCTGAAGAAGCTAAAGACCGTATTCGTCTCACTGCAATAACAGGAAACTGCGACTCTGCATGGCCGCTATCATCAAAAGGTTCTCTTCTCAACTCGGTCTCTTGTAGTTGCAACGGATACTCTAAATTCCACAATACATCTCCCATAGTTGGCCTGTCATCCCCGTAGTCAGCCAAGCACTTCTCTGCCGTCTCACCAAACTTCCTTAGAGAATTTGCATTAATTTTTCCAACCAATCTCGGATCAATGATTCTCTCAAGCTGTCCCGCCCTCCGTGAAATAAGTGCCCACTCAGCCAAATTGACTTGATCTCCTGATAGATTCATATCAAGCACGGGTCTAGCACATAATACTTCGAATAGCATCACACCGAATGAGTACACATCAGACTTATTTGAGAGCCTTTGAATCTTGAAGTATTCGGGATCCAGATACCCAAAGGTTCCTTTAACTCCGGTGCTCACTTGGGTTTCACCAAAGGAAGGGCCAACCTTAGAGATCCCAAAATCTGCAACCTTAGCGAAATAGTCCTTTGTTAACAAAATATTTGTCGACTTGATATCCCTGTAGATAATGTTATGAGAGTAGCCGGTGTGAAGGTACTGTAGGCCACGAGCTGCCCCAATACAAATCTCTAGCCTCTGCTTCCACGACAAGCATGGCAGATTGGATCCATACAAGTAGTTTTTCAGTGGCCCTTTCTCCATGTATTCATATACCAAAATCATCTCTGATTGATCATCGCAGTATCCAATAAGCAACAACAAATGACGATGTCGAATTTGTGATAAAAGTTCAACCTCGGTTTGGAATTCCGGAAATCCTTGTTTTGATCCTGGCATTCCTCTCTTCACGGCCACTTTCGTCCCGTTTCCTAACACACCCTTGTATACTTTTCCAAACCCACCGGAACCAATCACGTGCTTTTCGCCAAAGTTGTCGGTTCTTGCTGTTTGACGAAAATATGCTCTGGATTTATGAAGGAAACTGGAATGTCCGCTTGTCAACCGATTAGTACGCCATTGGAAGAAGGACTGAAACTATGCAACGAAGCAGATCAAGTGCCTTGTGATAAGGAAAGATATCAGAGATTGGTTGGACGACTAATGTATCTTGCACATACACGGCCAGATTTGTCATATGCTTTAAGTGTGGTGAGTCAGTTTATGCATGCACCTCGGAAACAACATATGGACACGGTAATGAGAATTATGAGATACATTAAGTCAGCCCCAGGAAAAGGAGTCTTATTTGCGAAACATGGTCACTTGAAGGTTGAGGCATATACTGATGCTGATTGGGCAGGATTTACAATCGACAGACGCTCTACTTCAGGATATTTCACATTTGTTGGAGGAAATTTAGTTACATGGAGGAGCAAGAAGCAAAATATTGTTGCACGCTCTAGTGCAGAGGCTGAGTATCGCGGAGTAGCTTTAAGTATAACAGAAGCTTTATGGCTAAAACTCCTGTTGCAGGACTTGGGCTATGGTCCAAAGGAATCTATGAAGGTGTATTGTGACAGTCAAGCGGCGTGTGATATTGCAGCTAATCCAGTTCAGCATGATAGGACGAAACATGTAGATGTGGACAGATTCTTCATCAAAGAAAAATTAGATGAGAAAGTTATTGAGATATCCGAAGTAAAGTCAGAAGATCAACTTGCAGATATCCTAACCAAGGCCGTTTCGACTCGGCTCTTCTTGAAATTTGTTGACAAGTTGGGCATACTCGTTATCTATGCACCAACTTGAGGGGTAGTGTTGAAATATAGTAATTGTATATTCTGTTTCCTAATATAGGAAACAGATTCCCCAAATCTCTCATCTTCCCAATCTTCTCTCAATCTTTTTTCTTCTTCTCCAAGAATGTAATCCTTATATATAGATGTATACAGTAAAGAATAAAACACAACAATAAGAATAAGAATTATTTTTCTCAAAATTATTTTCTTCACAAAGGACCTCCATCGTTAACTCTATAGACAGTTTCCATGCCTTGAGCTGTAGCATTTGAATTCACTTTGATAGGGTTCGAGCTGTTGACGAGATTGGGTGGGGCACTGAAGAGTTCAATAAGGTTAACGAAAGCGAATGAGTTGGCAGTGGGGGTGAAGGTGAGTGTAATTGAATTGGAGTTGACTGGCAAGTAAAACTCTTTGATAGTTGGAGTGTAGGTTTCAGATACTGAGAAGTTGGACAGGAGAGTGAAGAGGTTGAGAGCGGAGACGAAGAAGTTGGAAGAGGAGGTGAGGTTGTAAGTCGGGGTGGGGAAGGGGAGGAAGTGTAGGCGGAGGGTGTAAGTGGAATGGAGGTTGGTGGTTGGGAAGTTGTAGGAAGTGATGGAAGTGAAAATACGGGCAGAGGAGTAGAGGACATTGGAAGTGGAAATGGAGATGGATTGAGAAGTGGAGGTGGAAGTGAGATAACTGTAGTCGGAAGTGAATAAACGGGTAGAGTTGTCGGTTTTGAGGGTGGCAGTGGAGTTTGGTTGGGAAGAGGTGGAGGTGGAATTTAGGTTACGGGAGCGGCAAGTTGATGAGGGAAGACATGAGTTTTTTCTCAAAATGATCCTTTTTTTGGAAGTTTTTTCCGAACTGTCCTATTTTTTTTTTTCCCCCTAAACAATTCACTCGCTTTTTGAAAAAAGCGAGTTTGGTTAAAAATAATTCGTTTTTTCAGAATGTGAGTGTGAAACTTTTAATTTTCGAAAGGTTAGACTCGTTTTTTGAAAAAATGAGTTATTTTTAACCAAACTCATTTTTTCAAAAAGGGCACTTGATTATTTTGATAAATACTTTTAGAAAGTGGGTTAGTTTGGTAAATGATTTTAGAAAGTGCATTTTAGTAACAAGTTCTTTCTATATCTCATTGTCACTTCATCTTCTTTAGACTACTATATATGAAATCGTTTGTCAGGACTTTCTATATCACATTGTCACTTCATCTTCTTTGGTCATGATTTTATAAAGTTGTCAACTGTTTAGCAGTAGTCGAGGATATACATAACTTGACATTATTTCAGTATACACATAATTGGTGTGTTTTAAGTTATCGAGAATAAGCCCATAGATACTCCTAATTCCCGGTATACACATAATTGACTTTTGACCTATCAATCATATGGGCTGAGTTCTTGCGCCAAAAATCTCACACTCGCTTTCTGAAAAAGCGAGGGTGGTTAAAGGGTCCATAATATTTTTTTTTGTATTTCACATTGGCGAAAATGACCAAGTTACCCCTTCCTTCATATAACCAGATTATCACCTTAGGGGTAAAATGGTCATGCGGTAGTGAAGGACGGATGAAGTTCATCCGTCTCTCACTTTTCACAAATTTTTTTTATTTATAAACTTTATATATTTAATATATATTATTTATATTTAAAGTATTAAATCCACCGAGAGACAGAAGATCTTCATACATAAAGTTATTTATATTTATAAAGTTAGCAATTGTTTAGCAGTAGTCGAGGATATACATAACTTGACATTATTTCAGTATACACATAATTGGTATGTTTTAAGTTGTCGAGAATGAGCCCATAGATACTCCCAATCAATCTTAGCTTTTGGCCTATCAATCATATGCGCTGGGTTCTTGCGCCAAAAATTCTTCTATTAAAAGGGTAGTTGTAACTTCGTCCATAGCTGCTGTTATACATAATGGTAGACCACAAAAGCCTGACGTGGTAATTGATGAGACATGGTTCTCTAGTTCTGAATATTGTCAGCAGACTAAGGTTTGCTCATAATATATTGTTTTGTATTTCTTGCACTTGTTTTGAAAACCCGAGTTTATTTTTTTCCAACGAAGAAGAAATTTTCTCTCTTGATCACTTTTCTCTCTTGACGACCCGGCTTATCCGGGTCTGGATCCGGGTTTCGGTCCTAAATCGGGACTCATTGTACTTTCACGTCTGGGTCCGGGTCCGCTCAAAAGAAACCCGACCCGGACCCGAACTCGAACCCGGACCCGTTAAAAAAAATCCAAAAAATCAACATAAAAATAAATATTCTATTACCACGTCTAGAGAGAAAATTTCTTCTTTGTTGGCGCAAGATCTTTTGTCTCTCGGTGGATTTATTACTTTAAATATAAATAATATATATTAAATATGTAAAGTTTATAAATAAAAAAAATTGTGAAAGTGAAAGACGGATGAACTTCATCCATCCCTTACTACCGCATGACCCTTTTACCCCTAAGGTGATAATCTGGTTATATGAAGGAAGGGATAACTTGGTCATTTTCGCCAATGTGAAATATAAAAAAAAAATATTATGGACCCTTTTAACCACCCTCGCTTTTTCAGAAAGCGAGTGTGAGACTTTGAGCACAAGAACTCTGCGCATGTGATTGATGGTTAAAAGCCAATTATGTGTATACCGGAAATTGGGAGTATCCATGGGCTCATTCTCGACAACTTAAAACACACAAATTATGTGTATACTGAAATAATGTCAAGTTATGTATATCCTCGACTACTGCTAAATAGTTGCTAACTTTATAAAATCATGACCAAAGAAAATGAAGTGACAATGTGATATAGAAAGTCCTGACAAACGATTTCATATATAGTAGTCTAAAGAAGATGAAGTGACAATGAGATATAGAAAGAACTTGTTATCAAAATGACCCACTTTCTGAAATTATTTACCAAACTAACCCACTTTCTAAACGTATTTACCAAACTGACCCACTTTCGAAAGTATTTATCAAAATAATCAAGTGTGCTTTTTGAAAAAACGAGTTTGGTTAAAAATAACTCGTTTTTTCAAAAAACGAGTCTAACCTTTCCAAAATTAAAAGTTTCACATTCGCTTTCTGAAAAAACGAGTTATTTTTAATCAAACTCGTTTTTTCAAAAAGTAAGTGGGTCGTTTAGGGAAAACAATAAAATTGAGCAGTTTGGAAAAAACTTTCAAAAAGAGGGTCATTTTGGGAAAAAATTCGGAAGACAGAAGGGTCTGTCCGTAATGAGTACGGAACTGGAGATGGTGGGCTTGGGAGACGATCCACAGTTGAGGAAGTAGGAAATGGTGGGAGAGTAGGATGATGAGATGGTAGGGAGGAGGAGGAGGAGGAGGAGGAGGAGAGAGAGAGTGTGTCTTTTCATTGTAGAGAGGAGGAGAAGAAGAAAGGGTGCCATGGCCATTGAGTGGGCAGTAGGAATGCTGAGTTTTAAAACCAACTTTTCTATTAATAATTCGGTTAACTAAGTGATTGGTTGGGTGACTTGGGTCTTCGGACTTTTGGTTTGTTGGAATTATTTTTGTCGAAGAGCTATGTTTTTTGTGGAAATGCTTAAATGTTTGATTTAACTGTAAAAATTAGATAGGAATTCTGAGTTTTAAAACCAACTTTTCTATTAATAATTCGGTTGACTAGGTGATTGGTTGGGTCTTCGGACTTTTGGTTTGTTGGAATTATTTTTGTTTGAAGAGCTATGTTTTATGTGGAAATACTTAAATGTTGATTTAACTATTGATTATGTGAATACGAAAGGTTTGAATAGGTGTGAATGACTTACCAAAGACAAGTCATTCATATTTAGTTTTGAATAAAAATTAGATACGAATGGATTTTATTTTATTTTATTTTATTTTTGCAAGATATGAGACATGTGAGGTGGGACCGAGAATAAATTCCAAGATGGAGAAAGAAAAAAGAGCTAAAAGACTTCTTGTAGCAGGGAAAAGAATTATAAACCTCTTATGGCCGATAACATATAGGCAAGCAATCCATCTCAAACATTGTTCATGCATAAGATTTCCTTTCATTCTATACCTTAACGTGTTGACTTTTAAGTTGGGTGTGTACAAAAGATATATATGTATTTAATATTTTCATCAAAGATTTGTACAAGCCAATACAAAATGAAATTTAGATAAAATCTCAAAACCTTCTGAATGAAAGCAAAAGGAAAAGAATTGAGCAAATAAAAAATATTGCAAAGTATCGGAAAAGTTTCATAAAAATAAAACATGTGATTAATTCTTAAGAAGCCAACGTATTTAATATTATTTTCTGCTTTATTTGTGAGGATTAAATATGTAAAAGTATTGTTGGCAAATGATTGAGTTATGAAATAATATAAAGTGGATTCACCCAAATATTTGATTTGGACAGGTATGGTCGACCACACCATTTACAATCGACTGCAACCTTATTGGAAATTGGTGCAGTCGACTGTCAATTCCTATCGACTTTGGTCTGTGAGGAATTGGTAGTCGACTGCCCAAATGCGCAGTCGACTGCAACCTACACCAAGCCATTTTTGGTATTTCTATTCTCTTTTGTGGAAAGGAATAATTTCTAACTTTATAAATAGAGGTAAATTCATTGAGCATTGATCATCTCTTTTTTGACTCATAAACTTCAGAATCTTAATACTTTGCCAAAGATCAAGATAAAAGTGTGCTTTTGTTATTTTCTTAGTCAAGACGAAGATCTTGATATTTTCTTTTCTTTTTTGCTTCAAACAGAGGCGGTCTTCGGGGCTTATAGAGTAATAGAAGTCTCGTTGGGTGTAATATGAATCTCGGCCTGAATACCGAGAACTCACTGTATGGGATTGAAGTATAGTGGAACGCTTGCGACGCGCAATTGCTGTAAGTTACGGGTATTGAAGTAGATCTGGGGACCGAACCACTTATATCTCTGCATCTTGTCTCATTGCTCTATCTGCTTTCTCTAACTCTACTCTTTATTTTACGCAATCATTATACACATTTACTTTAGGTTTATTATTTTCGCACAATCACCTTATTCACCCCCTTAAAGTGATTTATATTGGTATCAGAACAAAATGCTCATTATTTGCTTAAAAGCTAGAGCAAAATGTCCAATGGCTGAAATTCCTCATTCCGAAGACTTGTACTCATCGGAGTCATCCAACTCCAATGGGAAAAGTATCAAACGCTCACCTTATTTTGATCGAAAATGCTATGATATTTGAAAAGTTCGTATGTCCCATTTTTTGTAGATGATTGGAGAAGAAGTCTGGAACATTTGTATTAATAAAATATATATTTCTGTCAGTGATGGAAAGAAGTCCTTCACTAAAGCTGAAATTTTATTGAAAAATTCATACTCCAAAGCTATGACCACACTATATGCATGCTTGAACAATGAAGAACTCATGTGATGCATACGAAACTGTAAAACTGCATACGAAATCTCTAACAACATGTAAAGGCATCATGAGGGAACCACCTCAGAGGTAAAAGCTAAAGTTACATTATGATATTATAAGTATGATTTGTTTCGTTTCATTCCACGTGAAAGTATAGATAAGATGTTGGCCTGCGTTGATATTATTGCTCTTAAACTTCAAAGCATGGGTAAGGGGTTGGACGATGACCGAACAGTTGGAAAAATCATTAGCTGTCTATCGCCAGAATGGGATATCAAAGCTGCTACCATGAGATAAATACACAAAGAAAAGATGTTCGATTATTACATTTTTCAAGGTAAACTCAAAAAGTTTTGAAATTGAGATGGCGGAGACGAAAAGGATACACAGAATATTGGGATCATACCCAAAACTGAGGAGAAGACCATCGCCTTAAAAGCCGCTGCATCACGTCGCTTAAACACAGATTCAGACACAAAGCATCTGACGAGGACATTGCACTATTGACCAAACAGTTCAGTAAGTACCTTAAAACTAAAAAATATGGTAGGTACTAAGGAGGAAAAGACAAAGCTAAAGAAGGCGGTTGTTACAAATGTAAGCATTCTGGACATTTCATGAAAATTGTCCTCTCACTTAAGATATGACCAAATCATATAATTCCAACTACAAAAAAGGCATTTGTTGCTACTGATTTCGGGTGTGGGAGCAAACAGATGAATTTGTGAGTTCTTTGAGGAAAACAATAAAGCGAACCTGTTGACCTTCACCTATATGTTGACTTGTTTCTTGCCGCTGCCACGAACCTGCACAAAGTTTGATACAACAGGATGAATCCCGGCAACGAACCCTCCGACGCTCTTGTCAGTAATCCCGACCACGAACCTGCACAAAATTCGAATTATTTATGTAATTTTGCAGAGTAACAATCTAGTTTCAAAAAGCACTAATTAATTATTCTAATCAATAATTATTTTTTCAGGGGCTCAAAATATTCTCTCGAGTTTATAATTATTTTTTAGAATTTTTAATTAATTTTTAGAATTTTTAATTATTTTTTGCAATTTTTTAAATAATTAACTCGAATTAATAAATAAAAAAAGGATTAGTCAGCTAATAATTGACGTGGCATGATCTGGAGCGTCCATCAGAGCTCTGGCGTGATTTCTTGGGCGATCAAACAGTAGATCTGCTACCTGATGACGTGGCACAATCTGAGCGCTCCGATCATGAACACGCATCGGGAGGCAAGCATTTTTTTGCCATTTGGGGGTCGGTGGCAAGAGCGCTTGGCACCCATTGTCGAAGTCTAAGAGAGCGACACGTGGCGCGTTGACCATTGACTGTTGACCAGTTAATGCATTTTCTCGTATTTGGACATCGGTGGCAGGAGTGCTCGGCACACGTTGCCAAAATCCAGGAGAGCAACACGTGGCGCGTTAACAGTTAACTGTTGACTAGTCAACGCATTTTCTCGTATTTGGATGTCGATGGCAAGAGTGTTTGGCACATGTTGCCGAAGTCCAGGAGAATTTTTTTCTCGCATTTGGACGTTGGTGGCAAGAGTGCTCGACACACATTGCCGAAGTCCAGGAGAATTTTTTCTTGTATTTGGACGTCGGTGGCAAGAGTGCTCGACACAGGTTGCTGAAGTCTAGGAGAATTTTTTCTCGCATTTGGACGTCGGTGGCAAGAGTGCTTGGCACATGTTGCCGGAGTCCAGAAGAATTTTTTCTCGCATTTGGATGTTGGTGGCAAAAGCGCTCGGCACACGTTACCGAAGTTAGGAGAATTTTTTCTTGTATTTGGACGTCAGTGGCAAGAGTGCTCGGCAAAGGTTGCCGAAGTCCAGGAGAATTTTTCTTGCATTTGGATGTCGGTGGCAAGAGTGCTCGACACACGTTGCCGGAACCCAGGAGAATTTTTTCTCGCATTTGGACGTCGGTGGCAAGAGTGCTCGGCACACATTGCCGGAACCCTGGAGATTTTTTGCTCACATTTTGACGTCGGTGGCAAGAGTGCTCAGCACACGTTGCTGAAGTCCAGGAGAATTTTTCCTCACATTTGGACATCGGTGGCAAGAGTGCTCGGCACAGGTTGTCGAAGTCCAGGAGAATTTTTTTTTGCATTTGGACGTCGGTGGCAAGAGTGCTCGGCACACGTTGCCGAAGTCTAGGAAAATTTTTTCTCGTATTTGGACGTCGGTGGCAAGAGTGCTCGGCACAGGTTGCCAAAGTCCAGGAGAATTTTTTCTCGCATTTGGACGTCCGTGGCAAGAGTGCTTGGCACAGGTTGCCGAAGTCCAGGAGAGCGATACGTGGCACACTGACCGTTGACCGTTGAACAGTCAAAGGTCTGTTGAGTTTTTCATATTTTCTGTCGTTTTGCAGTAAATGGACCGGGCCTTCGCGCTTTTAAGGGCCTTTTAGTCTCGGTTAATATGCCCCTCTCTATAAAACTCCACCCCCTTCTCATTTGCTCACTCTCTAGTTTTTTTACTCAGGTAATTTCTTTCTTTTACTGGAGCTTCAGGCGAGAATCTTCTTCTTTTGGCGATCTTTTCTGGCAGTCATTGTCAAATCAAGGTAATTTGATACTTAGTTTATTTTTAGAGAATGTCTAGCATTCCTTCGAGCCAGGAGACTTTCCCTACTCTCACCCATGAGCCGACCTCGAGCCAAGTTCCTCCAATCGACAAAGGCAAGGCTGTGGTAGGGTCCTCTTCGGTCGTAGTGGAGACCGTGGTTGAAAGCCAGCAGAGGATGGGGGAGTTCGGCAGACTGCCATGGGAGCTAACCGGACTTTAGAGGGTTCGGGACCTTCCGGACGAATAGGCCGAGCGTGTTATGTACGACATGGGGGGCGGAGCTTCGAGGAGAATACCGCTAGAGAAACCTCAGAGGTCGACGAGACGATCTCCATACTTAACGAGGAGGATCTGGTGTCGATTCTGGAATGTTTTCAGATCCTGAAAGAGAATGACCTGATGTTGCCTGGACCCGGGGTGAGAGCCAATTCTTCGCTGCCAGTGGACATGTGCTTCTGGCCCGTCGACGCCTTCATAGCCGGTGCACGGCTCCCTCTTCATCCCTTTGTCATCGAAGTGTTGAGATGGTTTAGGATCAGCCCCGTCCAGTACATGCCAAACGTGTGGAGGCTGATCAATGGATTCATCCTTTACTTCCAGGTGGCGGGGCTCAAGCCGAAGTTGAGTGTGCTGCGGACCGTATATCGGGTTCTTGAACAACAGAAGTCGGAGTTTAGGTTTTACTTGGCTCCGAGGCATGGTGCCAAGCTCGTTATCTACCCCAATTCGATAAAGCATTAGAGGGACAAGTACTTCCTTGTTCGGAGTCGAGAGCCGTGGGTGATCCCGGTGACTTGGGTCGAAGAAGTCACGAAGAGGGTGAAGGAGAGCCCAGGGCTCAGCCCCAAAGAAGATAAGATAGTTCGAACGCTCCTCGATCGGCCGCATTTTGATTGGAGGGATCTGACCGAGGAGGTGCTCTTCAGGGGGGTCTCAGCCTTATAAACCCTAGTATGCAATTTATTTTTAGCCTCGTGTTCCCCTTCTTCTTAAGTCTGGCTTTACTTGTGCTTAACTCTCCTTTTTTTTCCAGAAGCTATGGACTTCGATGACATGTTGGCGCAGCATAGGGTCTTGGGCAGCAAGGCCCCGAGGAAGAGGAAGAGGGTGGTCTCCAAGGTATCCCTACCGTGGGTGAGGAATGTCGCCGCTGCCGTGGAGCAGGCGGCAGTGCAGGTCATAGTTGTCCAGCGGCCGCTGACCCCCGCAGCAACGTCGGCTTCGGTTGAGGTTGGGGCCTTCCCCTTAGCAGCGGCCTTGGGTTTGGAGGCCCCGCCGTTGACGGTCGAGGTCGAGATGTTCCTAACCGAGGAGCACAAGAAAATTTTCATCCCGGACAGGCAAGTCCGCAAGCTCGACGGGTTTCTTAGTGACTCATCATCCTGCAAGCAAGCCGTTCAGCACCTTGCCATGCTGAAGGACAAGGCTGCCATGGATGCCGGTGGCGTTGGTGACGACGCGCTCGAGATCGCACCAGCGGCTGTGTTGGTAAGTCTAGTATTGACTTGGGGTTTTCATTTTTTATAAACTACTCTTTCCAAGTTTTTCATAGTGCTCCGCCTTTCTTTTCACAGATAACTTGCCACTTTGGTCATCTGATGGAGAAGATGACCGAACTAGAGAAAGATCTTAAGCAGGAGACCGATCGGGCTCGGGCAAAAAAGGCTCGGATTGCCAAGGACCTCGAGCAGTCGAGGCTTGAAGCCGAGGCGAAGGCTTCAAGGTTGGAGCATCTCGAGAATGTTGTGGCAAAGCTCGAGGCTGACAACGCTCTGTTGCTCCAACAGAAAGAGCTGGCGGCTAAGGACAAGGAGGACGCCGTTGCCACTGCTAGGGTTGTCGCGGCTAAGGAGGCTGAGGCCGAAGTGATGGAAAGGGCGAAAGGGTACCTTGTCGTCAACATGGCGAAGGCCTATGCTCGCGCAATCGAGCAAGTAAAGGAGGCCTACCCAGAGGTAGACTGCGGTGGAAGGCGCTTGTTACCCGACCCTGTCCCTGGGTTCGACGACGTCTCCGAGGAGGATGAAGAAGATGACAAGGTTGAGGTGGTCGATGTAGGGGTCGACGAGGCAGAGGTAGAGGCCGATGCGGAGGCCACACCCCTAGCGATCGTCGCTGCCACACAAGGGTTGGAGCCCTCGGTGACCGGGGATCACTCTAAAGAGGTCCGCCCTTGACCTTGTTGTACTTCATACTTCTGCTTTGAATGTTATGAACTGTAGCCTAATTGCGGACTGGTCACCGCTTCTTGTACTTGTTAAATTTTAATGAAAACCTTTTCGTCCCCCCCCCCCCTTTTTTTGTTTGACAAGTGTTGTGAGGCTTCGAAACTTTTGTGGGTTTGTTCTACTTCCGAGCTGTCTCAGTAGCTTTGTTTTGGCGCAGTATTGTCATGTTGGTTCTTCGGACTTAAAAATTCACAGTCTTTTTTTTTTCTTTTTTTTTCTGTTCGACTTTCACAGATCAGTGAGGTGTCTCGTCTCCGATCTAATCTGGGTGTCGCCAAGTTAGGGCTAGCTCGGTCTCGAGAGATGCTCTATAGAGTCGAGCGGGAGTTAGGTCATCTGAATCTGACCTTGGCTCGTCGAGAAATCGAGATGAGGCACCTCGAGGAGAGGTTTCACGAAGTGCCCCCTGAAGGTGAGGAGACATGTCCCTCGATGGCCGTCAGCCAAGGCCTGAGACTCAAGTTCCTTCGTCACTCTTTATTTGACGCGAGGTCTGAGATAGACAGTTGAAGAACGTGGTGCTTGAAAAGAGTATAGAGGCGGCGCACCTTCAGAGGACTATCTCCGAGGCTTCTCATGGGGGCAATTCGAGCCGAATGCCTTGCCTGAAGATCAAAATGACAGATGAATTACTGAAGAAGCGGATCGTGGAGCTAGAGGCGGAGAACCTTCATCTGCGACGGCTTTCTGAGGAGAGTAACGTCAGAAGCACTTCTTGCCCTCGGGGTGAGTATGCCCAAGGAAGGTCGTTCCACGAGTTAGCACTTCGTTCGCCCCCCGTCTTGAGACACCCTAGGGACACGCAAAGCAGGGTAGCCAGCTCGTCGAGCGAAGCATCTGTCGGGGCGACTGTTATGCTCCTAGGTGCTGACAATGCCACTCGGCTCGCCGGCTTGGAGACTTCTATGGAAATGAGGCGACAACAACACAGCGCTCGCCGACCCCGTGTATCACTTAATAGAAGCATTACGTTCCCTAGAAGGGGCTAGGGAAAAATTTTGTAATCTTGTAGTCTTCGTTTCATATGAGTCTTGCATCTCAAATCTTGATGAAATAATGTGAGTTTTTGGTTTAGAATTAGACTTGTACCTCAAATTTTGATGAAATAATATACCGATTTCTCGAGTTTCTTATGAGAATTTGTGTTTTGTTAATGTTCGCAAGAGTATCAACAGTTGTGGGAGCAATTCCGAATGGCGAGCTACTTTGTACTTGCTCGTTCGCAAGTAGCAAAAGTTGCATCAAACCAAGATTGGACTTCGAACTTGTCGTTTAGAGAGTATCAACAGTTGTAGGAGCAATTCCGAATTGCGAGCTACTTTGTACTCGCTCGTTTGCAAGTAGCAAAAGTTGTATCGAACCAAGTGTTGGACTCCAAACTTATCGTTTAAAGAGTATCAACAGCTGTAGGAGCAATTCCGAATGGCGAGCTACTTGTACTCGCTCGTTCTCAAGTAGCAAAAGTTGCATCGAACCAAGTATTGGACTCTGAACTTGTCATTTAAAGAGTATGTGCTCGGTGAAAGAATATCAAGACAATAGTTTTTCTGAGAGAGGGAGAGAGAACTGCTCTTTATTAAAAACAACTACTAAGTTGCTGCTTCTGAGTTGCGAGCCATTATTACACTTAATAAAGAAAAGAAACAAGTTTCAAAATGTTTTAAGAAGAACGCTCTAGGAGAAGTTGCTTGGAACGGTGTTCAAACACCTTCTTGATACTTCAACAAGTGCTCTGCTTTCCATGTCCTCGGCACTCTCTTGTCCCCTGGGTCTTTAAGTTGATAAACGCCTTGGTGGACAACTTTGGAGATCCTATATGGTCCTTCCGAATTGGGTGCCAACTTGCTTTTCTTGCCAGGGAGAGAAATCGACAACTTTCTGAGCACCAGATCTCCTTCTTTGAGATTAGTAGGGCGGACTCTCTTGTTGTAGGATTGCTCGATCCTACGCCGATAAATTTCTTGCCAGATGGAGGATCTCTCACGGATCTTGTCGATGAGGTCCAAGTTACCGCAAAACTCGTTTGCGTTTTGCTCTTCGTTGTAGGCTATTAAGCGAGGGGAAGGTAGACCCACCTCCAGAAGGATAACGGCTTCGGAGCCGTAAGTGAGGTTGAAGGGAGATTCTCCCGTGAGGATCCTCTTCGTAGTGCGATAGCTCCAGAGCATATTGGGGAGTTGCTCTACCCATAACCCCTTAGCCGACTTGCTCATTCTCTTTTTCAGGCTGGAGAGAATTTGCCGATTGGCATTCTCTGCCTGATCGTTGGACTGGGGGTGGGAGACCAATGAGAATCGTTGCTAAATGCCCAGGTCTATGCAAAAAGTGCAGAAGGATACCCCTGTAAACTGAGCTCCATTGTCCGTTATCAAGATTCGGGGCACGCCGAATCTGCAGACAACATTTTTTCCAAAAGAAGCGCTTGCACCTTATTCTCCGTGATCGTTGCCAGGGGCTCGGCTTCGATCTACTTAGAGAAATAGTCGATTGCCACAACAAGGAACTTTAGCTGGTCCGGTGCTGGAGGAAAAGGCCCGAGCAGGTCCATTCCCCACACTGCGAAAGGGGTTGGACTGGATAGAGAGGAGAGCTGGGCTTGCGGTAGGCGGCGGATTGTTGATTTTTTTTTTTACATGGTCCGCATTGGCAAACGTGTTGTTCGGCATCGCGAAGGAGAGTGGTCCAAAAGTATCCATAATTCAAGATTTTGTGGGCTAGAGACCTTGCTCCCAAGTGCGCGCTACACATTCCATCATGGACCTCCTTCAAAGCATACTGGGCTTCCTCTGGGGAGAGACATCTCGAGTAGGGTCTACCGTCTACCTGGGTGTAGGAGCGTTTGTACAAGACTCCCTCGATGAGCGCGTACCGCTCGGCTCTGGTTCGGATCTTTCGAGCCTCTTTAGGGTCTAAGGGAAGGATCCCATCTCTGAGGAACTCGAGCAGAGGCCTCATCCAATTCTCCCCGAGTTGTAAGGGCAGCGTCTCCATTGGATCGGGGCCTTCTTCCTCGATGTTGGGCCTCAGTAGAACTTCTATTAAGACAGTTTGTTCGAGCCCTTGGAGGGAAGAGGAAGCTAATTTTGAGAGGGCTTCCGCCTATGCATTCTCTTCTCGGGGAATCCGCTGGAGCTGTGCTTTGGCCAAGGTCCTCGAAAGAGACCATCAGTTTCTTGACTTTGGCCAAGTACTTGGCCATGCGACTGTCTCGTGCTTCGTATTTCCCCGATACCTGGTTCACCACAAGCTGCGAGTCACTAAATATCTTGACACATTGGCCCCCGACCTTGCTAGCCATGCACAGGTCGGCTATAAGGGCTTCATACCCAGCCTCATTGTTGGACACCCGAAAGTTGATACGGAGTGAGTATTGGAGGATGAAATCATCTGGGCCCGTCAGGATGACTCCTGCTCCACTCCCATCGGTGCACGAGGATCGATCAACATACACTATCCAGAACGGGAGTTCCTCTATCGCTTTGCTAGCATCGGGAATTGTGCTCTCTACTATGAACTCCGCTAGGGCTTGAGCCTTAATAGCGGTTCGAGGCTGATAGTTGATGTGATGCTGGCTCAGCTCGATGGACCACTTCATGAGTCTTCCCGAGGTCTCGGGCTTATGGAGGACTTGTTTGAGAGGATGGTCGGTAAGAACGGTCACCGAGTGAGACTGGAAGTAGGGGCAGAGCTTTTCGGGCCGTTATGATCAAGGCATAGGCCATCTTCTCTAGCTTCGGATAATAGTGTTCAGCATCCCTAAGGACTTTTACTTACGTAGTAGATGGGCCTTTGCGTCTTGTC
This sequence comes from Hemerocallis citrina, assembly GCA_017893485.1. Lineage (NCBI taxonomy): Eukaryota > Viridiplantae > Streptophyta > Magnoliopsida > Asparagales > Asphodelaceae > Hemerocallis > Hemerocallis citrina. The sequence goes on from CM030362.1 coordinate 275,297,016, forward strand.
TTCTTCTCTTACTAAAACAGTACTGAGGGTCTGCTCCGAAGCAGTGAGGTATAAGTAGAGGACTTCCCCAGGTTTTGGTTTGCTTAAGAGTGGGGGGTTGACTAAGTAGGCCTTGAGCTAATCAAAGGACTCTTGTTGCTGTTGCCCCTACTCAAAGCCTTTAGCCCCCCCTGAGGGCCTTGAAGAACGGGAGGCATTTTTCCCCCGAATTTGGAGAGGAAACGCCCTATCGCCGCGAGGCACCCGGTGAGTCTCTGCACCTCTTTAACACTGGAGGGGGAGCCATGTTGAGTATGGCCTGGATATTCTCGGGGATGGCCTCTATGCCCCTTTGGCTGACCATGAACCCTAAGAAATTGCCGGATGAGACGCCGAACGCACACTTGTTCGGGTTAAGTCTCATATTGTGTCTCCTCAACACGTTAAAAGCTTCTTGGAGATCAGAGACTTGATCCTATCTACTGACGCTCTTTACCAACATGTCGTCTACATAGACTTTCATGTTCCGCCCAATCTGTTCCTTGAAGATCTTGTTAACAAGGCATTGATAGGTGGCACCAGCATTTTTAAGCCCGAAGGGCATGATTCGGTAGCAATATAGGCCCTGATTGGTGACGAAAGAGATCTTCGGAATGTCAGGAGGGAACATTCTTATCCAATTGTACCCAGAGAACACATTCATGAAGCTTAAGAGTTCGTGGCCCAAGGTTGCATCAATCAGGGCGTCAATGCTCGGGAGTGGGAATAGATCTTTGGGGCAGGCTTTGTTTAGGTCTGTGAAGTCAATGCAGATCCTTCAGATCCCATTGGCTTTCTTGACCATCACGACATTGAACATCCATTCCGAATAGTTGACCTCCTGTATGAACTGAGCTTTAAGGAGTTTCTCAACCTCCTCCTTGATAGCCTGCTGGCGCTCGAGAGCGAATTTGCGTCACTTTTGCTGAACTGGTCTGGCCCCCAAAGCGACACTGAGGTGATGCATGAGGAGCTCCTCGGAGATTTCCGGCATGTCAGTAGCAATCCAGGTGAAGAGGTCTCGATTTCACCTTATGCACTGGATTATGTCGGAGCGAACGGGAGGGGGAAGGACTTTGCTAATCTGGAATTTCCGGGTCAGATCTCCTTCTGAGAAGGCCACCTCTTCCAGCTCATCGACCGGCTCCGATATAGGTGGGCTACTCCCTTGGGGGAGTTCAAAAGCTTCCAAGAAGAGAACCGGTCCTCCCACAGAGGTCATGTAGCATTTACGGGCCGCCTCCTGGCTCCCTCTGACTTCCTTCATGCCCGCTGTGGTGGGGAATTTCATCTTCATGTGGTAGGCCGAGGGTATGGTCGACCCAGGATGACAATGTAAGCGGCCTTTACGTCCACCACAACGAAGTCAATCAGCTCAGTTCGGGTGATGAGAGTTTTGCCAGCGGTTACGTTGAGAGTTATGACACCCTCGATCGTCCCTGGAACCCCTGTGAACCCGTGGAGAGTGTAGCCAGCGGGCTTCAGTCGATCCCTAGATAGTATGAGCCCCTGGAAGGTCTCTAGAAAGAGAATGTTGACCGAACTGTCATTGTCAACTAGGACCCGGCGCACATCAATGTTGGCCATGTGGAGGTTTATTACCAACGTGTCACAATGGGGGGTTCGGACGCCCTCTAGATCTCTATCTGAAAAACTAACCGGGACCCCTAGGCTCTTGGGGGGAGGACGGTTCTGCATAGAATTTACTTTCCGGACGAAGGCTTTTCGGGAGGAGTTGGAATCTTCCCCCATTGGGCCTCCGTGGATGAGATGCACGACGACCTCTGGTTTGGAGTCCAGGTCTCCGCGTGCCGCTCTGGTCGCTTATTAGCCCCCCTGGGGGGCAGAAGAGGATCCACCCTGTCCTTCCTCACGAACCTGGATGGTTGCCCTTTCTGAATAAGGGCCTTGATCTCATCTTTTAGGGCCCGACAGTCATCCATGTCGTGACCGTGGTCCCTGTGGATGCGGCACCACTTGTCCCTGTTCCTCTTCTTACCTGGGGTGTTCATCTTCGGAGGTGGCAGGAGAAGACCCTATTTTCAACCTCCATCAGGATGGCTGAGACACTCGCGTTGAGTGGAGTGAACTTCTCGAAGCGGGGAGGAGGGCGACGCTGGCCTCCGTTGTCTTTCTGGAGCTTCTTAGCTTCTTCTTCTTCAGCGCCCTTCCATTTGTTCTTGGAGGACGATCCTTCAAGAGCAGGGCAGGAGAGGGCCTCTTCCGCTCGGATGTATTTCTTACTCCTGAGCAGGAGTTCTGAAAAATCCCGAGAAGGCTTCTTGGCAAGGGATGTTCTGAGGCTGTCGTTAGCGACATTGGATTGGAAGGCGGCGGAGGCCACGGATTGGTCCAAGGAGGCGATGGATCTTGCCTCTGCGGTGAAACGTTTGGCATAGTCTCTTAGTCACTTGCCCTTCCTTTGACGAAGCAATAGCAGAGAGGTGCTCATTTTTTGAGCACGGCGGTTACTCACGAAGTGTGTCAGGAAGAGGCCTTCGAGCTGATCGAAGGAGAAGATGGAGGCCAGGGCTAGTGAGTACCATTCCCTTGCAGGCTCCTTCAACGTGGCCAGAAAAGTTTTGCAGAGAAGCACGTCCAACGCTTGGTATATCATCATGAGAGTTTTAAAACTCTCAATGTGGTCAACGGGGTTGGACTCCCCGTTGTATGATTCAAAATGAGGAGGCTTAAACTTATCTGGGATCGGTGCCTCCATTATAGTCCGGGAGAATGTAGGCCTGCTGGGGCACAAATTCCTAGCCCGTTGCTCTTCCTCTCTGTTAAGTCGGCCAAGGTGCTTCTCCATTTTGTGGAGATGGCGGTAGACCGAATCTTCCTTCTAGTCATACCTTGCTGAGACCCGAGATTCGTCCTCGCACGGAAGGGGACTGGGAGTGCGACGACGATAGCTGGGGGCAGGTTGAGGACTGGGCGTACGGCGCCTTTGGTCTGGGGTAGGTTGAGGACTGGGCGCCTTGCTGACCATGGTCGGGAGCAACATTGAGGGCCCTCAGGACTGCCTCTTGAAATTGCTGGAACTCTGCCATCGTGATAGGGGCCTCCTGCTCTCGGTGGTCCCGAGGGGCGAATCGGCCGACTGGAGAGCGGCTTCTCATTTGACGACACTGGGTGACTCCCTTCGCCTCTTGGGAGAGTTGGACCTTCTATGATCTGGCCTGCAGGGGGGACCAGGCTCTAGGGGACCAGATCGTTGGACCCCTTTGATGTTCTCGGTGGGGTATCCCGTCATGGGTTCGCCTCTCATCTAAGCGGGTCCAGAGATATACCCTATACTATCTATTGACGATGATGTTCCGGAGATCCTTCGACGTAGGGGGACTGTGCGAGGCCATGGAGTCGGACGTGGGGTTGTGTATCGACACATGGTCACGATGAGGAGGTTTCCCTTGTCAACTTCGGCGGGAGGGTCCCGCGGTAGCTTCTTGTGGCCCTTGAGGAGCTTGCTAGGGCTGAGGTTGTTAAGGAAGGGGACTGTCCAGGTTGCGGTTGCTGGACGGGTTGAAGGAGAGGCTATCTAGGCTGCTGGACTTGTTGAGTGGGTTGAGGGGGAACCTCCTGGACTGGAGGAGGAGAAGGAGCGGGAGTGGCCCTGCGGTTAGAGACCGTCGTCTTCCCCTTCTTGGGAGGCATGGCATGAAACTAGTTTGGCTGATGAGATAGGACTGGATCGCCATATCTGTTTTCCACAGAGAGCGCCAATCTGTTGTTGCTGGTTTTGAGTCTGGGAGCAAATAGATGAATTTGTGAGTTCTTTGAGGAAAACAATAAAGCGAACCTGTTGATCTTCATCTATGTGTTGACTTATTTCTTACCACTACCACGAACCTGCACAAAGTTCGATACACCGGGATGGATCCTGACGACGAACCCTCCGACGCTCTTGTCAGTAATCTCAAAGATTAAGAAAGAGCTATAGGTAGGAAAAGATTCATTACCTTGTTACGGTGGGGGGAGAGGGGTATTTATAGTCGCCTTAGGGACCCGTTTTGAGATAAGGATAAATCTCTAGTTCCCGGTGTTGATGGATAAGCTGGGGAGTTTAGGCTCGTTTCATAATAAGAAGTGGTTAAAACTGCCTCTTAGGGATAATCAAGAATTTGAATTACTCATTATCCTTCTGAATTGGTTTGTAATAGGTTGGTACCTATATCTAATAGGACAGATCCGTTTATGGGTTATTGGGCTTTGAAGAAGAGATCCAGTTCCCATTTTGGACCCATTTGTAGGTGAAATTACCATTTACCCCTAAGAGCTTTAAGATTCGTGTCCGATTTGAACGGTCCCGATTTAATCCTATTTTTAGCCATATCAGCATTAAAGACAACTTGCCTTGATTCCGATTCAAGCGACAATGAAGACAATCAAAATGTGAAAGCAAATGTGTTTGGATTCATGGCTCTTGGAGATGATGAGAGAAAATCATCACTTCAGGAAGAGGTAATTGAGAAGCCTACTTATGATGAATTAGTTGATATTGCCAATGATTTAAAAGATTGATATTGCCCTATATGACCCAAAAGATATAATCCTTATTGGAGTCTAGGGTCTAATCTAATTTAATCATCTATCCGTCAAATTGATTTTCCAATGTGTACAGGCCACAACCTCAACACGCCATAGAGTGTCATTGGAAGAAGTCACCAAAGGACCTCCGACATTAACTCTGTAGACAATTTCACATGCCTTGACTTGTAGAATTCATGAGATTCCCATTGAATAAGTTTACTGGCAAAGGATTTGAGCTGCTGATGAGGTTGGGCGGGGCATTAAAGAGTTCTATGGCATTACGAACGTGAATGAGTTTGCAGCATGAGAGAAGGTGAGAAAAGCTTAATTAAATGTGACTGTCAGGTAGAACTCTTTGATGGTGGGTGACGTGGTGTCAGAGTCGGAGAAGTTGGAGAGGAGGGTGAAGAGGTTGAGAGCGGAAACGGAGAAGGTGGAGGAGGAGTTGGAAGTGGGGGTGGAGAAGGGGAGGAATCTGTAGGTGTGGTGGAAGTGACAAGACACGCCGAGGAGTAGAGGGGCAAGGAAGTGGAAGTGTTGATGGATTTGGAGGCAGAGGAGTAGAAGGAAGTGAGGTAAGTGTATTCAGAAGTGAATGCACGGACCGGGTTGTCAAATTAGACAATTTTGGTATAGAATCCATAGTTGAGGAAGTAGACACAGAGGGTGAGTAGGAGGATGAGAAGATAGGGATGAGGAGGAAGAAGCACAATGCGAGGAAGAGAGAAGCACAAGTCGAGGAAGAGAGAGTGAATATTCATTGTAAAAAAGAGTTTTTAGGAGGTGAGCGTTTTCAGGGCGTGAGCTAGAAGAAGAAAAATCCAGTAGAAGATAGGTTGGAGAAAGGTTTGCATGACCACACAAGTGATAAACGGAAAGTGTTTTTATTTGGAATAAGTTCGTAGCCATACATGCATACATGTTACCCCAAATATATATTTATTCAGGATTCTTTTGTACAAATAAAACTCGAACTCCCGACCTCTTACCCACCAGTGAAAAATGAATCACACTGAGAAAGTGTAAGTTTGATTTTTTTTTTTTGTTTCACTTAATAGGATAGAGCCTCTAATAAAAAATACCACTTAATGAAAAAATGAAAATGAAATGAAATATGAAATTATCCCACTAAATAATACTAAATACTAAATAATACTTTAATAGTATTTTATATAATATTAGTAGTATACTTCAATCATTATAACTATTTAGTATATTCAGAACAACTCCAACTTGTTATAAATACATATATAAAGATAAACAGTCATAGTGCAAATAAATATTACAGCCATAATAAAACATATGAAAGTACCAGGGTATACTGGCTATTATAACAAAGTCCAGAGAACAAGAACGAAATAGAAAAAACTAGTTATGAGAAAGCTACAGACATGAGCATTACGCAGACACAACACTCACGACAAAAGCAGCCAAAGCAAACACAGTTCCAGAACATAAACCGCTCGAATCGAAAGACAACAAGAGAAAAATACATCCAACAAATAGACAAACAAGCAACACCCCACTCAAGTCAGACCCCCACCCAAGCAAGAGTCCGACAAAATCAGTATTCAGGTCTATCAACATGAATCAGGAAGTCCATAAAAGCATAGCAACAATAGCAACCATGATACCCATAAAAAAACACAACAACCCAGCATAGAAACAAAGGATAACAATGCAAGCAACCCAACTCTAGACCAGTCAAAGCAGCAACACCAAAAGACTCCACCACAAAAGTGTAGAGCAACAAAAACACTGGCTTCAAACACGGGGGAGATACACCAAAACAACCATTCCAAAGTTGATTGATCAACACTACAAGGGAAGAAAAATGGTTAAACAACATAACAAAAAAAATAATAAGGCAAGATGTATAAACCTTGCTGAATAAGAGATGACACAACAATATCAAGATGACTAAGTTTTAGATATTTCCTTTTATCAGGCGGGAGGATATTGGTCCAGAGGTGCACAAAGAAGATAATATCCTCAATGAGATGATTGATAGAGCGAGACTTGTTGGTGAAGATACGATTATTCCTTTCCTTCCAAATCACCCACACTACCACCATTATGGTAATATCCTAAAATAATCTAAAATCACGGTTAAAATGCTTCTTCTTCCAAGAACTCTACAACACAATCATGGAGCCAGTTTTGCCACACACTTTTGCAAATAAACGAAATCGGTTGAATGAAAGACAATGAATAAGAGATGGTTATTCAACTCATCATGATTCTTACACAGAATGCATTTCTGCCCAAAAGCCAGATTCCTCCTATTGAGGATTTCAATAGTGAGCAATTTTTTATGAATCGCCTACCAAACAATAATCATAGCTTTAAGAGGAGCAATGTTTTGCAAGATTCATTTATAGAATGGAGAAATAACCCCACCATTAGAGAAAAGTGTAGAAAGATTTAACAATATAAGTTCTGGTATCCATCTAATGCTATCCCTCGCTTTCCATTGGTAGGAGCATAGGAAGACAATGAGAAGGATATAATCATGGTGTTGGGCTAGAAAAAGAGACATGCTATACAGAATGATCCAGTCACGATGAGAGTTATTAACAATAAGATAAGATACAACCATTGCATTCAGAATGGAAGCTAAATGAACTAAAGAGAGGAATGACACTGCAATTTTATTATTACCGATCCAAAAATCTAACCATAATCTAACAATGAAACAGTCACCACAAATCTTTTGGAGATCGCTTTTAAATGGTTTAACCGCTTTCCAGAAGGAAGAGGCATGAATAGCCAACTTGGAATGCAAATCCCAAACCTTTTCCGTTTGTGGTACTTATTCTGAACCAGGAGATCCAAGCCAGATCGTCCCATTTTGAGAACCTTCCATAACCATTTACCAAGAAGTGCTAGATTCTGGTTTCTAAGATCAAGGATACCCAATCCACCTTCTCTTTTGGATTTACATAGTTGTTTCCCATTACAAAGATGCTTACCGACTGAGGAGGTGGACGCGCAGACCAAAAGAAGTTTCTTATGATTTTATATATATGATTAATAACCCAAGAATGAACATAAAGTTAAAACATCATATAAAGAGGGATAGAAGACATGATGAAATTAATCAGAATTAGCCTACCACCATGCGACATTTGTCGGTCTGGCCATGCATTGAGTCTAGACTCAATTTTATCAATCATGGGCAACCAGTCCTCCTTGTGGAGTTTGCCCCATCTGAGGGGAATACCGAGGTAACTGTTCGTAAAGGAACCGAAGAACAATTGAAAAGTTAGCGATCTCTGTTTGTCTAATGTTCGAACCTCCCAGACAAATGATAGAGGATTTGTTAAAATTAATAGAAAGGCCAGAGGCACTCTAGAAAAGAGAGGGCAGAAGTTTAAGATTACAGAGAGACGTGCCATTTGGTTTGGCAAAGAGAATGGTGTCGTCAACGTATTGGAGATTAAGAGCACCCATAAAACCATTGAATCCCCCCAAACCTTCAATAATGTTAGAGTTTTAGACTTTTAGAAAGCATTTTACTGAAAACATCAACAACAAGAATGAAGAGCAGAGAAGAAATTGGGTCACCTTGTCTAAGACCTCATTTACACTTGAATTTGTTACCTTCACGCCATTAATAATCACCGAAGAAGTGCTAGCGAATAGAGTAGATTTAATCTAGGAAATTTGTTTCGGGCCGAAACCTCTATGGATGATAATATCAAAAAGGAACTCCCATTCGACCTTATCGTAGGCTTTTTTGAAATCAATCTTTTATAAAATACCTTTCGACTTGGATTTGTGACGTCCAGATATCATCTCTTGAGCGCAAGCCACGCTATCCAAAATGAACCCGTCTTTAACAAAGGACGATTGGGCTGGATTGGTGAAATGAGAAATAACGGAAGACACCCTATACGCCATCACTTTCATGATAATCTTAAAAGAGGCATTAAGAAGGCTAATGGCCCTAAATTTCGACACTGTATTAGCACAAATGATCTTAGGGATTAAAACAATGTGCGCATAATTAATGCGGTTAAAAGAAAATGTACCGTTAAATAAGTCAGAGAACATATCAAGAATGTCATCTTTGAGAAGATCCCAAAACTTTTGGAGAAAAATGAACAGAATCCATCCGGACCCAGGAACGAATCACTATGTATCGAGAATACGACAACCTGAATCTCCTTTAGAGAGAAAGGAACCTCTAGAATGGAGTGGTCATGATTCTCCGAACCATAAAGAGACTCCCAGTGATACGGTTGATCCTTTGCCTATGAAAGGCAAAGTTATGAAAGAATGACGTGTTGCAGTATCCTTCTTTCAACCAGTTGATCTTAGGCACTATGAGCCCATTTGATATGGTCCTAGTGTGACACAGAAGCATACTCATTCTTACAATCCATCCTTTTTTGCCAGGCCATCATAGAGATAAGGCCCTGCTCTTCTTTTTTTATCAATACGATGAATGATATTTAAAAAAGAACATTTAAGAAGGTTGGAGTTACCAAATCTATCCCTCCTACAAGCCTTACAACCATCCTTAACCGAATGGAGTTTGAGGAGTAAACGTGTCAGACCAAGAAAACCAACCACCGAGGAAAGACAATGAGTGATCATATTATCGAAGATTTGGACTTCCAGCCAAAATTTCTCAAAGCGAAATTGGTATGGTTTGGAGAAGTTAAAGTTAGATTGCAAAATCAACGAAACATGATTAGAAATGGAGTTAGTGAGGGCTTGAACAAAAGAATTATGAAAAGTGGAAATCCAGTCCGAAGAAACCAGAATGCGGTTGAGTAAATCATCGAGGGAGCTAAATGGTGATTAGACCAGATGAAAATCCTACCATTGATGGGAAGGTTGGTCAGGTCTAAAGAACGGATACAATCGTTGAAATGAAGAGAGTCATTGAGCCCGGCCGAGTTACCCATACGTTCATGGGCAAATCTGGTGACATTAAAGTCACTGTAGAATACCCACAAACCATTGATACAACCGATAAAAGAAATGAATTCATCACAACATAAGTTCATGAGCTCTACTATAGAAGGACCATAGACAGAGACTGCAATAAGAAGGAACTTAAACTCAATCCAATCTAGAACCATAATCAGAAAGATTTTCATTTTAAGGATCAAACTAGTTTGAAAAGAGAAGCTCTGAAGCCGAGGAGAATGCTTCCACACGAGTTAACGACATCTAGGCTGATCCATTGGGTAATAACATTACCACCCAATGCTCTCTTAATGGAGGGAGATAAAGAATCCAATTCCAATCCTTGAATAGAGATAATGTCGCAGTTAGCTGAAGAAATCATATCCAAAATAGCTTCTTTTTTGGGAGAGCTACTAAGACCCGAATATTCCGAGAGCTAGTAATCATTAAATCAATCGAACTCATTAGCTCTGAAAATTCAAGAGATCTAATTGAGTCAAAAAAAGAAGACGAAGAAGAATCAAACAAGAAGCCCATATCAGAAGCAATATTAAAAATCAACATTAGACAAAGAATTAAAGTGAACTTGGTAGACGGAACCTAGGGGCGAGTCAAGCGACACAACATCGGGGCAGCATCTTCTTATTCTTAGTGAGAGAGAAGTTGATTTCCCTTTGTTTGCTTGGACCTACGAATTTACTCGTCTTCGCTAACACCCATGTTGGGGCAGCTGAGAGTTAAGGTATAGAAGTCATTCATCCACTGTGCGTTTAGATAGTACAAGAGGTGAAATCTGCAGTTCTTTCAAAGTTAGCATCCTACTTCATATGAATAAGAAACGATGCAACATAGTTTGTCCTGGTTTGATCATCTCTGTGTTAGGCGATCCCTTCACTTCCAGACTCAGTCTTTAGCAGTTCTAGGCCTTCGTAGTTAAGGCTGAAACAGATAATAAAAAACTCGTAAGGAAGTGTCATTTCACTAATTATTGTCTAACTAATTTGAATACTGTAGTTAAGACTGAAACAGATAATAAAAAACTCGTAAGTGTCATTTCACTAATTATTGTCTAACTAATTTGAATACTGTTTAGATATGGAGAACATAATTAGCGGTATTCCTATGCGTCCGTTTGTGTAGTTAGGAATACTTTTATACTACTTCACATTCTTTCTCAGTGGAGATATAAATATGCTTACCTATAATTACATTTATCTACAACCTCCTAAAGAATATCTCTAATTATCTTAATGCAGTATTCAATGTAACATTAATGAATCTCATGTCTACATATGATCTGATGGTTAGATAGTATTCAAATTTATAGCTGAGATTATTGTTCCTTAAGAATTATATTAACATATATCTTATATAATAGTAAACGGACTTGATGGATTTGTCGGGCTTGCTCTGTGAGGAGTGGACAATGCCAGCATGACAGATTTTCTTGGTACAACATGTAGAAGCTCTCTGGAATGACCATGATTGAGTCGTTACCGTCCATCTCCGCTTTATCCATCGTTACTGTCCATCTCCGCTTTATCCAAGTATTATACATAACAAAATATATCACCACATAGGTGTGAACACGTGAAATCCGTGGAAGAATTATTAATGAAGTTCAATATAATGCAAAAAAGTTAATGTGATATTTCAAAATGATTTATGTGTTTGTGTCGCACAACTTTACAATACTGACTATAGCCCCTCATGTACTCACCAAAGCTATGTACGCATCAATACCAATCTCTTATGGTCAGTTAGACCTGTGTTGATCACATGTCTTGATAACCTTTGTCATAGTTGCATTGACATCGGAAGAAAGATATACTTTTGTCTCATATACCTAATATGTGGTTGTGGAATCATAAGCTTTACTTAAGATTAGAGCTAGTATTAAGATTAGAGATGACTATTGAAGCAAAGAAGTGTACTGGAAAGAGTAATTAAAGGGAAGTGTGAGCAACGTTTATTTTGTGATAAGTTCATTTGTTTTTATTTTTTCCCATACTTACAATTAACTATCTGAATGTACGTAGGAAATTTGGAGAAGATGGATTGAGTTGTTCAATATGCAAGATTGAGTTATTCAATTGCCAATTCGAAGGCATCATCAACTAGGGTTACAACAGATTCGGGGTAAAGCATAAATTACTAGGTGTTGAGATCAAAAGAAAGGTTGATACAAGTTCTCAAATTTCTTTGTATTACTCTTTTATATCACTATTAACTTTGTACGCAAGGAGTATGCTCATGGAGATTTGCTCCTTTGATGTATTTACTTGCAATTATGTTATTAGTTCTTAATTGAAAGCAACAGTTTGGTTAGTCTTATTATGCCATTGTGCTTATAAGCCAAATGTTGGATCAGTCAAGTTAATGTCACTTTGTATGAAAAAGTTTCATGAACCAGTCTTAATGTTATTTTGTTTGGAACTATGTGTAGAAGTAAATAAGCAGAAAAGTTCAATTTCCAAACGTTATGTATATGAGTAAAAGATACAACTATGATGACATATTTGACTTTATATATTGAGAAAACAAGATGCATCATTGGTTGCTATAAAAAGAGCTAAAAATGGTTAAGAAAGAGATAGAACATTTTATTCCTATATAGTTAAAACTAATAAATAGTCAATTGCTTAATTTTATATATGGAAAAACAAAATGTTGGAGAATTTAATAGATATGTCAAGAAATGCATTAGAGATGAGTATTTTTTTAATTAAATCACATCGTTGCGCACGATTAAAATATGTATTTGAGTAAAAGATACAACTATGGTGGCATATTTGACTTTATATCTTGAGAAAACAAGATGCATCATTGGTTGCTCTGAAAAGAGCTGAAAATGGTTAAGAATGAGTTAGAACATTTTAATCCTATACAGTTAAACTAATAAATAGTCGATTGCTTAATTTTATATATGCAAAAACAAAATGTTGGAGAATTTAATAGATATGTCAAGAAATGCATTAGAGATGAATATATTTTTTTATATTAAATCACATCTTTGCGCATGAATAAAAATTAGAAGAACATCTCTTGAGAGCGTTTACCTAATTTATTTTGAAAATAAAAGGTTAAGGGCATTTAGGGAGATTGTTTAAGGGTGCAATGAAGAAAGACTGTAGTTCATGTGTATCACTAAAATGATCTATTTTTACAAAGATTTAGGTCATGATTTGACTTGGATATTTTAGTGTGGAAACAAAATAGGTATTGTCATATGCTCTAATAGACTTCCTACTCATTATATTCTAATAAAAGGTGAGTTCCCTTCTCTTCGTTCATAGTCCAATACTGCAAGCTAATCTTTTTAAGAGAGAAAGAATTATACATGGTTGTTGATGCAGTTAGAAAATGTGATGAAAGGTGAAGAATATGTTGTATTGATCTGATGATCACAGTATACATTTATAGCAAATGCTAGCAATACACGATCCTACAATTAAGGCTAACATTAAGATACTACAAGCTAATAAGAAAACAAATAATGCTGACAGCCATTGATTGGTGATTACACTAATTTCAATGATTGACATAATCAAGGCAATCATTGGATCCACACATTAAGGGATCTTGTCTCTAATTTCCCTCTTCAAATTGATGGGTGAGAGAGTCACCCCAAGTTTGTCTCTGAGTTGGTTGAATCGTGTGTGAGTTAATGCTTTAGTGAGGCAGTCAGCAATTTGATCAGCTGATGGGACATAGGCCACAACAATCTCATTTTGCAGCACTTGGTCTCTGATGTAGTGCACATCAATTTCAATGTGTTTGGATCGAGCATGCATAACTGGATTTGAAGCTAATGCCTTGGCACTCAAGTTATCACACCACAGTGTTGGTTTTCTTGGCAGAGGGAGTTTCAGCTCATCAAGGAGTGATCGGGTCCATGCTATTTCAGCAGCTAAGTCAGCCAGGGCTCTATATTCTGACTATGTACTGGATCTTGAGACTACCTTTTGCTTCCTTGAGGACCAAGAAATTAGTGTTTCACCAAGGAAAACACATTGACCTGCCATGGATTTTCTATCGTCCACACTTGTGGCCCAATCTGCATCTGAGAACCCTGTTAAGTCCAAGTCTGTGGATGGTTTAATGTGCAGGCAGTGTTGCATGGTACCTTGAAGATATCTCAGTATTCTTTTGATGCCTTGCCAGTGATCTATAGTGGGAGAGCTCATGAATTGATTGAGCTTGTTAACTGAGAATGCTATGTCAGGCCTTGTGTTTGTTAAGTATTGCAATGCTCCTATAGCTTGTCTGAACACGGTTGGGTCCTGTAACTTCTTCCCTTCAGCTGTAAATTGCTTGCCAGTTACCATAGGTGTTGGACAAGATGAGGCATTTTCCATTTTGAATTTTCTCAGGATGTCTCCTATGTATTTCAATTGCTTCAAGTACATACCAGATGCATCTCTTTGAACTTCTATGCCTAAGAAGTAGTGCAGTGGACCAAGATCCTTAAGGGAAAACACAACATTGAGTTGTTTGATGAAGGACTCTAAAAATTTGGTGTTGTTCCCTGTGACAATTATGTCATCCACATATATAAGTAGAAAGGTAATGTGATCTGTACCTCTTAGAGTGAAGAGTGAGGAATCACTTTTTGTGTTCTTGAAACCCCAGCTGAGTAAGGCATTTTTGAGGCTGTCAAACCAGGCTCTTGGGGCCTGTTTCAATCCATAGATTGCCTTAGATAACTTGCAGACATGTTCAGGTTTAGTTGAGTCTACAAATCCCTCTGGTTGATGCATAAACACAGTTTTTTTGAGGTAGCCATTAAGAAATGCATTGTTTATGTCCAGCTGTTTGACCTCCCAATTGAGATGCACTGCAATTGAAAGTATGATTCAAACTGTACTGGCCTTGACAACTGGGCTGAAAGTCTCTTTATAATCCAATCCAGCTGTTTGTTGAAATCCTTTTGCAACTAATCTTGCCTTTCTCCTTTCAATTGTCCCATCTGCTTTGTACTTGGTTTTGAAGACCCATTTAGAATCAATGATGTTCTCTTGACCTTGATATGGTACCAAAAACCAGGTCTGATTTGACATGAGTGCCTGATACTCATTATCCATAGCTTCTTTCCACTGTGGTCTTGTGAGTGCTTCTGTGACATTTTCTGGTTCCTTCTCATCTGTGCAAGTTTCAGCTAACCCAACATATGGCTGCTTTGGCTTGTGAATTCCAGCCTTGCTTCTGGTCCAATGAGTGTTGATGGCTGTGCTTGAGTCAGCAGAGTCTTGGTGAGCTTCAGCAACTGTTTCTGTGGGATCAGTGTCATCAGGAATTGGACTATTCCTTGTTGAATCAGTTGAATCAGTTGCAGTCTGACTTCTGCTAGGATTAACTGCAGCACTCTCAGTTGGACTGGCTGGTTCTTGTTCAACATCAAGATTGTTGTCAGCTGGAAGTGTTGCTTCTCCGGTATGTGAATTTCCTGTAGTAGGCAAAGGAAAAGAGAAAGATGAACTTTCAGTTAGTGTTTTCAAGGGACTTCTTGTATTGAGAAAGCCATCATGGAATGGAAAATGCTCTTCATTGAAGACAACATGTCTTGAAGTGAAGATTCTTCCATGAGAATTTATGCATTTGTATCCTTTGTGGGAGTTACTATAGCCCAAGAACACACATCGGGTTGTGTGGAATTGCAGTTTGTGCTGATTATAGGGCTTGAGACAGGGATAGCAAGCACACCCAAAGGGTTTTAGGGAGCTGTAGTCAGGTTCCTTTCTAAAGAGCAGTGAGTAAGGGCTTTCATTTTGAGTGACTAGAGAGGGCAGTCTGTTTATGAGATAAACTGCAGTGGAGAAAGCTTCCCACCAATAATGTAAAGGCATTTTGGCTTGTGCTAGTAATGTCAAGCCAAATTCAGCAATATGTCTGTGTTTTCTCTCGGCCCTACCATTTTGTTGTGATGTATAAGGGCATGACATTCTGAATTGTATCCCTGCTTCTATTGCATGGTTTTGCACAGCCTTATATTCACCACCACCATCACATTGGATTGTCTTAATTCTCTTATTAAACAGATTTTCTGCCATGTTTTTAAACTGAATGAAGGCTTGTGCAGTATCTAATTTCTGTTTCAGAGGATAAATCCAGGTAAATCTACTAAAGTCATCAAGGAAGTGAACATAATATTTGAAACCAGAAGAAGATGCTACTGGTGCAGGCCCCCAGACATCAGTATGAACTAATTCAAGAATTTCCTTAGCATGAGAGGAAGAGGTTTTAAAGGGTAAAAAATGCATTTTGCCATATTGACAAGCCTCACAAAAGTTAAAATGATCACTAGGTGATAGTTTGACATTGCAACTTTTCAAGACTTTATCTAGGACTTTATTATTTGGATGACCAAGCCTTCTATGCCAGCTCTCCTTGACAGATACATAAGCATACGGGTCTCTTTCAGTCCTTGAGAGCTGATACAAGCCATCTTTAAGTGTCCCTCTTAGAATTGCCTTCCCTGTCGACTTGTCCTTCACAAAGCAACAATTTTTATCAAACTCAACCAGAATTTTATTATCAGCAGTTAATTTTGACACACTTAATAGATTTTTGGTAATGTTGGGCACATATAAGACATCACTTAACTTGAGTGAGTTTAGTTTCAAGGAACCCGTGGCAACAATATTCAATTTTTCACCACTTCCAACTATTAAAGAGTTCTTACCATGATGTTCTGCCAAATCCTCGAATTTGTCAGTTTGGTGTGTCACATGATTGCTTGCACCACTGTCAAAGTACCAATCAACATCTTCGAGACAGCCTTGTGAGGCTAGGAAGGCATTGTGTGCTCCTTGTCTGTCACTGCCTACTGAATAATTTGAGTTTGAATAAGATTTATCATACCTGTAGTAGCAATTCACTGCTGTGTGCCCAACCTTGTTGCAAACTTGACATGTTGGCTTAGACATTCTTCCTCTTCCTCTGCCTCCTCTCCAACCTCTGAAGTTAGAGCCTCTCCAGTTGCTACTGGAACCTCTCCAGTTGTTGTTTGTGTTGAATTTGTTGCCTTTGTAATCAGTTTTGTTGGCAACATTTGCTGATGCATTAAGGGTTAGGTTGGTGAGGCTATTCAGTTGATCAAGTCTACTCTCAAAGGTCAGCAATTGGGCCTGCAGATCAACCCAGGTGAGGCTAGTTTGATCAGATAGCTTGACCACCATAGGTGTAATACCCTGATTTTTCAAATTAATGAAAAATTATTTATTTTTGCACGTAGTGTGCACGTGTAATATTTTGGCTATTATTTTCATCATGAAGAGTAAAGATATTTCAATTTGTGCTTTTAATTGTTTTGTACCAAAGCCTTATTTTTAACTAAATAAAAAGCCCCTTTTTCCTAAGCCCAAAATATAATGCATTCTTTTATTTCTAATAACTATTGTTTTGGGCCATTTATTAAAGCCCATGGTTTAATTCTCTTTTTTATTATTATTTACAACTTGTAATGTGTAACATTTTTAAAGACTTTTTATTTGTGTATAAGTTGGGGTGACTAATGCATGCACGTGCAATTCACACACGAGCAAGAGCACACCTTTTCTTGGCCGGTTGGATTAGGAGTGGTTTTGGTAGTCATGGGTGGTTATTTGGGATGTGGGTAGTTATTTCAACTCCCTAGTGCATCCTAGCCCTTGATCCTATAACTATCTACTGAATCCTAGCCCTCCATCCCACCCAAATTGGTGTATAAATACCCCTCTCGTCCATTGTTTCTTTTACACTAAGATCATATTGTAACAGAGATATATTGTGAGAGAGTTGTGTGTGGAGGCCGGGTATTCACTTCTGAAGGTTTCGGTGTGGAGCAAGGAGCAAGGAGTCGTGCATTGCATTAAGGAGCTTTTTCTGGATTCGGTTGTTTTTTTCGTCAATAAGGTGGGTGTTTCTCAGGACTTCTAATGTAGAAATTATGTTATGGCAATAACGATTGTTACCATGCTTGTGAAAAGTAAGTTTGACTATATTAGATTACTCTGTGTATGCTTATGATGAGAGTTGTGAAGGACTAATAATGAAGTAATGACACCGTAAATAAAACTGAGAATAACCTGTACAGTCGACTGTCACTTGGACAAGTCGACTGGTACGAGGCTACGTTTATTCATGATTTATTGGAAAATTTAATAATGTACGGGTGTACAATTGAAGTGATATAAAGATTGCTAAATTCATATCCCCATGTTGTATATGATGGAGGAGACATGAACAGGTGGAAAAGAACTAGTGATAATTAGTAAAACTGAGAATAACCTGTACAGTCGACTGCTAATATGAACAGCCGACCGATAGACTTTAACTATGAATATCCCAGAAATTCCATGAAATGAGATATTTCCATTGTGTTATTCTAGTATGCTAAATTGAGATTTAGTGTTCATTTCTGCAAGTAAATGATGAGTAAATGAAAATGCATGTTTAACATTCCCTTGAGAAAAGAAAACATTAGTATGAGAAAGTATGTGGTGATGTTAGTGAACAGCTAAAAAACTACATGTTTATGTAGTATGAATATATTGTAATGAGACACAATGATGCATGTGAATGGAAGAACGGATGGAAAGATAATTCCTAATTTGAAATGTGAACCTGTTCAGTCGACTCAATGCGAGTAGCAAGTCGACTGGGCTGAGAATGAAAATGTACAGTTAAAACCCGGAACAGACGACTGATGGAATGACAGTCGACTGTCACGTGAATGATATTTTGAACATAGAAAGTTGCGGAGCAGCCGACTGGCCATGTGCAGCAGTCGACTCTTCCGAGTGGTTATGAAGAACTTGAATTGACTGAACAAGTCGACTGGACTTTCTCCAAGTCGACTGTCCAGAACACTTTGATATGTCAGAGATCTTATTTGGTTTATGTTAAAGTTGTGAATCTTATGGTTGATGTTGATAAACTCTATTTGTCGTTGCATGAATTTACGTGAAATGAATCATCGATTTGAATTGAGAATTAAATGAATATGAAAGATCATGATAAAGAAAGTCTGTGAGACTATTAAATGAATTATGAGTTGAAAATGCTCAAATTGGAAATTGTGAATTGGAAATTGAAACCCAAGAGTAGCTAAGTCTCCCCCGGCATTGGAAATGAAATGAAATGAGAATTGAAAGACCAAGGTTGGTCATGTATTGAAATGAATGAATAAGTCCGGTTTAGTGGAGAGGCTAACTCTAGAGCTTTGATTTTGTTCATGATTCTAATAAAAACTAAGGATTAGTGCATAGTGAAAATGTGATGAAAGTGAGAGAAAAACACGAGTATGAGAACTAGGATTTACGGTGCGGGTGTGTGAGCCACAGAATGCATGCTTGATGAGTCAAGACATGGCGTGGGCACAACTCAGAATGATCAGACTCTAGTCACGCTTGTGGGATGTTTGGTGACTGCAAGAGGATCGTGTGCCATGAAGGAGGCTGAATTGTCACAGAATGCATGCTTGATGAGTCAAGACATGGCGTGGGGTTCCCCTCCAGGTTTTCTGTACACGAGCTTGTACTCATAGATCATCTAGGATACTCACCGTAATTACAGTAGTAGATTAAGTCATGGCGAGGGATTGAACCCTACAAAGATGAAGAACGGTTAAGAGGCTTGCCCTCGGACCTATGTAATATGGGATGCGTAGAATCCGAACAAGTGCGCATTAGTGTCATCTAATATAAACAATTGCATTAAGGATTAAGCGCACAATCACGACACGACATCATTAAGATTTCCCTTTTACTTTATTTTTGATATGTGAACAAGTTTGTGATCTGTTAAGAAATGAGAATCGTTATACTGTTTCTGGCATAGAGAGGATGGCCATGTATAATTATCGTCGGTTGAATAAACTGACGTGCCCATAGTGTTGTATGCAGGATAAATGGCATGAAAAAGATTAAAGAGGAACAAATGCTTAAAGATTTCTCAATGTTGTTGTACATTTGTTTCATTGTTGTAAATTTTACTTCCGCTGTGCAATGTAAATGTAATATTGATGTAAACTCTGATGTAAAGTAAAAAGTTTCAATTTCCTTGTAAAATTGTACTAAGAGAAGCGAAAAGATCCTGTAGAACATCTCGAATTCAGTGTATTTGGGATTCGGGGCGTTACAGAGTGGTATCAGAGCCACGCTTTTTCTACGCTTTCCATATTGGTACAAATTTATAAGGAACGACACCCTAGAAGTGGACATTAGAGTGTGTGTCTGAGTTTAGAGATTTAAATGTAAGTGACTTACATTTGTGTTGCTCTATGACTCATGCTTCTTCCTCTCTATTTCTAAGATGGCTGACCACTTCGACCCTGCGGGAGACGACGACTGGTATATCATTGAGGAAGAGTACCATCCTGAACAGGCTGATCCCGAGGAAGAGTACCACCCTGGGCAAGCAGATTCTGATGAGAAGGAATGGCCTGAATCCCGAGAGATTACCCCACCTCCGGATTCATCCGACGATTCTTCTTCTGATGAAGAAGAGGGACCAGTTTTGAGTAGTACTGTGGCTTCTCTTCAAAGGCAGGTAGAGACACTGCGAGAGAGAGTCGGATTATTGGAGGCTCAGCTGGCAAAGCGAAAGGATGACTTTTCAGTTCTCAGTCACCGGGTATGGAAACTTGAAAAGAGGAAGAACTTGACAGATGTGCTGAAGGATGAAGTTGATGAACTACGGGGAGAACTTCGAGAAGCGAAAAGGAGCCGTAGGAGTTAGATTGTTGTAGCTTCTATTTTTCTGATGTTAAGAAATGTTTTAATTCGAATGTATAAAGTTTGGAATTCAATGAAATGCAAGTTGATTTAAAATTCTTGTCTTACACTTCGAATTTAATGGATCTTTTGCATCAGAATATGTCAAGAAGAGGAGCTAGAAATGGAGAAGGTTTGGATCTGGAGACAGAACTTGCAAGGGTCTACCAGACGCTCAATGCAGTGGCTATGAACCAAGGAAGGGGGCCGGTGAATCCAGTGCCCGAGGCGATTAAGCTGGTGGAATCGTTCAAATGAATGAAACCACCTGTATTCGAGGGAAAGTCAGACCCAGATGCGGCTGACAACTGGATTCGTCAAGTGGAGACAATCTTTGAGGTGTTGGAGACCCCGGAAGGCAGCAAGGTCAAGTTGGCGACTTTGCAATTCGAGAAGAACGCGGCTGTGTGGTGGCAATCGATGAAGAGGACCATGGGAGGCATAGTGCTTGGCTGGGAGGAATTTCTGGAAGAATTCCGCAGTCATTATTTTCCCTCCGATGTTCAAGAGAAGAAGGCTATGGAGTTTCTGTCGCTACAGCAAGGTGGCATGTCAGTGAGGGAGTATGAGACCAAGTTTACTCAGCTCTCTAGGTATGCGCCTGAACTGGTGATGGATGAGGCTAAGAAGGCTCGTAAGTTCGAGCATGGGCTGAGACCGAGCCTGAGGTCCCGGATGATACCTCTTGGTATCAGAAGATTCGACAAGTTGGTGAAGAGAGCGGCAGCGACGGAAGCGGATATGGAGCAGTTCCATGTTGTTCAGAACCGGAAGAACAACTGGCAGTCTGGAAAGAGGCCTGCTAATTCTGGAAGTTTCAAGGGGCAACCATCTGCACAAAGGTTCAAACCGACAGGGGCGAACGCTGTTAGTGTAGCTGGAGGACCTGGGAACAATGTGGTGAGACCTCCTGCGGTGACTTGCCACAACTGTGGTGAAACGGGACATTTTCAATCTCAATGCTCCAAGCCACGGAATGGTAATCGCAATGCACCAACGCAGCAGACTGGGAAGAGGTCGTACCAGCCAGGGCGAGTATTTGCCTTGACGGAAGCTGATGCTGATGAGGTCGATCACGTCATCACTGGTACGAGGGCTGATGTTTAGTGGTTTTTATCATTTCTTCTTCCCACTCATATTGAGAAACTGTTATGTAATGGTGTGTATTATGTAACAGGAGAACTTTATCTTAATGGAATGAAAGCTGTTGTGTTGTTCGATACTAGATCCTCTCATACTTTTGTATCTCCTAAATTTGCTAAAGTGTTGGGAGTTGAACCGAAGATTTTTCCACGCAAGATCTTGGCAGTAGCTACTCCATCAGGGAAAACTTTAACCACTGACCGGTATTACGCTGATTGCGAGATTGTGATTGGGGATCGAATCTTTGGGATTGATCTGATCGAGCTGACTATCTTGGGAGTCGATGTTATCATTGGCATTGATTGGATGTCGGTGTACAGTGCAAGCATCGAGTGTAAGACCAAGACAGTAACAGTGAAGGCTCCAGGTGGACCTGAAGTCACTTTCCAAGGGAAGCAGAAATGTTCTAAGCTGGTGGCAACTATCCGCAAGGAAGAGACTCCTGTGGAAGTGCAAGGGATTCCTGTGGTTCGGGACTATCCGACTGTGTTCTTGGAAGATTTTCCTGGATTACCCCCGCATCGTGATGTAGAGTTCAGCATCACTGTTCAACCGGAAAGTGCACCCATTTCTAAAGCACCGTATAGGTGGCTCCAGTGGAACAGGATGAGGTGAAACGACAGATTGAGGAACTGTTGGAGAAAGGCTTTATTCAACCTAGTGCGTCACCTTGGGGAGCACCAGTGCTTTTGGTAAAGAAGAAGGACGGATCGATGAGAATGTGTATCGATTACCGGGAGCTGAATAAAGTCACTGTTCAGAATAAGTATCCTATTCCTCGAATTGATGACTTGTTCGATCGTTTACAAGGAGCAGCTGTTTTCTCCAAAATAGATCTTCGATTAGGATATCACCAAGTTCGAGTGAAAGCTGAAGATGTGCACAAGACTGCATTTAGAACTCGACATGGGCATTACGAATTCTTAGTTATGCCATTCGGAGTGACGAATGCACCCGCAATCTTCATGGATTTGACGAACAGAGTTCTGAGGCCGTTCATTGATTCTTTCGTCGTGGTGTTTATCGACGATATTCTCGTGTACTCCAAGTCAGAGGAGGAGCACACCGAGCATCTGGCAGCAGTGTTGAAGAAGCTGGAAGAGCAGAAGTTGTATGCCAAGTTATCCAAGTGTGATTTCTGGAAATCTGAAGTGGCATTCCTAGGTCACATCCTTTCTAAGGAGGGAGTGGCAACTGACCCTCAGAAGATAGAGGCAGTGAGAGATTGGGCTAGGCCTACTACAGTGAAGGAAGTCAGAAGTTTTCTTGGGATGACTGGATACTACAGGAGATTCATTCAAGGTTATGCTCAGATAGCCGTGCCGCTTACTGGACTGACCAAGAAGAATGTGAGCTTCAAGTGGACTGAGCAATGTGAGGCAAGCTTTCAGGAGTTGAAAGAGAAGCTGACTACTGCACCTATTTTGGCTTTGCCTAGAGCAGGTATTGAGTATGATGTTTATAGCGATGCTTTACATCGTGGGCTTGGTTGTGTCTTAATGCAAGAAGGAAGAGTAATCGCTTATGGGTCTAGGCAACTACGACCACATGAGAAGAATTACCCGACTCATGATCTGGAGTTGGCTGAGATTATCTTTGCCCTGAAGCAATGGAGGCACTACGTGTACGGTGAGAAGTTGAACATGTACACGGACCACAAGAGCTTGAAGTACATATATCAGCAGAGGGATCTAAATCTGAGGCAGCGGAGATGGTTGGAGGTGCTCGAGGATATGCGACCTGAGATCAAGTATCATCCTGGGAAAGCTAATGTTGTGGCTGATGCACTTAGTCGCAAGAGCAGTTTAGCCAGTTTGATTACAACTCAGAAGCATTTGATTGAGGAATTGGACCGAGCAGGTATTGAAGTTGTCTTGCAAGGATTGGGAGCATCTTTGGCTCAGTTGAGGCTTCAGCCTACACTGAATGCAAGGATCATTGCAAGTCAGGAGGTTGATGCTGATATTTTGGAGATGAAGGAGCAGGTTGGTGCTGGCAGGTTGCCCGGATTTCAAATCAGAGATGGAGTGCTGTGGTTCGGAGATAGACTGTGCATTCCAAATCGGGCGGACCTAAGAGAGTATTCTTCAGGAGGCGCATGCTACTCTTTTGTCGGTACATCCTGGGAGTACTAAGATGTACAAAGATATCAAATAGCATTTCTGGTGGTCAGGTTTGAAGCGGGATGTGGCCGAATTTGTTGCGAAGTGTGAGGTTTGTCAGCAAGTCAAAGCCGAAAATCAGAGACCCGGAGGTCTATTACAGCCGTTACCTATTCCGGAATGGAAGTGGGATAACATCAGTATGGATTTCATCACGGGATTGCCTAAGAGTTCTAAAGGCAATGATGCGATTTGGGTTATAGTCGATCGACTAACCAAATCCGCTCACTTTTTGGCGATGAAACTCACTGCTTCGATGGACAAGTTGGCTGAGATGTATGTTGGCGAGATCGTCCGGCTTCATGGTGTTCCGTTAACTATTGTGTCTGATCGAGATGCGCGGTTTACTTCGCATTTCTGGAGGAGTCTTCAGACAGCTTTGGGTACCAAGACAGATTTCAGCACAACTTTTCATCTGCAAACCGATGGGCAGACCAAGAGAGTCAACCGTATTCTTGAGGATATGCTTCGGTGTTGTATACTAGACTTTGGAGGCAGTTGGGAAAGGCATTTACCTTTGGTAGAATTTTCCTACAACAACAGTTTTCAGACTAGCATCGGGATGGCGCCGTACGAAGCTTTGTATGGCAGGAAGTGCAGGACTCCTGTTTGTTGGTATGAAGTTGGGGAGCGTCAGTTGTTTGGTCTTGAGCTTGTACAGCAAACCTCTGAGAAGATTGTTCTGATCAGGAAAAGGTTGGTGGAAGCTCAGAGCAGGCAGAAAAGCTATGCAGACAACCAGATAAGGGACCTTGAGTTTGAGGTTGGTGACTTCGTCTTTCTGAAGGTATCACCCAGTAAAGGTGTGGTTCGATTTGGCAAAGGCGGGAAGTTAGCCCCGAGGTTTATAGGCCCGTACAAGATAATGAAAAGGATCGGGAAAACTGCTTACCGGCTTGAATTACCAGAAGAGTTATCTCAGGTGCACAATGTCTTTCATGTGTCTATGCTGAGAGGTTACATTCCGGATCCGAGTCATTATTTGCCTGAAGTGCCGGAAGGTTTGCAGTTGGATCTGAATTACATCGAGTCTCCTGTCGAGATTGTTGATCGTCGAGAGAAAGTCTTGAGGAATAAGACAATACCGATGGTCAAGGTAGTCTGGAGAAACCATTTGGTTGAAGAGACTACTTGGGAATCTGAGGAGAGGATGTTGAAGGACTATCCTGAGCTTTTTGCTTGATTGTATCTTTGTATTTTTCTTTTGTTGTGAGTGTTTGTTTTCTCGCTCTTGACTGTAGTTCCGGGGACGGAACTATTCTAAGGAGGGAGTGTTGTAATACCCTGATTTTTCAAATTAATGAAAAATTATTTATTTTTGCACGTAGTGTGCATGTGTAATATTTTGGCTATTATTTTCATCATGAAGAGTAAAGATATTTCAATTTGTGCTTTTAATTATTTTGTACCAAAGCCTTATTTTTAACTAAATAAAAAGCCCCTTTTTCCTAAGCCCAAAATATAATGCATTCTTTTATTTCTAATAACTATTGTTTTGGGCCATTTATTAAAGCCCATGGTTTAATTCTCTTTTTTATTATTATTTACAACTTGTAATGTGTAACATTTTTAAAGACTTTTTATTTGTGTACAAGTTGGGGTGACTAATGCATGCACGTGCAATTCACACACGTGCAAGAGCACACCTTTTCTTGGCCGGTTGGGTTAGGAGTGGTTTTGGTAGTCATGGGTGGTTATTTGGGATGTGGGTAGTTATTTCAACTCCCTAGTGCATCCTAGCCCTTGATCCTATAACTATCTACTGAATCCTAGCCCTCCATCCCACCCAAATTGGTGTATAAATACCCCTCTCGTCCATTGTTTCTTTTACACTAAGATCATATTGTAAGAGAGATATATTGTGAGAGAGTTGTGTGTGGAGGCCGGGTATTCACTTCTGAAGGTTTCGGTGTGGAGCAAGGACCAAGGAGTCGTGCATTGCATTAAGGAGCTTTTTCTGGATTCGGTTGTTTTTTTCGTCAATAAGGTGGTGTTGATTCTTGATTTTGATGATCACAACACAGTGCAACATGTGTCTATATTATACAGCTAACATTGAAGTGCAGAGATTAAAGACAATTCCAGCTGAACAAATAAACCAGCTCAAACAGATACAGATGAAGAAGACAAGGATCAAGTTTTCAATTCAAGACTCAAGACTCAAGACTTCAAGCTCAAATATGTTATATTATTCTGTCTTGTAAACATTGTATTTTATTTCTTGTTGAGTCTTAGTCTGATGTAAAGCCTTGTCAACACACACGCACACACACTCAAAATTTTACAAGGTGTGTCTCTTTAAAACCCCCAAAAATAAGTCAAAACAGTTTGAAGAATTTTAACTTTTAAGTACCAGTCGACTTAAGCTTTTACCAGTCGACTGATAAGTACAAAACTGTTTAAAATTATTCAAACTCTGATCAGTCGACTCATATGGCAACCCAGTCGACTGTTCGAGAGCTTTTGACCGTTTTCTGATTTTCAAAATCGAATTTTTTCAAACTCAAACGTTGTGATCCGTTGGTTGACAGTTATGTAACTGTTTTCCAACGTTCAGAAGATCAAAACTCCTTATATAGAGTTTCATATCTCTCTGAAAAGAACAACTTGATTTCAATACACCCGAGCATTCTTGTGAAAATTTTTTTCAAGAGATTTTCTGTGAGAAACAAAGCTTTCAAAGTTCATACACTTTGGTTCTCTATATTCAGTCCACTATAGCATTGAATTCGCTCTGGACTGAGTATAGAAGTCAACCTTGTGATTTAGCATCGTGCATCAACACATACACCAACAAGGCTATAGGTTGATTGTAAAAATTCTTCTTGTACTTTTGCTCTCAGTTGGAGAGTGGTTGTTGACTCTTGGTTGTAGAATCGGTGTCTTTTCACTCTTGGTTGTAGAGTGGGTCTGCTTTCTCTGGTTGAGAAAAAGGACTACGGGTTAGACAAGGTTGTTGTCATAACGCCGTAGGGTATTCTTGTAATTTTTCAAGAATAGTGGAAATCTCAAGTGGGTTGCTTGGGGACTGGATGTAGGTCGGGAGGACCGAACCAGGATATATCTTGTGTACTCTGTGATTGATTATCTTGTGTTTGCATTTACTTTTGTTTAATTAAGTTCTGCAAATCTTATCTGGCCAGTCGACTTAGATTCGCATCAGTCGACTGCTCAGTCTTGTATTAGTTGTTCTCTTTACTTCATCAGTCACCTGCTCTATCTATAAGTCGACTGCATCGAGAGTTTAAATTTCTTTTATTTTTGCTATATCAGTCGACTGGTTCACCACTAAGTCGACTGTGCCGAGAGAAATTATTTATTCCGCAATTTATTTTTGATAAACACTATTCACCCCCCCCCCCCCCTCTAGTGTTTGTTGCTTAGCCTACAGGATCCAACACTTGGTATCAGAGCAAGGTTACAGGCTATGGCAACTACTTCAAATACAAATCAGTACCATGAAGGCCAATCTACACAACGGCCACCACTATTTGATGGAACGAACTACAATTATTGGAAATGCCGAATGCGAATCTATCTCCAATCAATCAACTACGAGATATGGCAAATGACAGAGACGGAATACACTGCCCCTACCATTCCATATGCACAATGGAATGATGATCAAAAGAGTCAGACTATGAACAATGCCAAAGCAATGAATGCTTTATTCTGTGCACTGACGAAGGAAGAATTCAACCGTGTATCCAATGCTACAACCGCATATCAAATTTGGCATACACTCGAGGTAACACATGAAGGAACAAATAAAGTAAAAGAGTCTAAAATTTCTGTTCTTGTCCACAGGTTTGAGATGTTCAGAATGAAGGACAATGAGACTGTGTCCGAGATGATTACAAGATTCACAGACATCACAAACTCTCTTGTGGCACTTGGAAAGACTTATACCCAAGCAGAGATGGTCAGAAAAGTTCTACGTGCACTCACTCCAGAATGGGAGAAGAAAACCACAGCAATAGAGGAGGCGAATGATTTGTCAACACTTACTCTCGAGAATCTTGTTGGTAATCTCATGGCATATGAGGTCCAACATGAAGATCGAAAGAAAGATACTGAATCACACCAAGCAAAGAAGAAATCATTGGCTTTTAAAGCCATGACTGACTCAGAAGATGAGGAAGAAGATGAAGAAGAAATAGCAATGTTCACTCGGAAATTCAAGAAGTTCTTAAAGAAGGGTAAGTTTCACTCTAAAAGTAAAGATTCTAATGACCCTCCTACATGTTTCAGGTGCAATAAAATAGGTCACATGAAGAAGGATTGTCCCTTAGAAAATGCAAAGAACAAGGGAAAATCATCCAACTTCAAGAAGGACAAATATCCAAAGAACAAATTTGCCAAGAACAAAAAGGCCTATCAAGCCACATGGGATGATAGTGATTCATCTTCCGAAGAAGAAATGGATGAAAATACCGAAGTGGCAAATGTGTGTTTTATGGCTGCACAAGAACATGTAAGTAATGATTATGATCCCGAAGATCTTCTTGATGCTTTTAATGAAATATTCCAAGAGTTAAAGAAAGAAAAGATTAGAGTTAAGAACCTTGAGAAAGTGAATCAAACACTTAATCAAGAAAATCTTAACCTTAATAAGGAAGTAAAATCCTTAAATTCTCGCATTGCAAGTTTAGATACTGATCTTGAAACTCTCAAAAAGAATTATGAAGAGATTTCAAAGAATGTATCTAAGTTTAACAAAGGCAAAGAGAATTTAAATGATATGCTTCATCATCAAGTTACATCTAGTCAAAAATTTGGACTTGGTTTTAAAAAGACCTCTGTAAAAGAATCTCCTGTTCTAAACACTAGTAAGAATAAATCAGCATCTATTTCTAGTGTTACACACAAGTTGTATGATTTCTTTGCAAAGCCAAAGGTTGTTACTTTCAGTGATAAGAGTAATACTAACATTCGGTTAAGTCGACTGAACCATACAACCAGTCGCCTGTCCAGAGAAAGTGGATCTTATTCCACGAGATCAAAACTTCTCATAAGTCGACCTAGTGTATCGACCAGTCGACTGATGTACACCAACAGTCGACTGAACAACACTGGTAAGTCGACTGGACAGAACAAACTAGTATGGGTTCCAGTCAGTCTTAATCAGAATGACAGAATTGCTTATATCAATTCTTATATGCTGAATGTGTGTAATTCTACTTATTATATTCCTGCTTATGGAGGAAGATCAAACTCTTCATGGGTTTGGTTTCCCCCAAACTAATGTGCTTTGGACCCAATAAAAAGGGTACCATATTTACCTTCAAATTTTTATAGGTACCCAAGAAAGAACGCTGGATATTAGACAGCGGATGTTCAAAACACATGACAGGGCATGCCAACCTATTATCCACCATTCAAAATTTAGATGGAGGAACCGTCACCTTTGGAGATAACAACAAAGGCAAAGTCATCGGTATTGGCATGGTCGGTAAAATATCTAACCCTATTATAGAAAATGTGCTATTAGTTAATGGCTTAAAGCATAATCTCTTAAGTATTAGTCAATTGTGTGATAAAGGTTATAAAATAATTTTTGAAAAAGATGCATGCTTAATTTATGATTCTACCATGCAAAATGTTGTTTTTCAAGGATTTCGTAAAAATAATATTTATGAATTATGTTTGAATGCAATTGATTTTTCAAATGATTTTTGTTTAATAGCCTCTAACAATGAATCTTGGTTATGGCATAGAAGATTTGGACATGTGAACATGAAAAATCTCTCAAAATTATCTAAATATAACCTAGTTAAAGGACTGCCAAAACTATCCTTTAAAAAGGATAAGTTATGTGATGCATGTCAACTAGGAAAACAAATCAAATCCACTTTTAAAACAAAAGACGTAATCTCTACTAGTAGGCCACTTGAATTAATTCATATGGATTTATTTGGCCCTACTAGAGTTGCTTCTTTAAATAAAAGTAGATATGTGTTTGTTTTAGTAGATGATTTTTCAAGATTCACTTGGACATTCTTTTTAAAACATAAAAATGATGCTTTTGAAGAGTTTGCACATTTTTGTAAACGTGTTCAAAATCAAAGATCTCTAACCATAGTCACTATTAGAAGTGATCATGGTGGAGGATTTGAAAATGAAACATTTACAGAATATTGCAACAAGAATGGTATAACACATTCATTTGCATTTCCTAGAGCTTCACCACAAAATGGTGTGGTTGAAAGGAAAAATAGGACTTTGCAAGAATGTGCACGTACTATTCTTGTTGAAAGCAATCTACCAAAGCATTTTTGGGCTGAAGCTGTTGCTACAGCTTGTTATGTTTTGAATAGAATTCTTCTAAGACCTAAACTAAAGAAGACTTGTTACGAGTTATTTTTTAATAAAATTCCTAAAGTCTCTTACTTTAAGACATTTGGTTGCAAGTGTTTTATTCTAAACACAAAAGATAATTTAGACAAATTTGATCCTAGATCTAATGAGGGTATCTTTTTGGGATACTCAAATAGGAGTAAGGCATATAGAATTTTTAATAAGTCTACAATGACTATTGAAGAATCAATGCATGTTACATTCGATGAATCCTTACCTTCATCAACATTAAATAAAGATGATGAAACTGATTTGTCACCATTAGATAATGTGATTAAATCCTTAGAGCAAACTAATCTCTCTGATAAGTCGACTGATAAGGTCTCCCAGTCGACTGACGTAAAGCAGTCGACTGAAGAACAAGTCAAGTCGACTGATCCGATTGTGATATCTTCAACTTTACCAAAGTCATTTGTTGAAGTTAAAGATCATCCTCATGACTTAATAATTGGTGACATCTCCCATGGTATTCAGACACGTTCACATGTTAATATGATCTCTCATACAGCATTCTTGTCGGATTTTGAACTGAAAAATATACAAGAAGCTTGTGAGAATGAATATTGGATGAATGCCATGCAAGATGAACTAAACCAATTTATAAGGAATGATGTATGGGATTTAGTTCCTAGACCTCCTGATCAGACTATCATTGGTACCAAATGGGTATTCAAGAATAAGTTAGATGAATCAGGACAAGTTGTAAGGAACAAGGCTAGATTAGTTGCCCAATGATATAATCAAGAAGAAGGTATAGATTTTGATGAAACATATGCTCCTGTTGCTAGACTAGAATCTATTCGTATTTTATTATCTTTTGCTTGTTTTATGAATTTTATACTTTATCAAATGGATGTGAAAAGTGCCTTTCTTAATGGGTTTATTAAGGAAAATGTTTATGTTAAACAACCACCAGGTTTTGAACATGAACAATTTCCAGATCATGTTTATAAATTGAAAAAGGCTTTATACGGTCTTAAACAAGCACCTCGTGCTTGGTATGATCGTTTAAAAACTTTTCTTTTAGAAACAGGATTTGAAATAGGTAAAGTAGACACTACTTTGTTTATCAAAAGAGTCGAGAATGATATCTTAATCATACAAATATATGTTGATGATATAATTTTTGGATCTACAAATAATAATCTATGTCAAGAATTTGCTAATACCATGAAAAATAAATTTGAGATGAGTCACATGGGTGAACTCAATTACTTCCTTGGATTGCAAATTAAACAATCCTCAAATGGCATATTTATCAATCAAGGCAAATATGCAAAGGAATTACTCAAACGTTTTCACATGGATAGTACTAGTAGTAAATCCACACCTATGGCTACTACTACTACTCTTGACAAAGATTTATTAGGTAAGAGTGTTGATCAAAAACTCTATCGAGGTATGATTGGTTCACTCTTATATATTACTGCAAGTAGACCAGATATTATGTTCAGCGTATGTTTATGTGCTAGATATCAATCTAGTCCTAAAGAATCTCATTTAAAAGCAGTAAAACGAATTTTAAGATATATTAAAGGCACATCTGAATATGGTTTATTTTATCCACGCACCGATAATTTTCAACTTTTGTCTTATAGCAATGCCAATTTTGCTGGAAGCAAAACTGATCGCAAGAGTACTAGTGGTACATGTCACTTTTTGGGACATTCCCTAGTATCTTGGTGCAGTAAAAAGCAAAACTCCGTATCCCTATCAACCACAGAAGCTGAATATATCGCTGCAAGTTTGGCATGTGCACAAATTTTATGGATGAAACAAACTTTATTAGATTATGGTATTTCATTTGAGAAACCCTCAATTATGTGTGATAATACCAGTGCAATTAATCTATCTAAAAATCCGATTCAACATTCACGTACGAAACATATTGATATTCGACATCATTTTCTACGTGATCATGTTTTAAAAGGAGATATATCTTTAGACTTTATCTCTACTGATAAACAAGTAGCAGATATATTTACCAAGCCCCATAAAGAAGATACTTTCATTAAGTTAAGGAGAGAACTTGGAATTTGTAATTTTATTGATACTTGTTGAATATGGGTTCTGCTAAGTCGACTGTCTATGTGTATAAGTCGACTGAACTGTCTTTTAAACACATACATTTTTTTTATCTGACCAGTCGCCTGGTTCATATACCAGTCGACTGATTAGTAGATATAACTGTTTTATTTTTCTTCTCGACTCAGTCGACTGATAACACCTACCAGTCGACTGTCGCGAGATAAATTATTTTCAGCGAGTCTTCATCACAGTTTTTGAGATAAAACCTTTCAATTTTTCACCCGTGACTTCTTATCTCAGCCGTTGATATCTCTTCCTTGCATCTGAGCCGTCTATTCTTTGTTAAAACCCTTTACCAGCCCCTCTTTCTCACTTTTACCGATCTCAATTTTCACCCCCAAATTTTCAAAACCCTAAGGCAAGAGAAGAAGAAGCTCATTCGACCAGATCTCAAGTCGACTGCTGGCTGCTCTCTCTTCCATCTTGGTAAATCTCGTTTTCTTGTCTCTTTCCAAAACCCCAATGGCACCCAAAAGATCTAAGAGAACTCATGAGGGTACTTCTTCTTCACAAGAGTACACCCAATATCTCTTGAGTACCGATCTACTTGATCGTTGGTATCTATTTTGTACCATTCAAATCTTTCCTGGGAGATTTGTAAATTTTGGTGACTTAGATCGTTTTAACCTCACTCCACTCTTTCAAAATTGTAGTCTTTATGACTTTCTATCTTTATCTAACCAACCAAATTACTATCCCCAACTTATTTATTTGTTTTATACAAATATGACAGTTGTTCAAAGAACAAATGGGGATGTATTAATCCGTTCGTCAGTGAAAAATATTAAAATGACTATAACACCGACTAGGATTAATGCAATGTTGGGTATAGATGATGGTGGAATTCATCTTGATGATGTTATTCTAGATGATGCCTCAATATTGTCTAGAATTCTCTTACCTAATTCTCAACTTCCAATGACAAGCAAAAATCTAAGACCAATTGCTAAGCTTGTCGGTAGAATATTAGCTTATAACATCCTTCCTAAAAAGGAAAGTTATGATCAATATTCTACTGAGTTACAAAAAGCTATATATGCAATTTTTGGTAGGATAGCTGTTGATTGGGGTCAAGTTATCTTTTCCAAACTTAATCAAGACCACACTCATTTTCTACCCTTTGGAGGTTTCCTTACTAGAGTCTTTACAGCTTTTAAAGTTGATCTTGAGTCGGAGACAAATGTTGTTTCTAGATATGAGTGTTTCGATCGTGCTAGTTTGGCACGAATGAAACTCCTTGATGCTCCTACTCGATCACCCCCTAGGTCTCCTCCACTGTCCCAAGCTCCCTTAGGTTCATCTTCTAGACCTAGAGCCCCTCAACCTTCTACTTCTGATGATCCACCTCTCCCTCAAGCCAATTATGATGATCCTCGAACCATGTACGACTGTGTGTCTTACCTAATGAACCATTCAGTCACAGTTGATAGACATCTTTCTTCCCTTGGTTCCAAACTAGACCATATTGGTTCTGAGGTAGCCCATCTCTCTCATCTCTTCACTTCTCAGTTTTCTCCTCCTTCTCAAGCTGAAGATGAAGATTCCGATGAAGATGATGATTGAAGACTTTTTATTTTTTATTTTTTATGTATTTGTTTTTCCTGCATTTTGTTTCTATGTATCAGACTTTCTTTTTAATGCAATATCTTGTTATTTTCTGTTTTTTTGATGATTCCAAAGGGGGAGAGAAAGTGATAATGTTGCTGTGATATTCTGTCTGTGTGTTATGTTTATCTATGATATTTGTTAAACTGTGCTTTCATGTTCTGGTCAGTCGACTGCTCTACTTTCCAGTCGACTGATACATTCTGTCTGTGTGTTATGTTTATCTATGATATTTGTTAAACTGCTTTCATGTTCTGGTCAGTCGACTGCTCTACTTTCCAGTCGACTGATACATTCTGTATATCAAGATTTTAGTTTGTGAGTGCATAATGTGTTTTTAATAGGGGGAGCTTTCAAAATCTATGCTTGTATGTCTATAAACTATTATCAGCTATTGTGTTGTCATCATCAAAAAGGGGGAGAATGTTGATTCTTGATTTTGATGATCACAACACAGTGCAACATGTGTCTATATTATACAGCTAACATTGAAGTGCAGAGATTAAAGACAATTCCAGCTGAACAAATAAACCAGCTCAAACAGATACAGATGAAGAAGACAAGGATCAAGTTTTCAATTCAAGACTCAAGACTCAAGACTTCAAGCTCAAATATGTTATATTATTCTGTCTTGTAAACATTGTATTTTATTTCTTGTTGAGTCTTAGTCTGATGTAAAGCCTTGTCAACACACACGCACACACACTCAAAATTTTACAAGGTGTGTCTCTTAAAAACCCCCAAAAATAAGTCAAAACAGTTTGAAGAATTTTAACTTTTAAGTACCAGTCGACTTAAGCTTTTGCCAGTCGACTGATAAGTACAAAACTGTTTAAAATTATTCAAACTCTGATCAGTCGACTCATATGGCAACCCAGTCGACTGTTCGAGAGCTTTTGACCGTTTTCTGATTTTCAAAATCGAATTTTTTCAAACTCAAACGTTGTGATCCGTTGGTTGACAGTTATGTAACTGTTTTCTAACGTTCAGAAGATCAAAACTCCTTATATAGAGTTTCATATCTCTCTGAAAAGAACAACTTGATTTCAATACACCCGAGCATTCTTGTGAAATTTTTTTTCAAGAGATTTTCTGTGAGAAACAAAGCTTTCAAAGTTCATACACTTTGGTTCTCTACATTCAGTCCAGTATAGCATTGAATTCGCTCTGGACTGAGTATAGAAGTCAACCTTGTGGTTTAGCCTCGTGCATCAACACATACACCAACAAGGCTATAGGTTGATTGTAAAAATTCTTCTTGTACTTTTGCTCTCGGTTGGAGAGTGGTTGTTGACTCTTGGTTGTAGAATCGGTGTCTTTTCACTCTTGGTTGTAGAGTGGGTCTGCTTTCTCTGGTTGAGAGAAAGGACTACGGGTTAGACAAGGTTGTTGTCATAACGCCGTAGGGTATTCTTGTAATTTTTCAAGAATAGTGGAAATCTCAAGTGGGTTGCTTGGGGACTGGATGTAGGTCGGGAGGACCGAACCAGGATATATCTTGTGTACTCTGTGATTGATTATCTTGTGTTTGCATTTACTTTTGTTTAATTAAGTTCTGCAAATCTTATCTGGCCAGTCGACTTAGATTCGCATCAGTCGACTGCTCAGTCTTGTATTAGTTGTTCTCTTTACTTCATCAGTCGCCTGCTCTATCTATAAGTCGACTGCATCGAGAGTTTAAATTTCTTTTATTTTTGCTATATCAGTCGACTGGTTCACCACTAAGTCGCTAAGTCGACTGTGCCGAGAGAAATTATTTATTCCGCAATTTATTTTTGATAAACACTATTCACCCCCCCCCTCTAGTGTGTGTTGCTTAGCCTACAGGATCCAACAGGTGGGTGTTTCTCAGGACTTCTAATGTAGAAATTATGTTATGGCAATAACGATTGTTACCATGCTTGTGAAAAGTAAGTTTGACTATATTAGATTACTCTGTGTATGCTTATGATGAAAGTTGTGAAAGACTAATAATGAAGTAATGACACCGTAAATAAAACTGAGAATAACCTGTACAGTCGACTGTCACTTGGACAAGTCGACTGGTACGAGGCTACATTTATTCATGATTTATTGGAAAATTTAATAATGTACGGGTGTACAATTGAAGTGATATAAAGATTGCTAAATTCATATCCCCCATGTTGTATATGATGGAGGAGACATGAACAGGTGGAAAAGAACTAGTGATAATTAGTAAAACTGAGAATAACCTGTACAGTCAACTGCTAATATGAACAGCCGACCGATAGACTTTAACTATGAATATCCCAGAAATTCCATGAAATGAGATATTTCCATTGTGTTATTCTAGTATGCTAAATTGAGATTTAGTGTTCATTTCTGCAAGTAAATGATGAGTAAATGAAAATGCATGTTTAACATTCCCTTGAGAAAAGAAAACATTAGTATGATAAAGTATGTGGTGATGTTAGTGAACAGCTAAAAAACTACATGTTTATGTAGTATGAATATATTGTAATGAGACACAATGATGCATGTGAATGGAAGAACAGATGGAAAGATAATTCCTAATTTGAAATGTGAACCTGTTCAGTCGACTCAATGCGAGTAGCAAGTCGACTGGGCTGAGAATGAAAATGTACAGTTAAAACCCGGGACAGACGACTGATGGAATGACAGTCGACTGTCACGTGAATGATATTTTGAACATAGAAAGTTGCGGAGCAGCCGACTGGCCATGTGCAGCAGTCGACTCTCCCGAGTAGTTATGAAGAACTTGAATTGACTGAACAAGTCGACTGGACTTTCTCCAAGTCGACTGTCCAGAACACTTTGATATGTCAGAGATCTTATTTGGTTTATGTTAAAGTTGTGAATCTTATGGTTGATGTTGATAAACTCTATTTTTCGTTGCATGAATTTACGTGAAATGAATCATCGATTTGAATTGAGAATTAAATGAATATGAAAGATCATGATAAAGAAAGTCTGTGAGACTATTAAATGAATTATGAGTTGAAAATGCTCAAATTGGAAATTGTGAATTGAAAATTGAAACCCAAGAGTAGCTAAGTCTCCCCCGGCATTGGAAATGAAATGAAATGAGAATTGAAAGACCAAGGTTGGTCATGTATTGAAATGAATGAATAAGTCCGGTTTAGTGGAGAGGCTAACTCTAGAGCTTTGATTTTGTTCATGATTCTAATAAAAACAAAGGATTAGCGCATAGTGAAGATGTGATGAAAGTGAGAGAAAAACACGAGTATGAGAACTAGGGTTTACGGTGCGGGTGTGTGAGCCACAGAATGCATGCTTGATGAGTCAAGACATGGCATGGGCACAACTCAGAATGATCGGACTATAGTCACGCTTGTGGGATGTTTGGTGACTGCAAGAGGATCGTGTGCCATGAAGGAGGCTGAATTGTCACAGAATGCATGCTTGATGAGTCAAGACATGGCGTGGGGTTCCCCTCCAGGTTTTCTGTACACGAGCTTGTACTCATAGATCATCTAGGATACTCACCGTAATTACAGTAGTAGATTAAGTCATGGCGAGGGATTGAACCCTACAAAGATGAAGAACGGTTAAGAGGCTTGCCCTCGGACCTATGTAATATGGGATGCGTAGAATCCGAACAAGTGCGCATTAGTGTCATCTAATATAAACAATTGCATTAAGGATTAAGCGCACAATCACGACACGACATCATTAAGATTTCCCTTTTACTTTATTTTTGATATGTGAACAAGTTTGTGATCTGTTAAGAAATGAGAATCGTTATACTGTTTCTGGCATAGAGAGGATGGCCATGTATAATTATCGTCGGTTGAATAAACTGACGTGCCCACAGTGTTGTATGCAGGATAAATGGCATGAAAAAGATTAAAGAGGAACAAATGCTTAAAGATTTCTCAATGTTGTTGTACATTTGTTTCATTGTTGTAAATTTTACTTCCGCTGTGCAATGTAAATGTAATATTGATGTAAACTCTGATGTAAAGTGAAAAGTTTGAATTTTCTTGTAAAATTGTACTAAGAGAAGCGAAAAGATCCTGTAGAACATCTCGAATTCAGTGTATTTGGGATTCGGGGCGTTACAATGGGGTTGTATTCAGAATCTAAACCATTCAGGGTTTGAATGATCAGATCTGAGTTGGAAATGGGGCTGCCTGCAAGTTTAAGCCTATCAGCGAGATTCTTCATCTTGATCAGATACTCCTCCATCTTCATCACTCCTTTTCTGATGCTGTGAAACTCAGATTTAAGGTAAGTGACTCGAGACCTTGTGTGTGCACCGTCTAGGCTTTGAGCTTCATCCCAAAGTTGTTTTGAGGTTTCACAGTGCAGCAACTGTGTTGCCATTTCAACAGTCATTGAGTTCATCAACCATCCAAGGAGTTGTGAATCATGCACCTGCCAATGTGAAAGTCCCTGCCACTATGCTAAAACTTCAAAGTTGTAGATGGGTTAAGGGAAATTACACTTGTATTCTAACATGCCCCCTCAGGTCGAGCGCCCATTTTTTTATGGGCCCAACAAATTGTGGGCCGAGACCTGGACAATACACAGCGGTATTTTTTTTTAATCCGCATTTAAATTGTGTAGCCAGTAGGATTCGAACCTGGGTTGCTCTGATACCAAGTTAGAAAATGTGATGAAAGGTGAAGAATATGTTGTATTGATCTGATGATTATAGTATACATTTATAGCAAATGCTAGCAATACACGATCCTACAATTAAGGCTAACATTAAGATACTACAAGCTAATAAAGAAACAAATAATGCTGACAGCCATTGATTGGTGATTACACTAATTTCAATGATTGACATAATCAAGGCAATCATTGGATCCACACATTAAGGGATCTTGTCTCTAATTGATGCATCTGGTGTATGTATAATGTAAGCTATTAGATATCCTCTCAGAAGTTGGTAACAAATGATGTAGACTTAAAAGTTGGGTCATCGTAGTAGTAGAATAAATGTTGCATACTTAATCATTTCCATGTATTATATATTCTTTTTATAATCTTCCCAAAGTTTTGTTGGGGATCATGTTTAACTCTGGTTAATACTTTCACTTTATATTATTATCTCTGAGAATGATTAGGTAGCCAATGGTATCTCTGTGAAATCATTCATAAATTCTAATGAATCAAGGTTATAGTTAAGCCCACCATTTATATCATGTATTTTGATTTGTTTCCTTCATCGTTCCTCCTTTGTTGTACCACGTCCATAAGTTCCAAACTGATCCAAATTTTGATGAATAAATTATGGTGGAGAGGCACAAAAGTACCATGTTCAGTTTATGGTTCTATTATTTCTCTCTTAAATTATGTCGATCTTTTTTCCCAAAAAAGAATTCCTTTATTCCCAATGCAATAGTACCGAATTCTGAAGAAAAAATGATCTCATGTGAAGTATATGTTCATGAAAGAGAGCTAGTGAATCAAAGAAAAATACAATATCATCTTATTCTTATGATTAATTTTATTAGTTATTCATAGGGGTAGCATCTTCATGTTCTCAATTTATTAAGCATGGTCATTTGGTTTTTTGGTAAACCAATTATAAATGTCACGCCCCGCTTCCTGAAATATAATTAGATAAGGGATCATGACTGAGGCCCAGCGAATGATGTAATCACATCATTCATAAGCTGTCATAATCAACTCAATAACATTAAAACAAACACAACCACACTGGCAATTTATAATCACATAAACATGAATAACATAAATAAATCATGTAGTAGCCCACAAATAACCAACATCCAGAAAGAGTTAAACTTCGGGACAACATGCCCGGAATACAAAGTATGAAGTACTAGAAATTGAAACAAGGATGGCAAGTGGGCCGGGTCAACTGCCGACCCGCCCGTATAACCCGGCCCGCGAAACGGCAGTTCGGGTTCGGGTCGAACCCGTGAATAGTAACGGGTCGACCCGAGTCACCGAAATATCGGATCCAACCCGCCCAACCCGGCCCGCGAACCCGGTTAAATTCCCCAACCCACCCGCTAACCAGCGGGTCGCGAACCGTTAGACCCGAACGGGTCGCAAAAAACTGTGCCCAACGGCACTGTTGTCCAGAGCCGGTACAACAGCTCTAATAGCCGTTTTTTTGGTTTTTTTTTCGTTGCTATTTTAACCCTATAAATACCCCCTAAAACCCTATCAAAAAATTCACAAAAAACTCTCTTACTCTCTCTACTATTATAACTCATTTCTAAGCAATTTGTGAACAATTGAAGTATTCAACAAGCAAGTCTTCAAGGCATATACACGATCAAATTCTGATCGTATCGAAATCAAAATTCAACAACGTCTTCAACTCTTCAACTCTCGTCCAACTCCAAGTGATCAAGTCTTCAACTCTCCTTCAAGCTCTCCTCAACTCTTCAATTTCGGAATCGCTTATTTCTACTTCTACTTCTATTCTTATTTTCACAGATTTTTTTATATACGCATATCCACGGTGAACGGTATCAAAATTTCATACCTCTCTTCTTATTTAATTTTTGTTGTAGTTATAATTTTTGTTGGTTTTTTGATCTTCTCTATCTCAACCCTCTTGTTTTCTAGATTTATTTTTATAACTCATCGCTTCTACATTGTGTAGTTTTTTTTACATACATTAGTACATTATGTCTAGATCACGCGGTAGCGGTCGTAGCTAAAGTGGGCAAGATTCCACCGGCACTTCCCGTAGGCCACCATTGTCCCAATTAGTGAGCCCGCCGAAGAATACCATGATCCTCCTACCCAATAATGGGGTACACACGATGAGGTTGTAGGAGACATACAATTAGAAGAAGAAGAACAACAACAACAATCAACCGAAACCACACAACCCCGTAATGGTAGGAAAAGTAGAGGAGAAAGTAGTGATTGACATAAATTTTACGATTTTATCCTGGACGAAGAAAATCCGGTATAGGGTTGAAAGTTTGTAAAACAAGTTCTAAGGCATACAAATTCAAGAGGGGTGATGGCACCGGTACAATTAGTAGACACATCCAACATAACCATAAAGACCTTCTTGTTGACCTACTCGGCTAACAAAAAATCAACCCTAGGACCGGTCTAGTTGATAGCCACCCTTATGATCCCGATCTTGCTTGTCGGGAAATGGCCCGATTAGTAATAAAGGAAGAGTTACCATTTTCCTATCCCGAGAGTAGGGGCACCAGAAAATTTTAATCAAACGGCCATAAACCCTCATTTTAGAAGAATTTCCGAGAAATACTTGCAAATCAGATTGTTTTAAAATGTACAATGAAATGAAGGATGCTTTGATCGCAATTTTGTGGAGTTTAACTTGTAGAGTTAGTTTAACTTCGGATTGTTGGACGGGTGTCAACAATATTCCAACGATGGAAATAACCTGTCATTGGATCGACAATGGTTGGATTCTTCAAAAAAGAATCATATCACTTGCCGCATTGCATTATCCCCATAGGGGCGCTGAAATAGCAAACCGTATTTTAGAAATTTGTGATATTTTTCATATTCACGATAAAATTATGTGTATTAGTTTTAATAATGCATCTAACAACAATGCAGCAATTACTACTTTAAAATCCGCATTAAACCTTCCATCTGACAATATTTTTCATATTAGATGTGCATGTCATATTTTAAATTTATGTGTTCAAGATACATTAAAAATAGCCGATCCATATACATGAAAAACCCATCTAAACGGGCCAACCCGCGAACCGACCCGACCCGACCCGGGTTGGACCCGAAAGGGTTCATGGGTTGGGCGGGTAGCCATTTTCACTTTTCGACCCGGCCCGGTTAAGCCACCAACCCGGCCCGAACCCGCCCAAGTCAACATCCAACCCGGGCAGGTCCGGCCCGGCCCGGCCCGTTCGACCTGAATGCCAACCCTAGTCGTTGATGTATCTGGTGTATGTATAATGTAAGCTATTAGATATCCTCTCAGAAGTTGGTAACAAATGATGTAGACTTAAATGTTGGGTCATCATAGTAGTAGAATAAATGTTGCATACTTAATCATTTCCATGTATTATATATTCTTTTTATAATCTTCCCAAAGTTTTGTCGGGGATCAAGTTTAACTCTGGTTAATACTTTCACTTTATATTATTATCTCTGAGAATGATTAGGTAGCCAATGGGTATCTCTGTGAAATCATTCATAAATTCTAATGAATCTAGGTTATAGTTAAGCCCACCATTTATATCATGTATTTTGATTTGTTTCCTTCATCATTCCTCCTTTGTTGTACCATGTCTATAAGTTCCAAACTGATCCAAATTTTGATGAATAAATTATGGTGGAGAGGCACAAAAGTACCATGTTTAGTTTATGGTTTTATTATTTCTCTCTTAAATTATGTCGATCTTTTTTCCAAATAAAGAATTCCTTCATTCCCAATGCAATAGTACCAAATTCTGAAGAAAAAATGATCTCATGTGAAGTATATGTTCATGAAAGAGAGCTAGTGAATCAAAGAAAAATACAATATCATCTTATTCTTATGATTAATTTTAATAGTTATTCATAGGGGTAGCATCTTCATGTTCTCAATTTATTAAGCATGGTCATTTGGTTTTTTGGTAAACCAATTTTTTTATTATAAATGTCACGCCCCGCTTCCTGAAATATAATAAGATAAGGGATCATGACTGAGGCCCAGCGAATGATGTAATCACATCATTCATAAGCTGTCATAATCAACTGAACAACATTAAAACAAACACAACCATGTAGGAAATTTATAATCACATAAACATGAATAACATAAATAAATCATGTAGGAGCCCACAAATAACCAACATCCAGAAAGAGTTAAACTTCAGGACAACATGCCCGGAATACAAAGTATGAAGTACTAGAAATTGAAACTGGAAACATAGTAATAAGCAAAATAAAGCAGGCTAAAATCATCTCATTTTCTAGAACACTTGATCATCAATTCCTTTAGGTAATTCTTCTTCTATGCCTGTAAATTCATCATCTCGAGTTGGGGAAGAGTAACACCCATTAGAACAAGTAAAGGGCCGCAAGTAGTACAAGCAAATGAACAAAGACAGGAATATAGCAAGAACAGAGAATTATGTATATAGGAAACAAGGCATGAAACGGGAAAAATACAACATGTAAACGAGGATCATGTAAACTTGACTTATAAACATGAATCATGAAATTGGTACTGAGCATATATTATGTAAACATGAATCATGAAACTAGTAACCAAAATTCATATAGCTTGTAAACGGGGCATGTAACATGTAAACAGGAATATGCATGTGCTCAGTGTTAATCTTAAGTCTATTCATTTAATCAGTCCTATCTAATGCACACAATCCTGCATCCCATACCACAGGTTTGGGTGCATACATACATGTTAACGTTTAGACTCTAGTGGCGAATTATACAGGGTCAAGTACTCGGGAAATCATATGAACAGGAATTATGTAGTCAAGTGGTGGAGTCTAGAGGTGGCCCTCGTAGAGTCTAGAGGTGGCCTCCGTCACCCATGACGTGGTACGTAGTTCTACATGGCACTTATTTCCATGTAACTTGTGAACGTCTAATCAGGTAATCATGTAATGGAGTCTAGAGGTGACTCCCGTAGAGTCTAGAGGTGGCCACTGTCACACATGATGTGGCACTTAGTTCCATGTGACAGATAACAGAAATCACCAGCTTGGGAAACACGAGCCCCCTTTCGAGTACAATCTCCTATATCGTCCACTACTAGGTCTCACCCTTATTCCCCGGCTTGTTATTCTTTTATAATTGCTAACATGAATATGAACATGATAACGGGTAACGGGACAGGATCAAGGGGGGATCAAGGTTTATGCAGTATAGGTAATATAATTTAGTTCATAAAATGCAAGGAACAAATATATATGTATTTAAAAACATGAAGGTATAACTCTAGGCAGCAAGACGTTGCTGTACAAAACCATAAATTTATCGCTGCTACAGAAAAGTGAAATAAGTTCAGTCAGGAGTTCTAGAAACTAGACTCCCTGACGGTTCTGATGCATATTCAAACGATATATTTCAATTACAGAAACATAGTCTACCAACTAGTTCTTTATGAGTTTGTTGTGCAGGCAGCAACTCAGTATCAAGTTATTATATGGATAATTCATCTAAAAAACTAATTAAAACTCTTGCAAAAATTATAATTAACTTCCTAAAATTGGTAATTAACATTCTTAAAATTATCAGGTCCAATTTCTTAAGTTATCCTACTGTTCTAATTAATTTAACATGGCAGTGTAATTATAAACAACAAATCTAGAATTTCGACAGTACAGTAGTAAAACCTAAATATTTTGCATTCTATAAGTCGGATTGAGAATCCGTTAAGTGTTCTGAATTCCTCACACAGAGGGATACAACTTTTATTCAGAATTTCCTAAGTGGTTCTAACTGAAACAGGGTAAAAAGTTAAGGTCTTTACTGGTTTGGTGTTCTAACAACAGTGTAGGGTCAAGTTTACATGTATATAATGAGTCTGAAAATCTATCAAAAAATCTCATAAAAAATATTTTAAGGCTCCCAATCATGTCAAGTAGCATTCAAATAAATTTCAAGTTTAAATTCTGCTACTAACAAGGCGTTTCAATTAGTAAAACAGGTCATCATACTCATAATTAACAATCTGAAATTTATAAACCCAGCGATACGAAAAATGCGATAACTTACTTTCTACAACTCGAAATTCATCTCCGTCAAATGTTCCAGAAACTAGATTCAACAGAATCCAACTTTCATTTATAAAGGTTGATTTAATTATAACAGCAACAGGGTTTAAAGTTCACTACAATACAGACTAGGCAGCGGGGCAACAACATGGTAAATTCTCTAATGACAATTGAGATGTACAAATTGCATATACTACTACGAGATATTAACAGAGAATTCATGACTAGTAATTCATGTGTATTTCTACGATTACCAATATGAAAACTTTCCATTTCTACAACGATAATTATAGAATTAAATATTTATACTACCATACGATAATAATCATCAATCTTGACATGTATCCATCTACTTATGCTTCTTGTCATGTGTTCATGTAATGCACAAGGATGTTCATGATTGGCTTACATGTACGGAATTAA
Organism: Hemerocallis citrina; assembly: GCA_017893485.1. Classification (NCBI taxonomy): domain Eukaryota; kingdom Viridiplantae; phylum Streptophyta; class Magnoliopsida; order Asparagales; family Asphodelaceae; genus Hemerocallis; species Hemerocallis citrina. The sequence continues at coordinate 275,341,683 of CM030362.1, forward strand.
CAAGAATCGAGTGTACACTAATGGGTCGAGATTTAATCAACATGGGAAAGGAATGATATTTTATCGATGAATCAATCAAAACTACTTGTGGAATTCAAGGTAAAGCATGTATGAGAACATGAAGAGTGTACAAGGGAATACTTGTCTTATATGACGATTATACTGACGGTGGAAACACACATGCAAATGACGGCATGATGACACGTGCACACAACGGCAACGGCAGTACGTGTGACTGCAAGAACAGCAAGGCGGCAGTTGTGGCTTTGGTGTTGATGGTGACTAGCGACAATGGCGGTCGACGGTGTGTGCTGCAAGAGGTGGTCGAACGGTGGAGTTCAGCAGTCGGAGGGAGGGAGGGCAGTGGGTTCACTCGAGGTTTGCAGGTTGCGGCAGTTGTAGTGGTCGAAGCTACAATGAAGGATTTGGAGCAGCAGGGCGTCATGCGCATGTGCGAGGAGGTTAGGGGTAGCTCGGTGCAGTGGAGAGGGAGACAGGGTGAGCAGGGGTCGACAACGAGCGGTGGTGCTATAGGTGATGGTGAGACAGCAAGGAGGAAGTAAGAGAGTCGGGGGGGTGCGGTGGTCGGTGTGCAGCCAAGGAGGAGGGCGATGGATGCTGCGGTGGAGGCAACACAGGAGGGCGACACTCGGTTTGAGGAGGTAGGGGGTGTCGGTGGCGGAGGGTGAGGAGGAAGAAGGCAGGGAAGCTGGTGATGGGTAGGGTTTCGGGAAGGGGAACGTATGGGAGAGAGAGGGAGGGAGAGAGAGGGAGAAAGAGGGATTGTTATTAATTAGGCTGATAGTGGGTAATTAGGAGATAAGTAGAGGGTGGTTAGGATTTAGTGGGAAATTTGTTAGGAGATATTCATGGTTAATGGAGGAGATTAAGGAGAGTGGAGTTGTGTGTGTAGTTGAGAGTTCGAGTAAGGTTTGCAATAGGGTAGTGGGGTTTACAACTGTGGGCTTGGGTTCTAATGGTTGGTCTTATATTAATAAACAAAATAATAATAATATTGTTGGGCTAGGTTTGGGCTTATGATTTAAAACAATTAATAGAGTAGGAGTATAGCTAGGAATTAGGTTCAAAAATGATGAAATGGATAACGCAACTTAGGTTTATGAGAAGTAATGAAAATTTGGATTGAAAATAAGATTACAATAATACAAAGAGAGAAAAGGATACAATTCAGCACAATCGAAAATGAAAGTTACAATAAATAAGCATGGTCAAAAGATAGAAACCAATTTTTTAAACCTGTGAAACTTGTGAATCCATTTTAAGGATGTTAAGATATTCCTAACGTGGACATGGTATGCTCATGCTCTTTGTCATTGATATGCAAAATCTTGATTTGATACGGTCCTTACATTTTGGTAATGGCAAATATTTAAAAGTATACTTATAAAAACCCTCTTACTTGCTAAAAATTAATAGTTTGTTTTCTCATATTTGATTGTAATTAATACAAATCCATAGGAATACCAAACTGGGGGAAGAATGGCTGACTTCAGTTGGATGGAGGTGAAGAATGTAGTAAATACATTCTCAGTTGGGGATTATGTGCATCGTGAGCAGGAGAAAATTTACGTCTTTTTGGAGGAATTGGATATGAAAATGAAGAGGAAAGACCATGTCTCAGCTACAGAAATGGTTTTTCATGGTGTAGAAGAGAGAATGAGCATCTACTAAATTATCATAGTGAAAAGTTTGTTGTTGCATTTTAGATTTTTGACGTGCCTCAATGCAGCACCTACTCGAGGCATAAAGAACCTTAGGTTGTGTGAATATTTTCTTGATGCTATGAAGTACATATCTGCAACCGAGAGTTGTTTAAGAATCCAAGGGACTAGAATCGCTTTCACCATTTTAACATGGTGTGTGTTCATGTTGGGAATTCAGATGTAAACAAACCTATCCATGATTGATCCGCACTACCCTTTTTAGTCCACAGACTGGATAAGAGGTTTATCGACATGCACCAAGCCGGGTGCATTTGGCGCACGGAAAATTTCAAATAGTTTGTTTTAAATTGAGGAATAAATTGATGAATGAGTTCTAATCGAGTGACTAAAGTGCAGTTGCTATAATTTGAGAGACTAATTTGTAAATACTCATTAATCGAGACATTAAATTGCAAAACCCCTCAAAGTATTTCTTTAGGTTTTTAACACATACAACTCTGTTAGGATTGTGTCCTTAAATACACTTAGGAACGGAGTACTTGAAGTTGGAGAAGAAGAAGATGAGACGAAGACAGCAAGAGAAGACAACAGCAAATAGAAGATGTGCAGTCTGGAGAGTTGCGGTCGACTGTCCTGTGGTGTGGTCGACCAACCAGCCGACTGACCACCCGACCGCAACTAGCCTGCTAGGTATCTTCAAGTTTATATGGTTCAACAGAGAAGGGGACGGTCGACCGTGCAGTTGACTGGTCATGTCTCGGGTGTGGACTTTACACGTTGCGGTTGACCGACCTGGGGGTACGGTCGACCGATAGCGGCGATGTGTATTATTTGGGCTGACGATTTTAAGGCTCAATAAGCTGGATTTGTTTTTATCTTTTAGGGTTTACTTAAGTGCTATATATATGGCTGTAGACTCTAGCATTTGTATAACTGATTAGAGAGAATTGGTGGGCGGTTATCATTGCTAAACTTCAAGTGGGGATTGTGTCGAGTGTTTCAAAGGTGAGGGAGAGAATTGAGAGTTGTAATCTCTTTTGTAATCTTTGTATTTCTTGGGGAATAAAAAGTATTGGTTATCTCTATACATTGATTGTGTTCTTGTGAGATCTTGTATATATCGTGGTGGCTTGTTATTGGTTCATCTAAGTCTCTGTAGTTTCTATTACTTGTGGTGTACTTCCGAAATTAGCACTACGAGTTGTGGTAGATTCTTCAACAAGTGGTATCAGAGCTCTAGGTTCGAGATGGCCGATAGCAAGTCGAAGATCGAGAGGTTCGATGGGAGTGACTTAGCGATGTGGAAGATTCAGATGATAGCGTATCTTCGTCAGAAAGATCTTGATGGTCTTTAGTTTGATGAGAAGCCGGAAGGTGGAGACAAGGATGCGAAGGTCTTGGTGGAGTGGAATCGTTTGGATTAGAAGGCGCTAGGGCAGATTTAGTTGGGACTGAGTAAGAAGACGTTATTTCATATCTCGAAGGCAAAGACTACAAAGGAGGCTATGAAGATTCTCACTGATATGTATGAGAAACCATCGGCATCTAATCAAATTCTTCATCTAAAGAAATTGGTTAATATGAAGTTGAGGGAAGGGGGTTCAGCAGCAGAGCATGTGAACAATTACTATATTGTTTATAACCAGATGGAAGCTGCCGGTTTGAAGTTTTCACAGAGGGGGCAGTTATTGTTACTTCTATCTACTTTACCCGATAGTTATGGTACGGTGGAACAAACTATTTCAGGCACTATGACAGATTCGACGACTGTACAAGATGTGGTGAGTAGCATTCTGAACGAGGAGGTGAGAAAGGTAAGAAAAGGGGGATATCTATCATCATCTTCTAGAGATTCTGCAATGTCTGTTGAGAGAAGACATGAGAGATGTAAGATCAGTCAAAGAAGAAAGGATCAGAGTAGTTCATCTGAGAGTGGGTCTGATGACAACGATGGGGGATATGGGCCTAAGTGCTGGTATTGTCACGAGGGATGTCATATGATGCGCAGTTGCAAAACTTATATGAAGAGGAAGCAGGAGAAACCGAAGAGAGATACCCCAAAGGAAGCTCAAGTGGAGCTTGTTGAAGAGTTATGCTTATTAGCTCGGGAGGAGTTGGGAACTCAAGATTGGTGTATTGATTTGGGAACTTCTTTTCATTGCACTCCAAGGAGAGAGGTGTTTGATGACTACGAGGAGGGTTCTTTTGGAGAAGTGATCGTGAGGAATGATCACCGGTGTCCTATACATGGGGTTGGTACTGTTCGCGTGAAAGCCAATGATGATCAATATGTTGTCTTGCAGGAGGCAAGACATGTTCTAAACTTGAAGGAAAATCTTATCTCGACTGGAAAGCTAGACAAATACGAGTTGTCTACTACAGTTGGTAGTGGAGAGTGGTGTATAGCTGTAGGTTTAAGGGTGATTGCAAAAGGGAAGCATGAGGGAACGCTGTATTTGCTTAGAGACGTGAGGAGGGTTTCTCCTGTAGTTGACTCTCAGCCGAAATCAAATAGTAGGTTGTGTGGTGTGCAACCGAGTTCATTCAGTTGTGGAGGGGAGGTTACTAATTTAGTGGGAGTTGCTGGCCATGGAAGTAATCCTAGAGGGCAAGACGTTGCTGCGGTGAGGGTACTTTGCGATACGGTAGATGAAGCTTCAAGTCGCTCTTGTGAGGTAGATAGCATTGGTATCGATATGCAGGTAATGTCGATGAGGGTAACCGAAATGGGAATGTAGGGGTTGAAAAGTCTACAGATATTGTAGATGTGTTGTCCATGGAGGCTTCTAGTGTAGAAAGTGGATTGAGAGGCTTTGAACCATATCTGGTGTTGATGAAGATTTTGCGAGTTGGGGAGTCTTATAACACAAAATCCGACACGGGAGGTTGTTTCTCTGGTATTCGTGCTCTATGCAATTGGTGGAGCACATCCTTCATGAGGCGATGAGGGGTGGTTGGTGCACTCCACGTGGTGGAGTGGCGGAGGTGCTCTTCATGAGAGTGGAAAGTACTTGAGTTTTCCATGAAAGCGGGAGATTGCCAGAGTTAATGTGAGGTAAATATTACAATAACTTTGAAGCGTTGTGTATATGGTCCAAGTGGGAGACTGTTAGGATTGTGGCCTCAAATACACTTAGGCACAGAGTACTTGAAGTTGGTGAAGAAGAAGATGAGACGAAGACAGCAAGAGAAGACAACAGCAAGTAGAAGATGTGCAGTCTGGAGAGTTGAGGTCGACTGTCCTGTGGTGCGGTCGACCGACCACCCGAATGACCACCCGACCGCAACTAGGCTGCTAGGTATCTTCGAATGTACAGGGTTCAACAGAGAAGGGGAAGGTTGACCGTGCAGTCGACCGGTCATGTCTCGGGTGTGGACTTTACACGTTGCGATCAACAGACCTGGGGGTACGGTCGACCGACAGCGGTGCTGTGTGTTATTTGAGTTGACGAGTTTAAGGCCCAATAAGCTGGATTTGTGTTTATCTTTTAGGGTTTACTTAGGGGCTATATATATGGCTGTAGACTCTAGGGTTTATATAACTGGTTAGAGAGAATTGGTGAGCCGTTATCATTGTTCAACTTCAAGAGGGGATTGTACCGAGTGTTTCAAAGGTGAGGGAGAGAGATTGAGAGTTGTAATCTCTTTTGTAATCTTTGAATTTCTTGGGGAATAAAAGTATTTATTATCTCTGCTGATATGGATCAGATGACATGGTCCCTCCTGGGCCACAGGATCCCCTTAAAAGATGTTCACCCCCGATCATCAGGTCAGCCAGGTCAGCCCTAAGCCTCCTGGGCTTCCGCCACGTCAAGCCCACAGGCAACCGGGTCCAGACCCAGCCCCAAACGGATCCAGAACCAGTTGGAACTGCCTATAAATACCAGGCCCTCTCCCACCTCTAAAGGTAACCAATCTCTCCCCTCTCAAAACCCTAGTTACTGTTACTCTTCAATGACTAACTAGACCGTCGGAGGGCCTGCCACCGGGATCAACCCCGGTGTTCCTAGGCCGAGTGCAGGTACACGAGACTTCCGGATCTGAACTTCCAGATCCGAGCCGAGCCTCCAGATCCGAGCCAAGCATCCGACCTCCACCTCACTCCCGCCTACTCCCGTGCCGTTCCACCAGCTGAGGGTTGGGCGTACCGTCCGTACCGAAACTTCTGCAAAATTACAAATTGAGAGAACTCACACCTGGTGCAGCCACCCCCCAAAAACAAACCACACCAGGTTGGCATCGTCTGTGGGAAACCTCGGTACGGACACCAGTCTGAACCCAGCCATTTTCGGCATCCCATCAATCTGAGCTCACATGGCACCCAAGCCCAAGAGAGCTGTCACCTCTACACATCGTCAGGATGCTCCTCCTCAGGACGTCCCCGCCGACACTCATGGATCCAACAATCCGAGGGTCAGCCTCGGACCCGAGTCAGGTGCCTCTCGCTCGGTCGTATCCGACCTACGTCGGGTCATCCAGAACCGACAGGCCAGTCGAACTAGGGGAGGTACCGCTTCCAACTCGGTCCCGAACCGTCCTAGGCCTTTGCCCCGAGAGCGGGAGCCGGCGCTCAGCCACATCGACCGGAGGCCGCCATCCAAACGTGACCCGGCTGAACGGGCTCCAGTCACCCACTGTGAGTTCTAAGACTTTCTGTAATGCCCTGATTTTTCAATTTATGAAAAATTATTTATTTTGCACGTAGTGTGCACATGCAATATTTTTGGTTAATATCTTCATCAAGATGAGTAAAGATATTTTAATATGTGCTTTTAATTATTTTATACAAAAGCCTTCTTTCAATTAGACAAAAAAGCATTTTCTTTTAAAAGCCCAAAGTTAATTGAATTTATCATTTTTTTTATTTTGGCCCATAAACTAAAGCCCATGGATTAATCTATTTTTTATACGACTTGTCATGTAGAATACAATTTAAAGACTATTTTATTTTTATACAAAAAATTTATGTACAATTTTTGGGCCTAGTTGCATGCACGTGCACTACGCGTACACGTGCAAAATGCACTCTCCTATGTAGGCCGGTTGCATTCTTTGGAGGGAAACCCAAATTTTTGAGTGGTGATCATGGTGTGGTGGTTACTTGGTTGTGGGTAGTTATTGCAACTCCTACTTGCATCCTAGCCTTCCATCTTACAACCATTCTCTTCCAAACTTATAGTCTATTATACATTATCTAGTAGTTATTTTTGTGAGTTAAAAGATTGAGTTGTGTGTGGGAGTTGTGCTTGCTTTCAATCAAAGAAGGAGAGGCCGGCTAGCAAAGGTGGAGCTCACGGTTTGGGTGCTCGGGCTTGGCTTGTGTGCGCGCTTCTAGGAGGAGAAGTATTCGGTTGCAAGGACTTTTATTTAGGGAGTTGCTAATTGTGTTTTCTCTCCATACAAGGTGGGTAGATTTTCCCTATTTCTAAATTTGAAATGCATGTTAGATATGAATGAATGAAGCATGAAAATGATTAAGAAGAGCACACTTTAATTGGGAAAAATAACTTCTTGAATGATTGAAATGTGAATATACAAATTTATATGTGGTTCTATTATTTAAGTTGTATGTGAATTGATTAGAATCACGGATTGATTGATAAAAACACATTTATTACTATCAAGAATTACACACAAAAGTTAGTAGTTTGATAATACCATTTCTTGTGTTAAATAGATCTTTTGTGTTAATATGGGCATGAATAATTTAAAATATGTGTTGTATGTTGGGTAAATGGTTAAAGACAGAGAATTAAGGTGAAGATTTATTGATAAAGAGATTAGAATGCTAAATGCGAAGAAATGTCGAAAGAAGAAGAAATGTAGAATTATAATGTGGAATTTGAATTAGTTACATGAAAATATGTTTTAATTATTACAAAAATTATTTTGCTCATACTGGTATGTAAATTATGTGAGGAAGAATTAATCTGGAGTTGTACAGTAATTTTTATGAAAACCAAATGAAATGGGGACTAGTTGAACATTGAAATGTTCTAAATAACAGAGAGTATGGGTTAAATGAAATTGGAATTATACTAGTGACAACTTGAGCACGTAGCTCAAGTGGTCGGGGGTTTTCTTCCGCTACAGTGTACGACTGGGTCTCATGAGGTTGTTGGTTCGAATCCCTGGTCGCCATACTTTTATTTCGTTTTTTTTAAACAAGAATAGCAGCAGCCGAGAGCTCTTATGGCTCTCAGCGTCTCTTTATGACGCCAGTAGCATTCGGCCTAGTGGTTGTGGCTTTCGGTTGGGTTCTCTGTGGTGCTGGGTTCGAATCTTATCCTCGGCAAGATTGAAACATTTTTTTTGAGGGTTTTAGTGCTCAAAAAATTATGAGAAAAATATGGTTATTCTTCTAAAAATATAAGGAACTTTATAAAAATGATTTGGGAATTATTTGCATGAAATAAACTATGCTTTGAGAATAAAATGCATAAATAGAACTATGGTTCTATATGTATACTTTGTGAAAAATTATACCTTGCAAAAAGAACTTGAAATGAAGGATTAGAAGATTAATATAGTAAAGATTGAAGTGATATTATGTGATGGATGTAATTTATTCCTAATTGAGAATAGTATGAAAAATATGAATGGTGAATATTCGTTAGTGATGTAAAGTATTTCTCATTTGAGAATAATGTGACAACTATGAAATGTGAATTATTCTCGTTGGAGAATAGTGCGACAAATTATGATGCGTGAATATCCATCTTGATTGAATACTAGTGATGTGGGTTTTAATGTGAAAATAACAATTCATGAGTTTCATGATGAATAATTAAAATTCATGTATAGTTATGGACTATTGAACAATTTAGAAATCATGATTGGAAAAGAGAAATGCTATTTGAGTATGATAACTCAACATAATGAATTTATGAATTGGAAATGCTCATTTTGGAAATTGTGAATTGGAATTGAAACAAAAGAGTTGCTAAGTCTCCCCCGGCATTTGGAAAGAAATGAAATGAAAAATTGAAATGAAAGACCAAGGTTGGTCATGTTTGAATGAATGAATAAGTCCGGTTTAGTGGAGAGGCTAACTCTAGAGCTTTGATTTTTGTTCATGATTCTAATAAAAACTAAGGATTAGTGCATAGTGAAGATGTGATGAAAGTGAGAGAAAAACACGAGTATGAGAACTAGGGTTTACGGTGCGGGTGTGTGAGCCACAGAATGCATGCTTGATGAGTCAAGACATGACGTGGGCACAACTCAGTAATGATCGGACTCTAGCCACGCTTGTGGGATGTTTGGTGACTGCAAGAGGATCGTGTGCCATGAAGTGAGGCTGATTTGCCACAGAATGCATGCTTGATGAGTCAAGACATGGCGTGGGATTCCCCTCCAGAATTTTCTGTACACGAGCTTGTGCTCATAGATCATCTAGGATACTCACCATAGTTACAGTAGTAGATTAAGTCATGGCGAGGGATTGAACCCTACAAAGATGAAGAACGATTAAGAGGCTTGCCCTCGGACCTATGTAGTATGGGATGCATAGAATCCGAACAAGTGTGCATTAGTGTCATATTATATAAATAACTACATTAAGGACTAAGTGCACAATCACAACACGACATCAATAGGGTAGTCCCTTTAGTTTGAATGTGACAAGTTTGTGTTTGCTAAATATGGAAAATAAGTTATACTATTTTCGGCATAGAGAGGATGGCCGTGTATAATGATCGTCGGTTGAATAAACTGACGTACCCACAGTCTTATATGCAGGTAAATGGCTTGATATAGATTAAAGAGGAACAAATGCTTAAAGATTATTCAATGTTGCTGTACATTCGTTTCATTGTTGTAAAGTTTACTTCCGCTGTGCAGTGTAAATTGTAATGTATTCATGTAAACTCTGATGTAAAGTGAAAAGTTCAAATTTCCTTGTAAAATTGTACTAAAGGAAGCGGAAAGATCCTGTAGAACATCTCGAATTCAGTGTATTTGGGATTCGAGGCGTTACACTTTCGGAACGAGATCCTGGAGGCTATCCTTGGGACCCCTATCAACGAGACACTCCACCACTCTCACTCGAGGTCGGATGTCGGAGCCAGCGCATCTCGCGGCCTGACAGCCCTGCCAGAGTACGATGAGGACGTCCTAAGATGCCTCCAGGAAATGGAGAATCACCTCGACCACATCGGCGATGGTGGCACGAGACCTGCTCAGGGTCATAGGCCGACCCGACCTCCTTTCTCCGCTGCAATCCTACAAGCAGAAATACCCCGAAATTTCCAATCTCCCCAATTCGAGACCTATGACGGCGAGGGTGATCCTGCTGATCACATGGAGGGTTTCAAGACCCTCATGATGATTCACGGCACTTCGGATCCCAACCTATGCCGTGCCTTCCCTGCCACCCTCCGGGGTCCGGCCGTGCCTTCCCTGCCACCCTCCGGGGTCCGGCTCGGGAATGGTTCTCTAAGCTCATCCCCGGCTCGATTTACTCGTTCGACCAGCTGGAGACCAATTTCGTGGCCCACTTCGTGACCAACAGAAAAGCTGAGAAGACAAGCACGTCCTTACTGGACCTTCGACAGAAGGAAGGGGAGTCGCTCTGGCAGTTTGTCCGGAGGTTCACCACGGTGGTGAGGTCAGTCTCCTCCCTCGACGCTGGGGTCGCCTCGGCAGCGTTCAGACACAATGTCCGACACGGCCAGCTGAAGGCATCCCTGGCGAAGAAACCTCCCCTCGATTTTCTTGACCTGCTCAATCGGGTCGAAAAGTACATCCGGGCCGAGGAGGCCCTAAATCCCGAGAACACCAAAGAGGTCCCAGGGAAGGGGAAGCGCAAGGCCGACGAGGTGGAGCCAGCAAGGAAGGTCCCCAAAGATGGGACCATCAGGAAGAAGGTCCCTTCGGTCCCGCGCTTTGAGAGGTACACACCACTGACACAGAACGTGTCGGCTATCCTTTTAGTAATCGAAGACAAGGACCTCGTCCAGATGCCACCTCTGCCAACCAACAACAAGAAAAAGAGATTAGCGGTTCTACTGCCGCTTCCAACGGGACAACGGGCACGACACCGACTACTACCGAGCCCTGAACGACGAAATCGAGGCCCTCATCCAACGAGGGTACCTCCGGGAATTCACACGGGAAGACGCCCAGGACCGAAGAGACACGAGGAACCGGAGGCCTTCTCCTCCTCCTCGCGCCCCGACACCGTGTCCCGAGTGGAACCCCGAGCCTGAAGAGACTGAAGGTCAAGCCATCCTGCATTGCGTTCATGGGGGGCCCATAGGAGGAGAGTCCAGCACTTCTCGCAAGGAGTTCTTCTGAGAGGTGAATGCCGTCCGGGGCCTCCCTTCCCCCCAGGTTCAGCAACTCCCTATCTCTTTCTCAGGGGAGTACCTGGAGGGGGTCCGGCTCCCACACTGCGATGCACTCGTCATCAGCCTCATCATAGCGAACTATGAGGTCCGTCGGATCCTTGTAGACAACTGGAGCTCGGTGAACATCCTCTTCCTGGAAGCGTTTGAGAACCTCAAGCTCCCCCGAGATAAGCGAAGCCAGCTAGGTACACCCTGCACGGGTTCTCCGGCATCCCAGTGCCCATCGAGGGGATCGTGACCTTGGATGTCACCGCCGGTACGGCCCCTCACAGATGGACCGAGTCGATGGACTTCATGGTTGTGAACGTCAAAGCAGCTTACAATGACATCCTCGGCCGACCGGAGCTCTGCTCCCTACAAGCTGTTCCCTCGGCCTACCACCTAAAGCTAAAATTCCCTACCAAGTTAGGCGTCGGGGTCGCCCGAGGGAACCAAGAAGCAGCATGATCGTGGTATATGATGACGATCGGTGGCAGTGTGTTCCCATCGGATGCCGTCGAGCTGCAGCACGAAAGAAGCCAGCCCAAGCCTGAGCTGGCAGACGAACCAGAAGAGGTCTCGTTCGAGACATAGGACATGTCAAAGTGGTTCCGCGTGAGCTGATCCCTCGTGCTCGACCTCAAGTCCGTCCTGATTGATTGCATTCTCTGCAATATTGACCTCTTCGCTTGGAAGCCCTCCGATATGCTCGGGATCTTCGAAGACCTGATCAAGCACAAGCTCAGCGTGATCCCCGGCTCAAAGCCAATCGTTCAGAAGCGACGCAAGTTTGCCCCGGAGAGGCAGCAGGCAGTGAAAGCGGCGGTGGACAAACTCTTGTCTGCCCGGTTCATACAGGAGGTCAGCTACCCGGAGTAGCTGGCGAACATCGTAATGGTCAAAAAGGTGAGCAGGAGCTGGAGGATCTGCATAGAATTTACCGACCTCAACAAGGCGTGCCCTAAAGATCCGCTCCCTCGATGCTCTGATCGATGCGATTTCGGGTCACGAGCTCTTTTCTTTCATGGACGCCTTCTCAGGCTACAACCAGATCCGAATGTTCCCCCTGGTATAGCCAAGATGTCCTTTTTCACAGACGAAGGTCTTTATTGCTACCGGGTTATGCCCTTTGAGCTGAAGAACACCGGTGCCACTTATTAGAGGCTTGTCAACCGAGTCTTCAAAGACCAGATCGGTCGCAACATGGAGGTGTACGTCGACGACATGCTCGTCAAAAGCCAGAGGGGACAGGACCACGTCGCCGACGAGGAAGAAGCCTTAGGGGTCCTTTGGGCCCACAACATGAGACTCAATTTGGCAAAGTGTGCGTTCAGCATCTCCTCCGAAAAAATCCTCGGGTTTGTCGTCAGCCAGTGTGGCATCGAGGCGCCCTCGAGAAGATCCAGGCCATAATAAACATGGCCCCTCCCAGAAATGTCAAAGAGATCCAGAGGCTAATGGGAAGACTGGCGGCAATCGGCCATTTTCTCTCCAAGTGTGGAGAGAAGTCCCTCCCTTCTTCAAAGCTTTGCGCGGAACCGGAGGCTTCGAGTGGGGTACTCAGTAGCAAGAGGCATTCGCCCAATTGAAAGAGTACCTCACCAATTCTCCTCTCCTCAGCAAGCCCGAACCAGGCGAGCCCCTCTGGCTTTATCTCTCGGTCTCGTAAAATGTGCTCAGTGCTGTTCTCATTCGAGAAGAGGACGGAGTCCAAAAGCCTCTGTACTACGTGAGCAAGGTTCTGCTCACAGCCGAGACTAGATACGCAAAAATGGAGAAGGTGGCATATGCCCTGGTCATGGCCACGCGCAGTGCTATTCTCATTCGAGAAGAGGACGGAGTCCAAAAGCCTCTGTACTACGTGAGCAAGGTTCTGCTCGCAGCCGAGACCAGATACGCAAAAATGGAGAAGGTGGCATATGCCTTGGTCATGGCCACGCGCAAGTTACGCCCCTATTTCCAGGTGCACTCAATCTAGGTCCTCACGGACCAGTCCCTGAAGGTCGTACTCTACATGCCCAAGAGCTCCGGCCGACTGGTCAAATGGTCGATCAAGCTCAGTCAATACAACATCGGCTATCAACCAGGAACGGCCATCTAGGGGTAGACCCTCACCGAGTTCATCACAGAATGAACCATATCCGAGCAACCCGAAAGTGGGGAGGCCGACCAGACGTGGGAAGTTTACGTCGACGGCTCTTCCTCCGAGGTGGGGAGTGGTGCGAGCATCTTTTTGCGCGGACCTGATAATTTTCTTCTCTAATATTGGCTCTGCCTCAACTTTCCAACCTCCAACAATGAGGCCGAGTATGAGGCCATGATTGCCGGGCTCACCCTAGCACATCAGGCAGGTGCCAGACAGATCAGGACTTTTAGCGACTCTCAGCTCGTGGTCAATCAGATCACCGGAGAGTACGAGGCCTGTGACGATCAGATGATCCGATACTTGGCTGTGGTCCAGCAGCTTTTGGCATCCTTTGATGAATCTGCAGTCATAAGGATCCCCAGAGAACAGAATGCCCAGGCCGACGCTCTGTCGAAGTTAGCCTCCTCGTCCTTCGAAGGTCTCGACCGCACTGTTCTGATCGAAGTACTCCTGAAGCTGAGTATCGACCTCCTCGAGACCCTCTGCATTGAAGACGGAGCTCAGCCTGACGATTGGACCACTCCCATCAGAAAGTTTCTAATCAAAGGAAAGCTCCCCGAAGACCAAGCCGAGGCAAGGCGGATGATGGTCCGTTCAGAGAGGTTCGCCATGATCAGCAAGACCCTCTTCAAATGGTCGTATACCACGATGAAAGGAAGGCCCTACCTCCGCTGCTTAACCCCCAACGAAGCAAAGTACGCTCTCATGGAGCTTCATGAAGGAATCGGCGGATGCCACATGGGAAGTCGATCACTCACGCGAAAGGCTCTGAATCACGGGTAATACTGGCCCATGATGTTGCAAGATGCTCTGGCCCTGGTCAAAAAGTGTGGCCCTTGTCAAAGGTTCTCCTCGGTGAAAAGAACTTCACAAGCAAACCTATGCTCCCTGGCCAGTCCTACCCCCTTTTCTATGTGGGGGATGGACCTGGTGGGCCTATTTTCGAAGGCAAAGGGCCAAAGGAAGTTTCTAATAGTAGCAATCGACTACTTCACGAAGTGGATCGAGGTAGAGCCCCTGGCCACGATCACCGAGCAACAGACCCAATAATTTTTCTAGAAACACATTGTCTACCGATTCGGGATTCCACACGTACTCATCACAGATAATGGGACTCAATTTGCGGGTAAGAATTTCCGAAAGTTCTACGAGGATCTCGGGATCCAGCAGCGCTTCTCTTCGATATGCCACCCACAGTCGAGCTGCCGAGCGTTCTCTGGGCCCACCGAATGATGAAAAGAATCCCCACGGGAGACGCCATTCAACCTGACGTACAGCACGGAGGCCATAATTTCCCTGGAGATCGGGCTCCCTTCGCCTCGAATCATGGTCTTCGACGAAGCAAGCAACTCGGCAGAGCTACGTGCCGACCTGGATCTCATAGACGAGGTCAGGGAGAAGTCTGCCATCAGAAGAAACACCTACCAGCAGTGGATCGAAAGGTTCTACAACAAAAAGGTGCGTCCCACCGACATCAATCTAGGGGACCTCATCCTCCAGAAGCTAGCGGTATCTAACCCCGGTGTCACGCCCTGCTTCCCAGAATACGGAAACACGAGTATGTAACGTAGACCTAGCGAATGATGTAAACATCATCCATAAGCTGTACCAGACTAACTCAGCAATAAGAACAACAAGATACAACCACGCAGGAAAATATAATCACACGAAACAAGAAGAATTCCAATAATAAAGAAATACACCAACAGTATAAATATCCAACATCCGGGATCAAAACAAAACTACGGGTCATAGAGCCCAAACAAGTACAAGTCTTAACAATGTTCAAGAAATAAATAGCAATAAGTAAAATTTAGCAGCGGAGATTGGATCCATCTTTAGAAACGTTGCTCACCAATACCTTCTGGAATAGATTCTTCAGCACCTGTAAATTTGTGGTCTAAAAAGAAATAAAAGAGTGCCTTTAGAGAAAGTCGTGGGCGGCAAATAGAGAAAACAAAGGATAAAGGAAACATGGATATCAAAGAATAAGGACATGGTCAAAGACAAGAAACAAAACAAAGAGCAGGCAAAATATCAAAGGTGTACAGTAAATTACGCATGTAATGAGTGATATCAGTATCAAGCAGGAAATGCAGGTTATTAAGTATTTTATTAATCTATCTAGTGCATGTACTGCTGCATCCCATGCTACAGGTTCCGTACAACGCACGCACTACAAAATGCACGGGCTTTACCGGCGTTTTTTTGCACATTTACCGGCGTTTATAAACCCCGCTGTAGATACCACCGGCATTTAATAAATCACCGGTGCAAGTGTCACTGAATTGCGTGTCGCTGTAGCTTAGGGACATTCACCGGCGTTTTTTACGACCGCCTGTGTAGTTTAACCTACACCGGCAATCGCAAAAATGCCGGAGAATGTGTGTTTCCATTTGATAGTGTTGTTTTCAGCCATTACCTACACCGGCGTTCTTAAACCGCCGATAAAGGCCATTACCTACACCGGCGCTTGTACAAATGCCGGTGTAGCTATATTTTTTTTAAAAAAATTTAATTAAAAAAATAAAGAAAAGAAAAAAAATTAGAAAATTAGATGACAGTTAACCCATTTTGGTAAAAAAAGCATGCTACGATGACAATCAGATGGCTAATATCCAGCATCTTTAACAGTGAAAGAAAATGAAAATTTCTAGTATCTAAGCATGTTTGTCTATTAATTCTTCATCCCAACTAAATCATGATGTTTGTGGCTCCAAAAAAAACCTGCACAAGGTTTGTTCAACCCAATCCTTGTACAGATTTGGAGGATTTTGGTATACAGCTAGCATCCTTAGATGACAGTCAACCCATTTTGGTAAAAAAAATCATGCTAAGATGACAATCAGATGCATGAATTTAGCTTCTTTAACAGTAAAAGAAAATGAAAATTTCCAGTATCTAAGCATATATGTTTGTCTATTAATTCTTCATCCCAACTAAATCATTGATGTTTGTGGCTCCAAAAGAAACCTGCACAAGGTTTGTTCAGCCCAATTCTTGTACAGATTTGGAGGATTTTGGTATATATACAGCATCCTTAGTTGACAGTTAACCCAATTTGGTAAAAAAATCATGCTAAGATGACAATCAGATGCATGAATTCAGCTTCTTTAACAGTAAAAGAAAATGAAAATTTCCAGTATCTAAGCATATATGTTTGTCTATTAATTCTTCATCCCAACTAAATCATGATGTTTGTGGCTCCAAAAGAAACCTGCACAAGGTTTGTACAGCCCAATTCTTGTACAGATTTGGAGGATTTTGGTATATATACAGCATCCTTAGTTGACAGTTAACCCATTTTGGTAAAAAAATCATGCTAAGATGACAATCAGATGCATGAATTCAGCTTCTTTAACATTAAAAGAAAATGAAAATTTCCAGTATCTAAGCATATATGTTTGTCTATTAATTCTTCATCCCAACTAAATCATGATGTGTGTGGCTCCAAAAGAAACCTGCACAAGGTTTGTTCAGCCCAATTCTTGTACAGATTTGGAGGATTTTGGTATATATACAGCATCCTTAGTTGACAGTTAACCCATTTTGGTAAAAAATCATGCTAAGATGACAATCAGATGCATGAATTCAGCTTCTTTATCAGTAAAAGAAAATGAAAATTTCCAGTATCTAAACATATATGTTTGTCTATTAATTCTTCATCCCAACTAAATCATGATGTTTGTGGCTTTAAAAGAAACCTGCACAAGGTTTGTTCAGCCCAATTCTTGTACAGATTTGGAGGATTTTGGTATATATACAGCATCCTTAGTTGACAGTTAACCCATTTTGGTAAAAAAAATCATGCTAAGATGACAATCAGATGCATGAATTTAGCTTCTTTATTAGTAAAAGAAAATGAAAATTTCCAGTATCTAAACATATATGTTTGTCTATTAATTCTTCATCCCAACTAAATCATGATGTTTGTGGCTCAAAGAAGATTTTAGATCCAGGATGACAAATTTTGATTGGGCTTTGATTGGAGATTCTAGTCATAGATCGATTCTTTGGAGACTGACTTTCTAAAGAAAAAGGCCATTTGGAAGTATGCGGGTGCATGTTTGTTGGATCACCAAAACTCCCATTTTTATTGAAGAAAAATAAGAATAGGGCTTATATCAAGTGTAGTTTTAAGGAAGTGTCATCGTGGAAGGAAACCAAATATAGTAGCCAGAAAGAGGAATGGTAGAGAATGAGGATACACCAAGCTAACATAGTGGCATTTGATGAACTCAAGAATATTCATATTTAGGAGCAATAATCTTATTGCAATTGGACATTTAAATGCTCTATATGTGGTATTTTACTCTTCTTTTCTCTTTTCCATAGGAAACAACCAAAAGTAGCAAAACGAAGCAGATTCCAGACTAATACAGACTGAGAGGATGATATACAGGGAACTGCAGTGCAACAGTCGACTGGCTCTTCATCAGTCGACCGTACAGAGAGATTGCTGGGGCTCGGCACAGTCGACTTCCCCAACATCAGTCGACTTGACTGAGGAATCATGAAGACACAGATATCTCGGCACAGTCAACTTACACTCAACACCAGTCGACTGCATACGGCGGAGTGAAAAGATAAGATCCATCCGCATCTAATCCAAATCAACGCAGATTAAGGAAGGAAAGAAATAAAGGAAAGGAGAGGACTTTTTCGGAAAGGGGGCAAACCCTAACTCCCTTCCCGTGTACTATAAATATCAAAAGGGAGACGGATCATAGAAGGGAGACGAACGGAATCGACAGCAAGCATCAAGATACGAGGATCAAAGAAAGAGGAGATCAAGTATTCAACAAGGGAACGGCCGGTCGACTGTGTGACAGCCAGCGACCTATCTGACCGAACTACATCAGTTTATTTCTTCTCTTTCTAGTTCTTTTATGTTCATCATGTATTCGAAACTGTTAGTCAATAAAAGTTTTATTATGTGGAACTAATTTCATAGTTGGGTAGATTGAAAACGTAGTTATGTAATGCTTATACTCTTCTGAATGCTATTTTGTTACTTATTGATTAAACCTGAGAGTATTGGTATAGATTTATAATATAAAAAGTTGTTCAGAAGTTCTAAGAGCAGTCGACTGAGAGTGACAGCAAGTCGACTGCCATACAGAACCTGAGATTATCAAGTCTGCATATTATAAATCTGAATCTGTTATATGAGTATAGAGACGATCCGTATCTCGTGCCCATAACTTGTAACACAGGAATCTTTAGGGGTTCTTGGTTTAATCAACTTGAAGGATCTAGATCTGATACCAATTTCTAGAACATCGAGTGTTTGTTCGTTTCCATAGTTTTTATGTTTTCTTTAAGTGCAACTTAGTAGATACCATGCTAAATACTTAAGGAAAGAAACGAATTAGAGTAGATACCATGCCTAATTCTTGGTTTAGGGAACAATGACTTTAAGGAGTAGATACCATGCCCTTAAAGGAACAAACATGAGTAATTAGAGTAGATCAGAAGGTGACTTGGCATTACTAACTATAGGTGGAAATAAAAACCCAACTACTTGATAAATATTTGAGATTCAGAACTTCTTGATATAGTTTTTACTCTTTTCATTTCCTTTAGAACAACACCTTAAGATCCTTATTTCTATTTTATTGGTTAGTAAGTTAATTTCTACAATCTCTGTGGGATCGACCCTTGCTCGTCACTACGCTTCTATAAACGATTCGTACACTTGCGAGGTTTTTAATTCGTGTCTAGTTTAGATCATCTAGATAGCACAACAGCATTTTCCTCATCTCTCTCTCATCCCTTCTTTCTCTTCAGCAAACGCACACAAAGAGACATCAGCAACAACAGCAAGAGCGACAAGAACAACAATAATAATAAATTATTATGAACGAGATGTCTCTATATGGGTTTCCAGATCTCCACTCCAACTCATCTCTTTCTAATCACAGCCCAATTAAGAACATAGATGACAGTCACTAAACAATCCAATCACAGCCCAATCAAAATTTGTGATCCTGGATCTAAAAACTTCAGAATTCCCAAATCTGTACAAGAATTGGTCAGAACAAACCTTGTGCAGGTTTCTTTTGGAGCCAGAAACATCATTGGCAAAGTTGGGATGAAGAATTAATAGACAAACATGCTTAGATACTAGAAATTTTCATTTCTTTTACTATTGAAGATGCTGGATATTAGCCATCTGATTGTCATCTTAGCATGCTTTTTTACCAAAATGGGTTAACTGTCATCTAAGGATGCTGTATACCAAAATCCAAATATACAATAAATGAAGGCCGGGGAATATACGCCGGTAAATCCATCGTGTGTTGTAGTGTCAATTGAAATCACAATATAAGTTCAAACAGGATTATTTCATCACTAGTCACTCCTCTGTAAATCATAGTATGCAACTTCAGTTACATAATCCATCTCATCATCACTTAAAACCATACAACAAAGAACAATCTCATTTTCAAACCCAAGCAACAAGCATGAACATTACATTAGAAACTGATACTCATGTAGACATCATGATATAATTGTATATAAAGTTTAGATAAAATTTTTCCATCACTAGTCGCTCCTCAAAAAATCACAGTGTGCAACTTCAGAAGAGTGTTCTTGCTAGAGCAAAATCACATGCTAATTCCGGCTACTGAAACTAGAGAGTCAAAGTTGTGCAAGCTATAGACAACCAACCCACAAAGCATTAACAGATCTCGACCATACTAAACCCTTAACCACCAATACAACTTCGGAACCCATCTCCAAACCCATCTCCTTATCCAAGTGAAAATAACATACTATAATTGATTCCAAAGTCATCTCCAACCTAGCTATCCCAACATCAATCCATTCCAAAGTCATCCTCACCGCCACATTTAAATCGTAACCAACTACAAAAATAAACCCCTCATATCAAAATCAAGGTCTCCAATTACTAAAATAAACCTCTCATATCAAAATCCAACAATCAGCAATTAACTACCCCACAATCATCATCAACTTCAGATACTTGATATAAACGGCAATCCCTAACCCTACACAATTTCAACATCAACTGAAAACAGCAACAGCAATTAACCAAATACCTCAACTGAAAACCCTACACAATTTCAACATGAAAATTTCCATCACTAGTCGAAAACAATCCCTAACCCCCAAATAATAACGACAATCCCAACATCGAAAGAAGACCCCGCCTCATAATGGCGACCCAGTGGCGACGGCGGAGACCTAACCCCCAAATCGCCACCGCATCACAATGAAATCAAGAAATAGATAGCAAGAGAGAGAGAGAGTAAGTACTTGCGATGAGGCCCTGACATCGTGCGAAAGGAGATCCAGTGGCGACGGCGGAGACCCTAACCCCCAAATTGCCACCGCCGAACAATAAAATCGGAGGAGTAGAGAGAGAGAGAGAGAGAGAGAGAGTACTTGCGATGAGGTCCCGACATCGCGCGAAAGGAGACCCACTGGCGACGGCGAAAGGAGGCGTGAAGAATTTGGGTTTTGGGGAAAAAAAAACGAAATGAAAGGGTTTCGCGGAAGGAATGGGGATTTATCCCAGTAAATTCACTGGCGTTTTTATTAATAAACGCTGGTGGATGGGAGAGGAATTGCGAAGGCACATTATCGTTTTCTATTCACCGGCGTTTTTTTTAAAAAATGCCGGTGAATAGTATAATTCACCGGCATTTTGTTCAGACCGCCGGTGTATAACTATAGGATTTTGCGACCAAATCTTGGGCTTATCCTACCCCGTGCGATTGGTAAAATGCCGGGGAATATACGCCGGTAAATTCATCAACTGTTATAGTGACGGTGAACGCTTTAGACTGATGGTGAATTTACGGTTCATGTACTCGACCCAGAAATCAGTGTATCATGTTCAGTGTCAGTGTTTCTCGAGCAGTGTTTATGGCCATACAATACAGTCAGTACAGTAGGGCCCAACCGAGTACAGTCTCCGATTGTTCACTACCAAGTCATCCCATTTAATCCCGACTTGTTATCATTTTATTTCATCCTATGTGAGCATGCAATAGGGTGTCAATGTAGTTCGTTACTATGTGTGACTAATTCTAAGAGTTATAGACAAGTCATGGGACAAACACATCATATAAACACATTTCACAAAATCAGGATAGCATGACCTTGCTGTAACAAATCATGGATTGCGGGCACTACAAATTAGCAAAACTGAATCTGCTGGAAGATCTGGAAAATAGACTTCCACAAGATTCCAGCGAGTATAATTAAGGTATATAAAAGACATAGGAACTAAGGTGAAAACTCTGTTCTAATAAGATATTAAGTCCAGGCAGCATGCAGTATGTTGTGTTCAACTATTTCTTTCGGGTCAGAGAATTCAATAATAAAATCTACAAAATTTCTGGGTTATACCTATACATGTCTAGGTCCAGCCTAAATTATTTCAGATTTTTCTTGTACTATTAACATGGTCAAATAAAATAAACAACAGCAGAAAACGCATGAAAAATCTGAGTCTGAAATTACTAACACAGTTGCATTTAAGTGATGATAACTAACATATGGAAAATTTGAATTTAAATCCAGAGTAGGGAAAAATTATCTAGACATCAAGTGCTACGTTTTATGTTTAGTAAGTTCCTTCAAATTATGTCTCTAGTATGGTCAAAATTCTATTTCAAAGTGAAACATACAGCAGTCCAGCAATTGTTTTAACATGATTAGGCAAATAATTAAATCATATGATCATATAAAGCATGCAAATTTGTAATCAAGTGAATCCTAGGTGTCAACATGCAATTTCTAAGGTTCATGGTACATTTATTACAGTCATGGTGTCAATTCATCAATTAAAATCAAATCAGTACATTCATGTCCATTTCATCAAGCAGTTCTAAGTACAAATCTAGTTATTTTAATTGTGCACATGCATGAAACCTTGGGGACTGGGTTAAAGATCAAGGAGATAGCACGAAGTTAAGAGTATGTCGGGTTAGCTCGTGTAAACCCTAGATAATCTTAACGGAATTATCAAAAACAGATTTTTGATAATAAAAAGGACGGATCTACTTGCATGAGATCAATTAATCTTGAACACAAATAATGAAAGGGATTCAAGAAGAGACTTTCCTGTTATTGCAGATATTAATAAAAATAGAATAACGGGATCAGAATCCCGGGCGAAATGTCCCAAAAATGCACGAAGAATCCATAGCAACAGCAAGATCCTAGAGCAATTCCCACACACCAGATCGGGACAGAACGCAGAACACCGAAACTGGATCTGGCGCACACAGAACACGGAACACCAAATCAACCCAATAAGAACTCAGTCCCACACTGGATTTGGCCTAAAACACAGAACACCAAACCGGATCGGGTGCGGCAGAACACGAAACAGCGGAACCAACCAACCAGATCTCGACCTCACACCGGATCCAACCCGGACACGCAACGACAACTTAGGATCCGATGCGGCAAAACAGCGGACAGCGAACTCGACCACTCACGTCGCGTCTCCTACCTCTCGACAGTAGAATGGAGAGAGAGAGAGAGAGTGGCGGACTGGCAACGTGCGACGACTATGGCGGCGACTGTGGCATTGTCACCACGGTCGGGAAGCGACGGTGGCGACAACAACTCCGGCAAAGAGCTCTGTTTTCGCGGTTGAAAACAGGGGATGGCGACGTGATGACTTTGGGGACTCGACGGCGATGCACAAGGGTCTCGGTGGAGCGGCGGCAAACGGTGACGACGATAGTGGGGCACGGAGAGGGAAGAGGCGACTGAGGTGAAGTTTATGGCGATGGCAAAACTCGGCAATGGATCTCCACGACGGGGATGGCGAGGACAGGGGTACAAGCGACGGTGATGGGGATGGAGAGGAGATGGAGATGGTGACGGTGGTGATGACGGGGATGGACGATGATTGGAGGATGGACGGGGGTTGGGATGTGAGTGAGGATGGGTTGGGTTACGGGAAACAGAGAGAGAGTAGGTTACGGGGAGAGAGAGTGCGGCGGAGAGAGAAAGGGTTAATATTAATTAGGGTTAATTAATGAGGTATTTATAGGGATCAGGAAATTAGGGTTTAGGTTAAGATTTTGTGGGTTCTGGGTTTCAGTTCTGGCTCTAAAAAGAGACAAACAAAAGCAATTAGACTAGATGAACACAATGGAGAACAAATCAAATTCAAAATAGAAAAGAGCAAAATTCACAAAAGAACAGAATCAAGCCAAAGAGTATAGATTGATCAAGAGAGAAAAAAGAAAATCGAAGAAAAAGCAAAATACTCAAAAATGAAAGAACTCATTTACAATAATCAAAAGAATACCAAATACAATGAAATCTGGAAATAGAGCTTACAAATCCTACCCACCTTACAAGAAGAATTTCGTCCTCGAAATTCATACAAGAGGTGCATAGGGTAAACCCCGAAACAAACAAAGTAAAACAAACGAGCAACCACTACTCAAACAAATGAGGAAACCTCTCTTGAATCTCTTCCTCTAACTCCCAAGTAGACTCCCCTGGCGAGTGAGGATCCCAAGAAACTCGGACCAACTTGATGACTCTATTCTTTAGCACCTTCTCTCGACGGTCTAAGATAGAGACGGGTCGAATTTCACAGGATAAATCCGGCCTCACAGACAAGTCTGAGTAGTCAACCACATGACTGTCATTTCTGATGTATTCCCTGAGCTGAGAAACATGGAATACATCATGGACACCAGCCAAAGCTGGCGGTAACGCGAGCCTATAAGCTACCCTGTCCACACGTTCTACAATATCGAATGGACCGATGAATCGAGGACTCAACTTGCCTCCACCGCCGAAACGGATAACACCTTTCCAAGGCGACACCTTGAGGAGCACATGCTCGCCTGCCTCAAACTCTAGAGGTCTCCGACGATAATCAGCCCACCTTTTTTGCGGATCCTGAGCGACCTGCAAATGCTTGCGAATCTGAGCCACGACATCAACTGTCTTCGTGATCAACTCAGGGCCTAAAAGCTTCCTCTCGCCGATATCATCCCAACAGATTGGCAATCTAAACTTACGCCCATACAAAGCTTCGAATGGAGCAGCCTTGAGACTCGCCTGATAACTGTTATTATAAGAGAACTCGGCCAAGTGAAGATGATCCTCCTACGAACCTCCAAACTGAAGAACGCAAGATCTCAACATGTCTTCTAGGGTCTTAATTTTCCTTTCTGACTTCCCATCCGTCTGAGGATGGAACATTGTACTGTAGCTCAGCTTGGTACCCAAGCTCCTCTGCAAGCTCTCCCAGAACTGAGATCTGAACCTCGTATCCCGATCCGATACAATGCTGACAGGAACTCCATGCAGACGAACAACCTCCTGAACGTACTGCTCGGCCAAACTCTCCATGGACTGACCCACACAGAAAGGAATTAAGTGAGCACACTTTGTCAGCCGTTCCACTATCACCCAGATAGCGTTATGACCTTTAGGACTCCTCGGCAAAGCTTTCACAAAGTTTATCGTGATATTCTCCCACTTCCATTCAGGGATAGGAAGGGGTTGCAAAAGTCCCGCGATCCTCTGATGCTCTGCCATCACCTGCTGACAGATCAGGCACTGGGCAACGAATCGAGCCACATCCCGCTTCATACCATGCCACCAGAAATGCTGTTTCAAGTCCCTGTACATCTTGGTACCACCAGGATGAATGGCATATGGGGACCGATGAGCTTCTTCGAGTAGCTTTTGCCTGACATCTCCTCTAGGTACACACAACCTAGAGCCAAACCGAAGTGACCCATCAGCATGGACAACAAAATCAGACCTCGAACCAACCTCAACCTCGCTCTGAAACTCCTGCAATTGCTGATCACTCTCTTGAGCTACCTTGATCTGCTCTACCAAGGAAGATTGCAACTGCAACAAGATAAGTTGCGGATCTGATCGGGAAGCAACACATCCAACTCTAGCCTCCTCATGTCCTCCACAAGCTCCTTCTGCTGAGTGAGGAACATAGCGGCAGGCCTCCGACTCAAAGCATCTGCCACCGAATTAACTTTTCCCCGGTGATACTGCAAATTGATGTCAAAATCTGCCATCAACTCCAGCCATCTTCTCTGCCTCATGTTCAACTCCTTCTGCGTGAACACATACTTGAGGCTCTTGTGATCTGTGAAAATCTCAGCTCTATTCCCAAGTAAATAGTGCCTCTACAACTTCAAGGCATAGATCACAGCAGTAAGCTCCAGATCATGCATAGGATAGTTCTTCTCGTAAGGTCTCAACTGCCTCGATGCATAAGCGACAACCTTGTCTTGTTGCATCAGCACTGCTCCCAGACCTCTTCCTGAAGCATGACAAAAGATCACAAAACCACCCGAACTGTCGGGTACAATCGGCATGGTGCTGACGTCAACCGATGCTTCAACTCGGTGAAAGCTTCATCACAAGCTTCATCCCAGACGAACTTCTGCTCCTTCTTGGTCAAACTGGTCAAGGGTCCAACGATCTTGGAGAAATCCTGAACGAACTTCTGATAGTAACCAGCCAAACCAAGGAAACTCCGCACCTCAGAAACAGGCTTCGGAATAGGCCAATCCTTAACCGTAGAAATCTTCGACGGATCCACTGAAACACCAGCACCGGAGATAATGTGGGCAAGAAAAGCAAACTGATCCAACTAGAACTCGCACTTATCGAGCTTCCCATACAGCTGGTTCTCCCTCAAAGTCTGTAGAACCACCTTCAAATGCTCGGCACGATCTGCCCTGTTCCGCGAGTACACTAGTATATCGTCGATGAAAACCATGACAAACTGATCCAAGAATGGCAAAAACACGTGGTTCATCAAACTCATGAACACTACCAGTGCATTAGTCACTCCGAAAGGCATCACCAAGAACTCGTAATGCCCATATCTCGTTCGAAAAGTCATCTTCGGAACATCCTCTGACTTCACCCTGACTTGATGGTACCCGGAACGTAGATCCAACTTCGAGAACATTGAAGCACCACCCAGTTGGTCGAACAAATCGTCGATCTTCGGCAATGGATACCGATTCTTGATGGTAATATTGTTCAACTCCCTGTAGTCTATGCAAAGCTTGCGGCTTCCATCCTTCTTACTGACAAACAGAACTAGGGCTCCCCATGGCAAAACACTAGGTCGGACAAAACCCTTATCAAGAAGCTCCTGAACTTGCACTTTCAGTTCTGCCAATTCGACCGGCGCCATACAATACAAACTCTTGGAAATAGGGGCCGTACCAGGCAGAACATCAATACTAAACTCCGCATCTCGGACTAGCGGCAAACTGGGCAATTCCTCGGGAAACACATCAAGGAGGTCCCGCACAACTAAGGGTGCAACAACCCTATCAGAACCCGACGACGCAAGGGAAACAACCTCGGAATCTAACGAGTTCTTGACACACCCTGACGGTGTCTCACCCGCATGGAAGATAAACTCTGGCTGACCAGAAGGCCTGAAAGTCACCTTCTTCTCTCGGCAATCAATCACGGCACAGGAAACACCCAACCAGTCCATGCCTAGAATGACATCGAAACCAGAGTTAGGAATCACAGTCAAATCAACCACAAAGACCACACCACCAATCAGCAACGGACTCTGCTTACAAACCCGAGAACAGACAACGACACCCCTGCCTGTGGTGATGTTCCAAGCTGCGGGCATAGCATCGCAAGCCAAACCATGCTGATTGACAAAACGAGCAGAAATGAAAGAGTGGGTAGCACCCGAATCAAACAACACATGAGCAGGGAGAGAGAAGACTAAAATCACACCTAGAAGAAGATCAAACAAAGATTACGGTGCCAGCAGGATATATACATGAATAATTGTACAAAGGAGGGAAAAATAAAAATAACAATAACATGCAGAAAACTGAAAGAAAAGAAACAAAGAAAGTACAACTACTGTGATATACCTGCAACCACTCCAACAGCATCTGCCGCTTCCTTGGCTGTCAGGTTATAAGCCTGACCACGACCACCAACCTGACCTCCTCTAGGAGCCACACGCCTCTGATCGAAGACTTGCCTCTAGCAGAGGAAGAGACAGGCCTGCCCTGACCACGCGTCGGTGCTCCTAGCTGAGCAACACCAGTAACCGGTGCAAAACCTCTGCTACTCGGACGGTCATGTACCATGTGCTCACTGCTCCCACACACTAAACACTACCAGTTGGCCCTCCTGCAGTCTCACTGTGAATGCCCAGTCTTAAGACAAAAGCCACAAGTCTCAACATTCTTCGGGACAACAGGTGCGTATGGCTGTGCTCTCGCGGGAGGGGGCAGAACTGGCCTCCGAATAGGTCCTCCGGAAGGCCGAGGTGCAATGGGGTGCAAAACTGTCCTCTGAGGAACACAAGATCTGCTAAGAGTCTGCTCTTAGATCCGAGCTGCATCCAAAACATCGGAGTAAGCACGAAGCCGAAGAGTAGCCAAACGGTCTGGAGGGGAAAACTCAAGCCCGATAGAAAACGACTAGCCTGAGCCTTATCTGTGGCAACGAGGGTAGAGGCGAAGCGACTGAGCCAAGTAAACTCTACAGCATACTCGTCTACGGAACGGGTTCCCTGAGTTAGGGAAATAAATTATCGCTCCATCTCTATCTTGGTGACACTGGGAAAACTTCGCCATGAAGCTCTCAGAGAAAGTGGCCCACTCAATGGGTCGAGGCATCCTCTCGGATTCAACCCGCCACCAGATATGAGCGAGATCCACTAGCTGGATGCGAACCACATCCACACGATCTGCCTCAGCAACACGAGCAGCGACCAGCAATTGCTCCATTCGGATAAGCCATTGCTCAGCTTCGAACGGAGACTCAGTACCTGAAAACTTATCTGGGTGCAACCTCATGAAATCTGCTACCGTACCAGGCCTAGGTGGCAAAGCACCAGGTGGAGGTCCAGCGACATTCCCATTGGCTGCCAAAGTGGCTCTCATCAGCTCATTGTGCTCCTGCTGAAGAGTTATCATCTGCTGAATCATCTGGAGAATAGCAGCGTTGTCCGGCTGCTAATCCCCCGAGCGAGAAGAAGGATTCCCACGAGCTATAGCCTGAAACACGATCAAAAGATGGTCAGTACCTAGATCATATGTTGGTTATTATACATGCATTCATATGATTATCGTGGTGTACACTCACTGAGTTATCCCGGTTAGAGCCAAGCTCGACTAATATACCAATCAAAGCTAACCCTCGCAAAGATAGTCATGTTTGATTGATATATTAGTCAACCCTGGGCTCTGATACCACTAAAAATCCTATCACGCCCTGCTTCCCAGAATACGGAAACACGAGTACGTAACGTAGGCCTAGCGAATGATGTAAACACCATCCATAAGCTGTACCAGACTAACTCAGCAATAATAACAACAAGATACAACCACGCAGGAAAATATAATCACATGAAATAAGAAGAATTCCAATAATAATGAAATAAACCAACAGTATAAATATCCAACATCCGGGATCAAAACAAAACTACGGGTCATAGAGCCCAAACAAGTACAAGTCCTAACAATGTTCAAGAAATAAATAGCAATAAGTAAAATTTAGCAGCGGAGACTAGATCCATCTCTAGAAACGTTGCTCACTAATACCTTCAGGAATAGATTCTTCAGCACCTGTAAATTCTTGGTCTAAAAAGAAATAAAAGAGTGCTCTTAGAGTGATCTCGACCTCACACCGGTTCCAATCACGATATGAGAGGAAGTGATTAATTCCAGTGGAGTTTTTCTTTTTGTTAAAACACCAAGAAAGTATCAAAACATTGGATGGGGTATTTAAACTACCGAATTAGAGTTTCTTCACAATCGTGAGTTGGCTCACTGGTTTAGGGCTGCGGTTGGGGTTGCCTGCTGGTTCTGGGTTCGAATATGGGTGCACACATTTCACATTTATTTTTATTTTTATGATTCTTCATGTTTTAAAAATTGGGAAAAATTATAGAAATAATTTAGAATATTATTAGAACATTTGAAAAATAATTCTACCCTATTTTAGGAGGTATTTTTGGAGATTAAAAGTTACATTAGACAATATATTAGATAAATCTAGTTTCTAGTCTAAATTCAAGAGTGATTGTCCATGTTAAAACGATTTAAAATTTTGGGAAAAATAATTATATAATTATCTTTAAGAAATGAATCTTTGATGATGTTTATTTTGTGAAGGAAGATTGAAAAGTGATAATTTATCCTAGTAGCTGTAAATCATACGGAAAGAAATTTCATTCTAGAATTTATGTAGAATGAATTGCACGACCAATTAGGAAATAAATAAAGAATGAATTTGGGAGAATAAATGTATGATATGGGTAGGGAGTTTTATCAAGTTGAAATGCTCTCTTGAGATGTATTATAAGGGAATGAGAAGTTATATTTTTGAAATTGACAATTCAAAGTGAATGTATGAACAAATCCAATGAATGATGAATGAAAAGTTGTGTATTTGAGGTTAAGATAACCCATATGATCTCGTTTTGAGATGTTGAAATCCAGGGGCTGACGAGATCCGTAGTGACCGGCAAGTTGTGATAAATAAAATTTGAGAAGTAGCCAGTGTCGACTAACGATTCTCCTTGTGTTGATTTAAGTCCGGTGAGGTTTCTAAATTAAAACGTTAATTCTATGAGGTTTTTTTAAACAACCTAAGTAGATGAGTGAGGTTTTCTGGAAAAAAAAATGGAAAGGTGAATGAGGTTTTTTAGTACAACCTGAGTAAATGAGTGAGATTTTGCGATAATGTTCAGACAAGGCCAATTATGTCCAAAAATATGTCACGTGCGGTGCACGTGTCAAAAAAGCTAACAGAAGTTGACAACGTCCCCTTGGATTTTTTGAAAACATAGTTCACGTAGGTTTTTTGCGCGAAAAGAAGTTCACAGCAATTTATAAAAGACAAGTCATAGAACTAATGCTTTTTTTCAGAAACCTCATGGCTTCCACTCAATTCCTATTCTCCTCTTTACACTCAACAGCAAACAATCACTTCCCCATTTTCCTTTCGTCATCTTCTTTTTACTTCTCTTAGGTATGTAGGACCCACCAGTTTCCCTACTCTATTAAGAAAAATCTGGCTCAAAGGTACCCACTTTCGGTGTTTCTTATTCAATTCATATTTCAATTTGGAATTTGGAAAAAGGGATATTATCTATTATGGTCTCATTTTTGTTTGTTGTGAGTGATTTTGGTGATCTGATTGTGGTTAGCCTAGATAGGTTATTTAGTTTCTGTTGGCATGTTAGATTGTAGACTATATTAATTATTTGATGGGAATGATTTGAGTTTGGTGATTATAAAAGAATTTAGTTAATTTAATAAAAATGATAAAAATCTTGTATGCGTTTACATGATATTATTGATTATTTCTGTTTAATGGGTTTGGAGATTTATCATCATCATCACAATCATCATCATTTTTAAAGAAGGACCAGGTACTGAGTACAAGGTTGCATAGTAGGGACTAGGGATGACAACTTTGGAAGGGTTTTTAAAATTCTGGAAGGTGAAAGATGATAGTTTTGATATAGGGATTACACAATTCGACTTTAAGGTATACTTGAAGCCAAGAATTATTTGGAGCAAATTCTTGATGTTGTGGGTAACTGGGTACGGAGATTTTTCTATTATTTGGTGGAATAGATATGATCTTCTTAAATATTATAAACTGTATTAATTTATTTTGTATTGATTTAATAGATATATTGTTATAGTCGTATTAGTTGTTATATTTCAGGTAGAACCCGTGCTTATATATCCTGTATTTACACTAGACATTATATCCAGTCAAGAGAATCAATGAGAAATAACATTCCATTTTTCATGGTATCCGAGCTAGGTTCCTATTTTAGTATTATGTTATTTTACTATGAAATATATGATAATCAACTACATTTACTTATTCATCTTACTTTTCAGGTTATACTGGCATGTTCTATTTTGGTACTATTGAAGATGTTATAGTGGTTTGTATAGAGGGGATATTTTTTTATGGTCAATGAGGTGCACTGGTTTTGTATATGTGTTGTTTTGGTACTTTTGAAGCTCATCATAACACTAGTGTAGGTTACTGATATAGGGGGTCTAATTTTGAAAATGATATAAAGGGAGTTGTATAGTTGTGATAGATTTTTGTATTAGGAATTTGTAAAACACCCTTGGGGGGGGGATAGGGTGATTGTGCGGAAATTGAAAAAAATTCAAATGAAATGAGTAAAGTAAAAAAGATAGAGTAAGAGAAAGCAAACAGAGCAACGAGCAAGACAGAGCGATATAACGTGGTTCGACCCCCAGGTCTACATCAACACCACCTACTTGTAGCAATTCTCTGCCACAACCATTCCACTATACTTTAAACCCTTATACAATGATCCTCGGAATTCAGGCCGAGTGACCTATTACACCCGCAGGGCTTCTACAAACAAGTTTCGCAAAACTCACCGAAGGGGAAGAAATGTAAACTCTAAAGATCTAAAAATATCTTGACTAAAGAAAACAATAAAAGCTCTCACACTCGGATCGTTGATTGAATGATTAGTTCAGAAGAATTATAATTGCAAGGGATGAAGAATACTCAGTGAATTCGCCTCTATTTATAGAGCGAGGAAATGTATATTTCCAAAAGTGAAACCAAAAAAGTCAAGTCTGCATGTTTACGGTAGATCGCAATAGGTGAGTAGTCGACCGTTCGTCTTTTAACTCGACAGTCGAGCGATGACCGGTCGACTAACCCATCTTTTCTACTGTAATGAGCGGTCAACTGTTGTGACGGTCGACCAACATATTTTATGGTCGACCGCTGTCGTGCAGATTCGACTTTTTCTTGGCGAATCAACTTTATATTCTTACCAAAAATTAATGAATCAATCAAACGACCTTTACATAGCATTTTCTCACAAAAACAGAAATGAATAATTAAATTATGCTTGCTTCCTTGAAGATTTAAGGCATATATTTCATGTCATGCACTCTTTTTTGATATTTTTGGTTCGTGCCTCTTTTGCTCTATTTTCAATCACTTTGAATTTTTTCTTTTGGTTTTCTTTTTTTTGTATTTCCTGCAAATCTTAACTGAAAATATTAGTTGAACATGATACGTTTTGTGCACACCAAACTTAGAGTCAACAATCTCTCCCTTTTAGTGCGAACAAAATAAACCTTAGAGTTTTAAATTAAATCAAATTCAACTTCTTCCCCTTAATCCAATACCCCCCCCCCCAAAGTTCATGCATGTATAAGTTTTAAGAGTATGATACATTTTAAGTGATATTTTGTTTCAAAGCATATATTTGTAAGTTTAACAAAAATATCCAATTTGGGGAGATATAAAATCGAGAGACAGAAAAAGGAAATAGCATTTTAGAATACCATAGAGAAATCTTCTTACATGATACTGTTGTTCATGAAGCTCTTTGATATACAGTGAGAGTTCTACATGATATTATAGATTTAAGATTTTATCAATACAGGGAGAGACATAAATTTGATTTACAACTTGCGAAAGTTCTCCCCCTTTTTGGAACACACCAAAAGGTGCAAAAAGAACAGTTGAAGGAAAACATTGGAAAAGATCAAGAATAAAAAAATAAAAAATCTGGCAGAAGAAAAACTGGTCGACCGCACAGTCGACTGATCGAAGGTAAAAACAAATCAGATCGACTGTAAAAGCTACAGTGTCACGCCCCACTTCCCAAAATACAGAAATACGAACACGTAACAATGGCCCAGCGAATGATAAGAACATCATCCATAGCTGTAGCAGATTAACTCAACAGTATACAAAGATCACAACCACGCAAGAAATAAATAACCACATAAAAATGAATAAACTCCAAAATAATCATGAAATAAATTCACAAAATAATATCCAATATCTGGGAGAAAGTAAACTTCGGGCCATACAAGCCCAGAATACAAAATACGATAAAAGTAGCAATGTGGAAAAATAAACAAATAACATGAAAATAACTATAACAGTCTAATGATTCAGCTCCATTCTTCAGAAAGTTTGCTCACCAAGTCCCTTAGTCAAATTTTCTTCTGTACCTGCAAACTCATCAACTAGAGGTGGGAAAAAATTGTTCGTTACAGCAAGTTACGGACTGCAAGTAGTGGAAGCAAAAAGGTAAGGAAAATATGATATATCAAGAAATAATGGACTAGAACAAAATCAAAGATCAATGGCAATAATATGAGTCGATAATAAATTCAAGGGTCTAGAGTTTATGATACAATAAACAGAGTTTGCAATCCGTGATACAAGGTCAATAACAATAATCATAATCAAGAATGCAAGTGTCAATCCTAGGTTCATTAGTATTTTATTATCCTAACTAGTACACGTAATACTGCGTCCCATTCCTACAGGTTCGGTGCATGCAAACAGTGATCGTTTAGACTATGATGGTGAACTTAACAGATCATGTACTTAGCACAATAATCAATATTCCACAATCAATCCCTTCCATGACAATAATAAATCAAGAACAAGGGGCCTTTCCGAGTACAGTCTCCGATTGTTCACTACCAAGTCGACCCTTATTTACCCTGGCTTGTTAATATTTTATTAAACTTAAATGTAAACATGCAATGGCTACAAAAGTTTCGAAGTGATGTCAAAGAGATGGCAAGGATATGCAATGCATGGTACAACTAATTTTATTCACTAGATGCAAAATCAACATAGATATATAAGAAAAACACAAAGCACACACTTTGGACAGCAAGACGTTGCTGTAAAAAAATCAACTACCCGTTGCTATAGGAAGGCAAATCAGGTTCCGTCCGAGATCTGGAAAGTAGACTTTCTCGGTAAAACAGATCAAACTTATTATTATCGAAATGAGAGCACTTGGCATTGGCTCATTCCATGCCTCGATGTCATCCTGATTGACACACACCGGATGATACACCTTTGGGCATCTCCTACGATCGCAGACGACGAGATTCTGAGTCGTCGGCTCATTCTTCAACATGCACGGTTAGAGATCATATTCTCCTCCCACTGCTTGGGAGCTCATGGTTTCATGTTCTATTTCACTCCTCGATGCCGATCACAACGCATATTCACATGACATATAATAACTACAGAAAATAGGTGAATAATCTCATTCTTTACTGATTACATGTTCAGGCCGCATGTTAGGGTTAAATTCTTATGTTCAAAAGTTGTTTGAAAAATTATTTGAAAATTTCATAAAAATCATATTTTAATTTCTAACAGTGTTCAACATTAACACAATTAATCTCAGATTTTAATACTTAAATTAATCTACTGTTTCAGTTAATTAAGTAGGGTGATATATATTTTAAACTGCATTCTAGAATTCAGACGTCACTGTACGAAAATATGGATATCTTGCAATCTGTAGGTCAGATTGCAAAACCGTCAGATAATCTGGATTGCAGACACACAGGGCTATGACTTATTTAATGAGTGCTAATTAATATTTTATACAGCTAGGTCAAAAATTAGGTTCTTTACTGAACTAGTGTTCAGGAAGAAACCTATGGTCGAGTTTTAATGTATACAATAGGTCTAAAAATCATCAAATAATATTACAAAAATAATAAGGTGATTCCCAGTCATGCCTATTAACAAAATATAAAATTTCCACTTCTAATTATGCTATTAGCAATTTATTTTAATAGAAAATCAAGTTGATGTATCTCTAGACATAAATCTGAAAATTGCAAACATAATAATACTAAAAATACGATAACTTACAGTTTATAAATTGAAATTTAAATCCCGAAAAAGTTCTGGAAAATAAATTCAAAGGGCTACAATTTTATTTTTTTCAGAGAGATCTATTAAATTATAACAGAAGTTAGTTTGAAAACTCAATGCAACATATAACAAACAGCAGGCCAGCAAGTAGATTATTATTTAAAGACAACAAAATAAATAAGCAAGCAAATAATTTCATGGCAATTAATCAACTGGAAAATTCTACAATTAAACGAACAAATTATTTTTAATCATAGCATGAACATCGAATTCAATCGAAAGCATTGCAATCATCAATTTCTATAGGCAAGTTTCTAATCTAAGTATTCGTGTCGAGTATGCATATGACAGTATATAACAGGGCTTGGGTTTGAATCAAGGGAATGGCACGAAAAGATGACTACTTCTTAGTTTCGCCGATGAATCCGTAATAGTCTCTTTGAAGGGTATCAAACAAATAAAATATGATAAACAAAAGAGGACTACTTGCGAAGATCAAAAGAAATTCTTGAACAAGAAAAATAAACTAGTTCAAGAGAAACTTACCTTATTGACGATTATCCAGAATATAATGAAGAATAACGGGACGAGAGTCCTGACGGCAATAATACATGTGCAAACTTCGGAATAGGGGCAACACGTACAACACAGAAACGAAAAGAAAAGCAATGGTAACGGAAAGCCAACGACACAACAAACCATGGAAACGATGGCAGCGAGGAACACCGCAAGAAGGCCATAACAAGTCAAGGCTGCGTTGGTGCAGCGGTGGTCGGCAGCAGGGGCGATGGTGGAGGGTTGCGAAGCCGGGGATGGAGGGGCAAGGCTATCAGTGAAGGCAAGGAGGGTGCACTGGCAGTGATGGAGGAGCACCGACAAGGGGCTCGATGGGGTGAAGGTTGACTGCAGGCGGGGGTGAAGCTCGGCGGTGATGAAGTAGCGGCGGAGGCAGAAGGTAAGGATGATCGGGAGGAGCGAGGATGGCAGGGGACAAGGGTTATGGAGACTGGGATAGAGATTCTCGATGGCAGAGAGGAGCGGCATGGGGGCATAGGCGGTGAACAAGGTCATGAGGTGGAGGCAGAGGTCGTCGACGGGGTTACGGCGGTCGGATTGTGGTGGATGAAGGCAGCGACCGGGGGTGCGACTGCGATGCAATGGAGGAGGGTGACGGGATGGAGATGGGTTCAACGAAGGGGCGACGAGGGGGAAGGATGGCTCGATGGGGATTGGGTTTCGAAATTAACAGAGGAAGGAGGAGATGATTAGGCGGCGGGGTGAGAGATAGATTAGATTAGATGGGGATTAATTAGGGTTATGATAGTTAATATATAGGGGATTAGGATGTTGGGTTTGGGTTGCGGGTTATGGGGTTAGCGAGTTTGGATCTAATAATGGGGATTAATTAGGGTTATGGTAGTTAATATATAGGGGATTAGGATGTTGGGTTTGGGTTGCGGGTTATAGGGTTAGCGAGTTTGGATCTAATAAGAATGGGTTATAGGATTTAAATATAAATAAATAGAAATGAGATATTGGGTTAACGGGTTTGGGTTTAGGATTATAGGGTTTATAATATATATATATATATATATATATATATATATATATATATATATATATATATATATATGTATCTTAAATCCAATAATGAAATACATATAGAATGGAGTATGTTTGGGCTTCACTCCATAAAATAATTGAATTGAATAGGATTTTTATGCATTAAATTAAAATACCAATTAGTAATAAGATAAAATGAAGTATAATTTGGGTTTGTGTTTTAAAAATAATAAATCTGAAATCAAATGTAAAGTGGTTTAAAATTGAGCCCTGGGTTAACTTAAAGGGCTTCATATAAATAAATAATAATAATAGAAGATAGATTGAAAATCTATGGACTCTTACAAATTAATGAACAATCAAAGAAATAATAATAATAATAATAATAATAATAATAATAATAATAATAATAATAATAAGATCATATAACAAAATAGGATTGTCTTATAATATAAAATTTGTTGAAAATAACTACAGATACAATTAATGAATAGAAATGGACTTTAATAGGAGATCCAAAATAAATTTAAAACAAAATGAATTCAAGAAAACGA
Source organism: Hemerocallis citrina (assembly GCA_017893485.1). NCBI lineage: Eukaryota > Viridiplantae > Streptophyta > Magnoliopsida > Asparagales > Asphodelaceae > Hemerocallis > Hemerocallis citrina. Next base: position 275,378,677 of record CM030362.1, read on the forward strand.
AAAATTTATAAAGAATCCAAACACAGAAAATACACAAAAAAAATATGTATAGCTGGAAACGGGGATTACAAACAGAAAGTGGGACGGTCGACTGCACAGTCGACCAAAAAAATAAATAAGTGTGTTCGACTGTAAGAAAAACAAAGAGGGAACTGGTCGACCGCCCGGTCGACTGTCCACCTTTGCAAGATGACAGTCGACCAAAAACTAATTATGCTGAAATATCAGTAACATTTAATTCACCTTTAAAAAAATGGAAGCATTTTTCATCTAAAGGTTTGGTAAAAATATCAGCAAGTTGAGAATCTGTTGAAACATACTCAAGAATGACATCTCCCATTTGAAAATGATCTTTAACGAAGTGATGTTGAATTTTATATGTTTAGTACGGCTATGTTGATCAGAATTCTTAGTTATGTGAACAGTGCTAGTATTATCACATTTAATGGGAATGTGATCAAAGAATACCTTGTAGTCCTCTAATGTATGTTTCATCCATAATACCTGTGCACAACAGGATTTGGTGGCTATGTATTTGGCTTCGGCGGTAGACAAGGTTACATAATTTTGTTTCTTGGATGCCCATGAGACAAGACAATCTCCCAAGAAGTGACATGTACCGCTAGTACTTTTTTTATCTGTCAAACTCCCGGCATAGTCGGCATCTGAATAGCCTATAAGAGAAAAAAATTGTTTTTCAGGTACCAAAGACCAGTATTTGGTGTGCCTTTAAGATATCGAATGATACGCTTAACTGCAACCAAATGAGATTCTTTGGGACACGATTGAAAATGAGCACATAAACAGACACTAAACATAATATCTGAATGAGATGCAGTAATATAAAGCAAGCTACCAATCATACCACGATAGGTAGAAATATCAATATTTTTACCGGATTCGTCTTTGGACAGTTTAGTGGTTGTTGCCATAGGAGTTTGGTATGTGTTTGCATTGTCAAGACCGAATTTTTTGACTTGTTCTTTCCCATATTTGGATTGGTTTATGATGATGCCGTCATTTCATTGTTGTATTTGGAGCCCAAGAAAGTAGGTTAATTCTCCCATCATACTCATTTCAAATTCATCCTGTATTTGCTTAGAGAATTCCTTGCAGAAATTTTCATTAGTAGGTCCAAATATAATATCGTCAACATAAATCTGAACAATTAAAATGTCTTTAGAAACATATTTGATAAACTGTGTAGTGTCTACTTTCCCTTTAGAGAAACCTATGTGAATAAGAAACGAGCTTAGTCGTTCATACCAAGCACGAGGAGCTTCCTTCAAACCATACAAAGCTTTATCAAGATGGAATACATGGTTTAGGTGTGTGGGGTCAGTGAACCCAGGTGGTTGTTCAACATAAACTTCTTCCAAAATAAAACCATTTAAAAAAGCACTTTTAACATCCATTTGAAAAAGCGTAAAATTCATGTAAAAAGCAAAAGCAAGTAAAATACGAATGGCTTCGAGCCGTGCAACAGGTGCAAAAGTTTCGTCAAAATCAACTCCTTCTTGTTGGTTATATTCTTGTGTAACAAGACGGGCCGCATTTCTAATAATAATACCAGATTCGTCCAACTTGTTCCTAAACACCTACTTCGTTCCAAGTACAGTTCTGCTGTGGGATCTAGGTACAAGTCTCCATACTTGATTCCTTTCGAACTTGATTAAGTTCTTCTTGCATGGCAATGATCCAGTCATTGTCTTGCAGGGTCTCCTTAATATTTTTGGGTTCAAGTATAGATACGAATGCGGAAAATCACATAAAATTTTGACCTTGAGTTCAAGTAGTTACCCATTTTGACATATCACTTCGGATAAGATTGAGTGGGTGACTAGACATGATTTTCCAAGCAGGGTGCTTTTCGCTGGTGGAAGGTTGAGGTTGTGCTTGTGGTGGAATGTGATCATCTCCATGGCATCAATTTGTTGTGTATGCATCTCGTCTATCAAGGAGTTGTTACTACTTTGATTGATGGATGTGTTTTCATCTTGATGAGACACGTTGTTTTGAGAACCTACATTTGTCTCTTTTCAGTATGTACATGTTTCTTTTCAACGCGAACACCTGTCTCATCATCATCAACTACATGTAATATCTCTTTTGTGAGATGATTAGTTTCGTCAAATATAATATCAATGGATTCTTGAATTGTGCATGTTCATTTATTAAATACACGATATGTCTTACTACTTAGAGAATATCCTAAGAATATGTCTTCGTCACTTTTACGATCAAATTTTTCCAAGTTATCTAGGTTATTTAAAATAAACACTTTCATCCAAATACACGAAAATAACTGAAGTTCGGAATTTTTCCATAATAAAGTTCAAACGGCATTTTCTCAAGATTTTCATAATGATTACTTGGTTAATGGTATAACATGCTGTATTGACAGCTTCAGCCCAAAATGACTTTGGTAAATCTTTCCTACTGAGCATGGTGTGGGCCATTTCTTGAAGAGATCGATTTTTTCTTTCAACAACCCCATTTTGTTGGGGAGCGCGAGGACAAGCGAACTCATTTTTTATTCTGTTTTTGTCACAAAATGATGTAAAGAGTTCATTTTGAAATTCCCCACCATGATCACTACGAATATAACGTTGGTAAGGCTTTTCTCATTTTCTACTCTACGACAGAATTTTTGAAACACATATGATGTGTCATCCTTTTGTGACAAAAGACAACCCAAGTGAATCTGTTGTAGTCATCTGCAATTACAAAGATATATTGTGCACCTCCGTTACTACGTGTTCGTGATGGCCCAAACAGATCTATGTGCAAAAGTTCAAGAGGTCTAGAAGTTGGTACCATTTTCTTAGGCTTGTGAGAACTTTTATTTTGCTTACTGAACTGACATGATTCACAGGGTTTATCTTTCTCAAATTTGATTTTGGGAATTCCCCGTACAAGTTCCTTGTTGACAAGTTTGTTGAGATTATCCATGGCTTTGTGTCCAAGTAGCCGATGCCATAACCAACCATCTTTGTTTCTAGCAACAAAGCATCTCATATTTTCCTATGTTAATTCATTATAATTTTTGACATACACATTATTGCATCTGTTAACAAGAAGTAAACATGATTTATTATTATCTAGTAAAGTGCATGCATTTTTATCAAAGGTAACTGTATAACCTTTATCGCATAACTGACTGACACTAAGTAAATTGTGTTTCAAACCTCTTACCAATAGTACATCCTCAATGGAGCATGATGAACCAAAGTTTATTTTACCTTTACCAATGGTCTAACCAGTGCTATTATCTCCAAAGATGATGTCCTCCCCTCTTTCCCTTGATAGTGATGCAAAATATTTATTGTCACCTGCCATATGGTTTGAGCATTCACTATCAAGGTACCACCGATCTTTAATCTTCATATGTTGATGTACCAACATTAAGATTAGTATGTGTAATTTTGGGTGCCCAAGTTTGTATTAAACCTGCATTTACACTCTTTCTCACCCAAACAAAATTTGTATTCCTTTTTAATGAACAATTAAGATATATGCCCTAATTTACAGCAATAGTTACATGTAATACGATTATGCCTTAGATCATGCACACGTGCATAGTTGTGTGTTGGTTTGTAACTATTTTGGTGACTATGCATATGTGTATGACAAGATTGTTTAGAATTTTGACGTTGTGTTGGCTTATTGTAACAAAATCCTCGATTATCATGATATGACCTTGAATTCTTTGCAATAAGATAACTGGGCCCTTCATATTTTTCAACAATTTTTTGTTACCTTAGTTATTCTATTACAAAGCTTTTTTCTAGTTTTCTCATCACCTTTGGTATTCCAATGAAAAGTGTCTAAAGTAGAATCAAGTATCCTATTTTGTTCGAGTGCTTCTTTACAATCTTCCACTACCTCGTCAAATTTTCTTTTTCAATCATTTAAATCTTCAGTGAGTTTAGCAATATAAACAAATTTATCATGAATTTCCTTTAGATTTTCATCATGTGTTGCTAAAGATTTTTGAATCTGTTGTTTTAAATACTTATTTTTCTCTATCAACACATCATGGTCTTTCCTAAATAACTCAAATTTTTTAATAATCAAGGAATTTTTTTTTAACTTTGATTTTTAGCAACGCAAGAGTCATGTGATTTATTTGACATTTGTTTATATTGTCTCAACTCACGACTTAATTTTTTTGCATAATCTCTTAAACCATTACACATGTCAACTAAATCATCATAGGTGAGTTCTTCAATACCTCTTCTTGAGGCGGTGATTGCACCTCACCATTCTCAAGAGCCATGAATCCAAAGTTGCCGTGTTCTTTCTCATCGCTGGAATCTGAATCTAGCCATGTTGCCTTCAATACCTTCTTTCTAAATCCTGAGTTAGAGTGATAATGATCCTTGTTTCTGTCCTGCGAGATGGGACGGTTTGCGCGAATATGTCCCGGCTTCTTGCATTTGTAACATATGTCATCTTTATCCTTTTCTCTTCCTCCTTGAGACCTGCCATACTTTTTGTGTTTGAGATACTTATGAAATTGTTTGGTCAATAACGTGATATCTTCATCTTATTCTTCATGATCTGACTCTGATTTTGATGATCGGGAAATTTCTGCTTTCAAGGCAATGGTCTTTTCTTCAGTTTTGGGTTCAATCCTAATGTTCTACAGGTACCGCTTTGTTTCGGTCATCTCTATCTTATATGTCTTCAATTTTTCTTGGAAAGTGTAGCAGTCGAACCCTTTTTCTTCAAGTGTATCCCTCATTGCTGTAGCTTTAACGTCACATTCAGGCGTGAGATAGCTTATGAGTTTTCCAACCTTTCGGTCATCATCCAATCCCTTACCTAAGCTCTCAAGCTCATGTGGAATAATGTTGAAGCGGGCAAGCATCTGATCTACGTTCTCTCCTGGCAACATACAAAAAACATCAAATTTATAAAAGCATAAATTAATCTTTGCCTTTACCTCAGATACGGTTCCTTCGTGCCGTTTTAGCATGTTCCAAATTTCATAGGCCATTTTGCAATTTCGCCTACATCGCATCAACTCTTCATTATTTAGACCTGCATAGAGTGCTGTCATAGCCTTGGAGTTTGCGGTTTTTAATACTAGTTTAGCTTTTGTGAAAGCCCTCTTACCGTCACTCACAGCAATATTTGTTTTGTTAATGCTAACGTTCCATACTTCTTCTCCAAGCATTTGCAAAAAGTGAGACATACGAACTTTCCAAACATCATAGCATTTTCCATCAAAATAAGGTGAGCGTGTTAGACTTGTCCCATTAGAGATAAATGGCTCTGACGAGTACAAGTTTTTGAGAGGAGGGATTTCAGCCATTGGACCTTTTGCTCAAGCTTTTAAGCTCTTAATAAGCACCTCACTCTGATACCACTATAAATCACCCTAGGGGGTGAATAGGGTGATTGTGCGGAAATTAAAAAAAATCAAATGAAATGCATAAAGTAAAAAAGATAAAGTAAGAGAAAGAAAACAGAGCAACGAGCAAGACACAATGATATAATGTGGTTCGACCCCCAGGTCAACGTCCACACCACCTACTTGTAGCAATTCTCCACCACAAGCGTTCCACTATACTTTAAACCCTTGTACAGTGATTCTCAGAATTCAGGTTGAGAGACATATTACACCCACAGGGCTTCTACAAATAAATCACGCAAAACTCACCGAAGTGGAAGAAAAGTAAACTCTAAAGATCTAAAAAGATCTTGACTAAAGCAAACTATAAAAGCTCTCACACTCGGATTGTTGATTTAATGATTAGTTCAGAAGAATTATAATTGCAAGGGATGAAGAATACTCAGTGAATTCGCCTCTATTTATAGAGCGAGAAAATGTATCTTTCCAAAAGTGAAACCGAAAAAGTCAAGTCTGCATGTTTACGGTAGACCGCAATAGGTGAGTAGTCGACCGTTCATCTTTTAACTCGACAGTCGAGCGATGACCGGTCGACTGACCCATCTTTTCTACTATGATGAGCGATCAACTGTTGTGACGATCGGCCAACATATTGTACGATCGGAAAATGTACTCGGTAAATGCCTTCATGCTTGCATGAACACTTGACATGGAAGGAGAAGAAATATTGATTGGAAGTTGAAGTATTGATTGCAAATGATTGATTGTTAATTATTGATTGTAAATTATTATTATCAATGCCGAGTACACGATCCGTGAATTCATCATCAATCTAAAATGTTCACTGTGTGTTTGCGCCGAACCTGTGGAGTGGTACGCAGTAGTACGTGCACTAGACAGATTAATAAAATGATTAATAATCTGTATTTATCATCTCATGCTTGATCTTGTATCGAACTTGACATGACATCACTTATTACATGTGTAATTAATTGTAGACCTTTAATATTATTTCCTGCCTTTGCTTTGTTCTTTGACATTGATCTCATCCCTTTTCCTTTGACATTCATGCTTCCTATTATTCTCTGTTTTCTCTACTTGCAGTCCATAACTTGCTCTAAGGACATTATTTTCTTTATTTTTAGATCAAGAATTTACAGGTACTGAAAGAACTATACCAGAAGGAATTGGTGAGCAACAATTCTAGAGATGGAGCTGAATTGCGCTGCTTAAATCTATTTACTGCTAGATTATTTCTTTGAATATTGTTATGACATTGTACTTTGTTTTTGGGCTTTATGATCCGGAGTTTGTTTTTATCCCAGATGTTGGATATTATTATTGTTGGATTATTTTATTTATTATTGAAATTATCTTTGATTCATGTGGTTATATCTTTCTTGTGTGGCTGTGTTTATTCTTTCTTATTGCTGAGTTAGTCTGGTACAGCTTATGGATGTTGTTTACATCATTCACTAGGCCTACATTACTTACTCATATTCAGTATTTTGGAAAGCGGTGCGTGACAATACGTTTTGTGCACACGAAACTTAGAGTCAACAGAACTGGTTTGGCACATGATATTTTTCCTGTTTGTGCCATATTTTTTATATTAATTTTGATGTGAATGTTTTGAATTAGTTGGATGTGTTGTATTTGTTGATGAAATTGTGAGAATGTTATATATTGTGCACTTATTTTGATAATTTTGGTGAGAATGTGTTCAATGTGGTGGATGTTGGATTTATTGATTTGTTGTTGGATTTTGATAGTGGCCATACTATGTATGATGAGTGTGAAATTAATCATGATCTTATTGGGTGAGGTTTCTAAATTATAACATTAATTCTATGAGGTTTTTTTAAGCAACCTAAGTAGATGAGTGAGGCTTTGTGAAAAAACTTGGAAAGATGAATGAGGTTGCTTAGTACAACCTGAGTAGATAAGTGAGGTTTGTGATAATGTTCAGACAAGGGCAATTCTATCTAAAAATATGATACGCGCGGTGCACATGTCAAAAAGAAAATAGAAGATTATGTCGTTGCCTTGGGTTTCATAGTTCACGGCGACTTTTTGCACAAGGGATATAGTTTCAGTGAGGTTTTTTCTAATTTAACCAAAAACAAAACTATTAAAAAGATCTAATTATGGAAAGATCCAATTTTGAGAATAAAAAATCAAGGGTCTTTAAAAAAATAAAATTGATACTATAGCAACAAAAATAAATGTTATCTATGTAGCGCCCCGATTTCCGACACTGGGAAACCGTGACACGAGCCAAGACCTTTTCTTCAATTAGTCACAATACACAGAAAAACAGGAGAATTTAAAACTTTTTATTCGATACACAAAGTGTTACAAGTCTGAATACTGTACAACTGTAATACTTTACAATGGAGTTACAATATTGCCTTTACATTTCTAAGTATTACAACCTTCACATCTTACATCAGAGTACCTCTTAACTAATACAGAATCAATACATATTTTGCAGCGGAACTAAACTTAATACTGACTCCTTGCTTTCCTTGCCTTGAGTCCTCTTGAATCTCGCCTTTGTACTTCGGCGATCCAGTACCTATGGAAGTGGGGACGTCAGTATTCACTGATGCTTAAAGGCTGATCATATAGCAGCGAATCTTCCAAACAATATACAAAATATACAAACATAGCAATGGTGTCGGTGTAGTTTAAGTGTACGTGAGTGCTATGACTAGACTCTAATGTGATACTTAAGTAGAACTAGGACACTCCTATTCTAATATCCGGGATTTGAACCCGCGTCATGAATTCTAACTGTACACAACCCGTTCCTGACACCCACCCACGGCAGTTCAGGAATTAACAGCGCGAGATACGCAACCCGTGTCCTCAACTTGTGAGACGGCACCGTACGTATCCCTTTGACGGGAAGGTAGAACTAGGATGCTTCCTATTCTAATGTCAGCAAGTCTCCGAAAGTAACATGCAGCCCATAAATACATGCGACTCCATCTCAAGCCGTTTCTCCATATACAGGGATTTGAACCCGCGTTATGAATTCTAATTGTACACAACCTGTTCCTGACACCTACACGTGACTCGCGAGGCTGCAGATGTGGTCATGTGCCACTGTTGCATTTCGCCCGTGGTGTCTATGTTCCCACCGCGACCCGGCTAACCGGACCTCACTCAAATTAGACGATCCCGACGTATCGGGTGTCATCACAAAAACCAAACCATAGAGTTTCGCAAGCGCAGGGTAGCACGAAGCCTACCCTGTGGCACTCTCTGGGGTATCGCAAGCGCAGGACTGCACAATGCATCCTGTGGCACCCCTAGCCACGGTACTTCAGGAATTAACAGAGCGAGATACGCAACCCGTGTCCTCAACTTGTGAGACGGCACCGTACGTATACCTTTGACGGGAAGGTACAACCCGGTACACCACGTATGATCTGCCTCAAGAGACGAGTTAGTGTCGGGGCCCCCTACAACTGACCCCTCTCTCCAGGCAAAAGGATTTAAGTAAACTGATCCTTATAAGTCACTATCCTAGTGATGTCCCTGACTCGAACAATCCTAGGGATGACGATATTATAACACAACATGCTAGGCCTTAAATTAGGCTTCGCAAAACAACTCTACTAGGCCGCTCAACCTAAATTTACCAGAATCCTTCAGGACCCGGCTCGTGGCTCATCGATCCAAGACTTTGGCCGTCGCGAATATATACGCACGCCGCTACCCTAGACTTGGATTCTGTCTATACTCCGGTCCTCGATCAACCTACCCTGGTTAAGATTCGACGGTACACAAGGAGCGACTCCTCCACAGTTCCTTAGGGTAGAAACACATGTCTTGATGGTCGATAGCCTTTAGGGTGATAACATCACCCTAGATAGCACAACTAACTGTGTACTAGCTAACAAGCTATACACGAGTAATAACCACATACGAGCCAACTAAGCTACGTATGAAACAATAACTACCTACGAGCCAGGCGGGCCTCGTAGGAGGTAACCACGTACATACCAGCCAAATAAGCCGCGTATGAGACCAACAGCTACGTACGGGCCAGTCGGGCCGCGTACGAGACAACAACCTACATATGAGCCAACTAAGCTACGTATGAGACCCACCGCTACATACGGGCCAGTCGAGCCACGTACGAGCACGACCGTGTGCAAACAACCATACAGGTAATCAATCCTAGAAGCAACCAAGCGTGCTTACTAACAAACTTAATCTTCTACTATTAGAAGCAACAAAGGGATCTACTAGTAGTCTAAGATCGGTATTCTACTAAGGAAGAATCCGAAGGCGACATAACCGCCTTTATCGAATTAACTATCGCTAGTGGTCTTCCCGATCTTACTACTTCGACCTATAATGTCTTAGGCATGACATACACTCGTAGGCATCTTCCTAAAGTAATCCAATTACAAAATAGAACTACTCACCATCACACTCCTAAGTATGAATATGATTAATGCTTGTGTTTTCATCGAGCTTAAATATAAAAACCACTACGACCTAGACATAGAGTCTACTATAGTCAAGCGAGCATGAAAACTTACTACTTATCTTGACTAATCACCATAACACAAGCATGGATAGATAACTAATATAACATACAATCATTCCAAGGTATAGTAGATATTCTAACATTACTCCTACAATGTTCTAATCATGTATTACTCTAGCATGGCATAGAATCCAACATAAATCACTACAACTAGCCATGGGTAGTTTCTTTACCCTAAGCATGAACATCCTAGTATGGGTATCCTTAACTTAATAAGATCAATAATTTGCATGATCACTACTTACTTAGCATGAATCATGGTCATTCACTAACATAGTATACCCTTCTCTACCATTTATCTAGCATGGTATACACTTTGCATACAATTTAAACTAGCATGATATGCCAAATACTTACAATTAAGCTAGCATGATATATCGCTTTCCAACAATTAAACTAGCATGGTATATGATTTTATCATGGATCCTACAACACTCTAGGCACAATAAAATTTATCCAAACATTGTAGGAAACTTTTGGATTGAATCCTACACATTCTAAGCATAACTAAGTCACTAAACATAATAGGAAACTTTAGGAATGAATCCTACAAAATTCTAGTATAAGTGAGTTACTAAACATGATAGGAAAAGAATCCTACAACATTACCAAGCATGCTAGGAAAAGAATCCTACAACATTCTAAACGTTAAGCATGGTAGGATAAGTTTATAAAACAATCTACAATTAATTAAGCATAGAATCATGGTAGGATATTTTTTTATAAATAATCCTACAACTAGCTAAGCATGGATTATGGCTTCTAAGCATTTCTAGAAGCAAAGCTACCACTAACTAAGCATGGTAGGATATTTTTAAATGCAATCCTACAACTAATTAAGCATAGATATGGCTTCTAATTATTTTTAGAAGCAAAGCTACAACTAACTAAGCATGGTAAGCATGGTAGGATAGGTTTATATGCAATCCTACAACTAACTAAGCATGGATATGACTTCTAATTATTTTTAGAAGCAAAGCTACAACTAACTAAGCATGGTAAGCATGGTAGGATATTTTTAAATGCAATCCTACAACTAACTAAGCATGGATATGGCTTCTAATTATTTTTAGAAGCAAAGCTACAACTAACTAAGCATGGTAAGCATGGTAGGATGTTTTTAAATGCAATCCTACAACTAATTAAGCATAGATATGGCTTCTAATTATTTTTAGAAGCAAAGCTACAACTAACTAAGCATGGTAAGCATGGTAGGATATTTTTAAATGCAATCCTACAGCTAACTAAGCATGGATATGGCTTCTAATTATTTTTAGGAATAATCCTAGAACATGTAAAGCATAAACATGGCTTCTAATTATTTTTAGGAATAATCCTACAACATGAGTAGCATAAACATGGCTTCTAATTATTTTTAGGAATAATCCTACAACATGTAAAGCATAAACATGGCTTCTAATTATTTTTAGAAGCAATCCTACAATATTTCACTACTACTACTACTTCATTCACAACAAAATCATCACATACAACTATCCATTACTACTACTACTTTATGGACATAAACATACTACTACTTTATTAATTACATACATGCTACTACTACTTCATTTATTACATACTACTACTTATTATTTTAGCTTTCTACTACTTAGTTTCTTACTAATCTTATTTATTACTAGTGATAAAGAAAGGATTATTTTATTTTACTTTACTTTACTAAAGAAAAGATTTGATTAACTACAACTAGTGACTTAAAAGAAAGCTCTTTTTTAATTAATTACAACTAGTGATTTAAAATAAAAGAAAGATCTTTTTAATTAATTACAACTAGTGATTTAAAAAGAAAGATCTTTTTAATTAGTTACAACTAGTGATTAAACAAAAAGAAGATCTTTTTAATTATTAACTACAACTAGTGATTAAAATAAAAAGAAAGATCTTTTTATTAAGCTACAACTAGTGATTAAACAAAAAGAAGATCTTTTTAATTATTAACTACAACTAGTAATTAAAAATAAAAGAAGATCTTTTTACTTATTAGCTACAACTAGTGACTAAGAATAAAAGAAGATCTTTTTATTTATTAGTTACGACTAGTGATTAGAAATAAAAAGAAGATCTTTTTATTTATTAGCTACAACTAGTGATTAGAAATAAAAAGAAGATCTTTTTATTTATTAGCTACAACTAGTGACTAAGAATAAAAGAAGATCTTTTTATTTATTTAGTTACAACTAGTGATTAGAAATAAAAAGAAGATCTTTTTATTTATTAGCTACAACTAGTGATTAGAAATAAAAAGAAGATCTTTTTAATTATTATTTACAACTAGTGATTAAAACAAAAGAAGATCTTTTTATTTATTACACCAAGTCCTACAACCAACAATGGTTGTATATTTCAACAATATGCAATATGTGAGTCCTTTGGTCCAATATCATACAAACAACAAACTACCATACTAAAGCTATGATCTTTTTGAGTTAGTAGTTATTACTACTACCTTTCTTTCCTTTTCATCCAACATAACAATCACAACAACACACCCAAAAAGGAAACAAAACAAGAAGGTGAGAAGAAGAAGAAGTCAAACAACAAACAACAAACAAACAAACAAACAAGCAAAGGATCAAATGAAGAAACCCCCACCTTCCTTTCTTGTAGGAAGGACTTGCTAGCATAACTTCTCCTTCCCCTAGCTTTAGAAATCTTCTACTAAACCTACAAGAGAACTCTCAAATTAGTATGAGACTTTCTCTCTTTCTTTTCCTTTCCTTTCTTTCTTTCTTTTTGTTTTCTAAAATGAGAGAAGGAGGAGAAGGAGGGGCTATTTATAGGAGGGGAGAGTGGTGGAAAGTGCAAAATGACACTCACACATTTGCAAAAACCTCCTTCCCCCTTTTAAGGGCCGGCCATACCTTAGGGAGGGTAGGCTTGGTGAGGTGGAGGGGGTGTTATATGGTGGAGGTTTTATTTGAGGGTTTCTAGAAGGGTTCTAACACTTCTCATGCATACAAACCTAGGTTAAACCTCCTAATCAAATCCTTAACCATCCCTACTAGGTTATAGTAAAATAAGTGTTGTCCAAAATACACAACACACAATTTGTATGATGCACCAATCGACATACTACTCGTTCGTGCGCATATATGTCCGTATACCGGAAAATCTTCGCATAATCCGTATAAAATAATTAAATTCTGGAAATAATAATAAAATAAATTTTATTATTAGTTCGGAAGATCACGGTATCAATTTGATACAATACGGATATATACTGACCGATATCTGGATACAGATAATGTCTAGGAGAAAACCGGGTAAAAATCACCAAAATGTTCTAATTTTGGAATTAAAACAAAATAATAATAAAATAATAATAAAATATCAATTTATATACGGTAATATCCGTCCGGGATATTACAATCTATGTAGTTTGCTTTCAATTCATCTCTTTCTCACAATTTTATTGTTCCTTTCATTTATATTAGATTAGTGGAGATTAGAGATGAAAAAATAGGTTGTAAATTATTAACCAGTTAATCCCCCACCTAAAATCCAAAATCCATACTAAGCAAAATAAGATCAACCTCAATTCAAAACCCAAAATCCA
>CM030362.1:275397179-275454679 GCA_017893485.1 Hemerocallis citrina
ATGTGGGGTATGGCAACAATGGATCGTCCTCAATTTCTTTTTCTCCTTTTTTTTTCTGTACTTCTCTAAGGCAAGGTTACATATCTTCATAACCAATTTCACTTCTCTTTATATCAAATTTGCATTTTTATCCACAGACATGGTACATATGTGTATCCATGCCTTCAGTTTTCAAAATTTCAAAGGAGCAAGTCTCCATTTGGTTATAGTTTATAAGATGATGTCCTTTTAGATTCCACCTTTACTAATTCACAAGATGTATGAAACCTTTTGGAATCTATGAAACATGGAAATTTCTATTTTTAGCAAACTGTGTTATGTTGGATATTTCGAGCATTTGGTTTTGGATGCTCTATCAGAACACCTTTTGGCATGTATATTTCGGTGCTTCTTAGTTTGAAAGAGTTGGCATTTTTCTCGGTGATTATAAAATATAGAGTTTCCTTTAAGAAGCTAACAATTTATCCCTCACTTTTAAGTAGCACTACTCCAGGGAATTTAATTCCTTTGCATTTGTTATACTCCTAGATTAGTGGATCTTCCATACGATAATATATAAATTGGAGGCAGCATTACATGAGGAAAAAAATTGTATGCATTAAATTTGAAGGATTTAAATGTAACCAAAAGTGGTGTGTCTGACAAGTATCGGTGATTATTGTTACTTATCTTCATTGTAGTCACATTTTCACTAGGAGTGGGAGAATGACAAAGGCATGAGAGATGGGGAGGCATGAAAGAAAGTGGGGTATGAGATGTACCTGGAAATCCTGTGATCAACATGCTTTGGCACAAAACCAGAAAACCACAGGTTATAGTCCCTGTACTGTGAATATTCCCCATTGAATGTTATTATGCCTGCGTAACCTCCCTCTGCCCCTTTGTGGTATCTTGTGCTACTTCGAAATGGTATACTCATTTTGTAAGGATCAGCCTCCCTTTCCCAAAGTCTTGCGAAGACTAGCTTGTCCCGAGGATTAGAATGGTAATCAAGGATTGAATTGTGATACTTAGGGTTAGGGATGAGTATTAGATACTAATTCAAACATCTACTGATATATATAGCACTATATTATAATGGGTAATAACTTGTATTTTCTCCCTAATAGCAGTTTCATTTATATTAATAGGTCCAAACTTACCACTGAATTGATGTTAGTGATGCATTTGCCTAATAAGCGATCAAAATTTTATATAAAATTGAACTATTTGGCAAATGCTGCAGTGCAACTAGCTGCAAGTGATTCCACTTTCATTACCCTCCCCTTCTTCAGGTTTCATTCTCATAGAGATAGTCATGCCTGCAAATGGTGTGAATGTTTTTTGACATGCAAAACGAGAGAAGTTCAGAAGGCTTACTGCCCAGCTAAGCTTTCTTTTGATGAGCTACCCTCGTTCAGCGAGATTGAAAGTTGGGCAATAGTGGAAAAAAGGATAAAAAGGGCCAATTTTGGAAAAGTGCATTAGGGGCAAACACATATTTAAATTTGAGTCTAAAAGTGCTCTTTAGACTCCATAATTCAGTGCGAACAAGAGATGCCAAAGATTCTAGTTGTCTATTGCTTATAAAGTTAGGGAAATGTATTAGAGGTGCAAAATCATGAAAACCCCAGCATTTGCCTCTGAAATTAAGTTACCTCCTGCCATTTATTTTTACTCACTTTACCCCGAATACCATTAACCATCATTTTTTTTTTGTTTATGTGAGACCCCGTATTTCTAGAGAGTATAGATATATATATATATATATAGTATATAGTATAGTATATATAGTGTATATATATACTAAATAGTGTATATATATACTAAATAGTAAATGAAAGAATGGATGGATTGGTGGGAAAAGGTGACCTGGAAGGAATGGAGGAAAAGTGTGAATGGTGTGTGTGAATATTGACCCAGTTTGACCATGGATGAATAAATGAAGGATTGGATCAATAAAAAGAAGGAATGAATGAATGAATGAAAAGAAGAATGGTATGGGTGTAGCTTTGACCCGGGTTGACCATGGGAATATATGTCCCATATCGGCCATAAAGAAGAGAAAAAGAGAGAATAAATAGGATTAGCCAAGGATTAAGGGTACCCAACGTCCGGACACCCTTTTGAGGCAGCCTGTGGTGGGCGTGGCTAGAATTTAATTAATTGTGTGTGTACGGACTGAGTGCGGGGCGTTACAGTTTATTTGAAATTGGAAAATGCCTATTGTTTAGTACGACTACACATATGCCCCGTGAAACCATATTATAGGGCTTTCGTGGAATATTTTCATGACTTTGAGTTTCTTTGATCATGTTATTTTCGTAGTCTATACTGTAACTTTCAGTTAGAATTTTATCTTATACCTTCAAGTTAGACATACTTGATTGTTCATAATCAGTAATGTGGAGAGATTCACTTTCAGATGAGATTGTCATAGTAATCGGGGCACGCAAATCGAAGTCCTTTTCTTTATCCATCCTGGTATCAGAGATTGTGACACTTGCTTATTCAAAGTGTTAATTACACAGTCTCTGATTAGTCAATATCTGATTAAACATATATATATATACATACTTGTTTGGCAAATGATAATGATGTCAGTTTTTAAATCTAGCATGGATAACATTGATTTAGACAAAGACAGTCAATTAATCTATATAACGTTATCCAGCATGTTTGATATGAAAGACCTAGGTGAAGCCAACCTGATTCTAGGAATTCAAGTATCCAAATTCAAGGAGGGTTATACTCTCTCCTTAGTACATTCTATTGAGAAAATGCTTAGAAAATTTGAGTACTTTGATAAGACACCTGCTCGTACTCATTTTGACAGTAGTATCATTCTCAAGAAGAATGAAGGTTTACCTATAGAACAACATAAATACTCTCAAATGATAGATTCTCTTATGTATATAACAAATAGAACTAGACCTGATATTGCATTTGCTGTTGGGAGACTTAGTAGATATACTAGTAACCCAAACTGATCATATTGGTCAGCATTAGAAAGAGTATTTAGATATCTTAAGGGTACTATAGGTTATAAACTTCATTATTCTAGACACTCTGATATCATAGAAGGTTACTCAGATGCAAACTGGGTAATTGACTCACATGATGTGAAATCCACAACTGGATATGTTTTTCCCTAGGAGGAGCTGCAATCTCCTGCGGTTCATGCAAACATACAATCACAGATAGAAGTACTATGGATTCTGAAATGATAGCTTTGGACACTACTTGTACAGAAGCTGAATAGCTAAGAAATTTGATTATGCATATACCTGTTACTAATATTCCTGTTCCTGCTATTTCCATAAACTGTGATAATAAATCTGTTATAGAACTACTAAAGCATGATTCTGTGAATGCTAAGATGAACAGGTACCTGCAGCTGCACTTCAAGTCAATCAAGAGCCTATTAGGCAAATATGTGGTTCTTGACTATATAAAGTCAGAAAAGAACCTTGCAGACCACTTGACAAATGGTTTGTATAGGACGTTGATCCTAGAATCATCGAGGGGGATGGGGTAAAGCCCATAAGTAAGTCACCAGCAGTGGCAACCCAACCGAGTCTGACTGGAGATCCCAAGAAGCCGGTTCAATGGGTAGAAACAAGCTGGACTTCGGTGACTATTATAGAACACTGACTCAGAGATTAAATTCTCATAAATTAATGCCCAGGTGGCTGTACGAGGTTGTACAATAATATCCCATCCCTATGGTGACAGTGTTCCTGTGTGATCTGGTTAGGATGAGTTCTAAACTCTTAATAGGTCCAAACATTATTATGTTGGGTTGACTCCGATCACCAACTCTTTGAGGACTTACCTATATGAGAGGTTGTGAAGGCCGCGACTATGGGACAGGGCGATCCCAGACAACTCTCATGAATATGGAAAAAAAGCGCATGGCCATTCAAAAGTGCCACCCGATAGACCCAAGAACCTCTAGCGTACTATGTGTGTTATTTTCTGAATCTGAGTCAAGAAGTCTGATTCAAGGCATAGTCCATCAAGCACTTCTTCAGACAAAGACAATAGTCACTACGTGAGATTCAAGGCTGTAGTCCATCTCATTTATGCATAGTATACTCTTGCCCAGAACTTTTCCATCATTATTCTTTTGTTATCTCTGTTTTCGGATCTTGGTTTTGGGGGGGATTGTTGGCTTTTTGGTCAAAACCAAGCTCCTCCTTTCCTTGCTTTTAGTCCCACATCGGTTGGGAGATGTGCGTTGTGAGTGGGATCAGCCCATATATACTCTAATCTTCTCTTCCCTTAAGATAACTGAAAATTGTTTTCCCACATAACTCTTCCTCTCCTTCACTTCTTCCCTGCCAAATCTGGTACTCTACTTTTCTCTTCTGTTCTGGGCAAGGCTAAGTTCGGGTCAATCTCTCGACGTTGTGTGCGACAGCGAGACGCCGGTGATACCGGGGGTTTTACCACTAGGAGCATCTGCGAAAAGTCTGCACATAAGACCGCGGATCAACTCTTAGGGCAGTGCGCTCCGCGCGACTTCCCCATAGGCCGGTAACTCTGTTCTTATTTATTTTTAATTTGTTATCTTGGGTTGCAGAAAATCAAGATTCGAGGGTAATTTCTATAACAAATTCCCCACCTAAAATCAGGATTCCTTACTAAGAAAGAAAGATCAAACTCAATCCAAAATCCGTACATCCTCTACATCTCAAATATATTAATCGATTAGAAGCAAATCTCCATTACTCACAAATTAACCCATCATCTTTCATAGTCATGAACTAAGCATTTTACCCATCCATCATCTTTCGTAATCATTAACTCAATCCATCATAATCCGAACAAACATGCATATGCAAAGAATAAAACAAACTTTTAAACTTCAATTCAAACAATTATGCATATTGAAAGGGAAAAAGTAAGATTTTAAGCTTCAACTAAACTCTTATATCATCAAGAGTATATATATATATATGTTCTTCAAGTTCTAAAAAATTAAAAGGTGGAAGCTTTCATACCCAACAGGGTGCTAAAAGGGTTTGGGTTTGGGTTTGGGTTTGGATTGGGAGGTCGATGGCAGCAACATAAGAGTAAAGAAGAGTGAACGCAACGTAAGTGTCGGCGGCGTCGGAGGCACAGTGGAAGGCGGAGGAGAGTGGTGGTGGTGCTGGCGATCTAAGAAAATGTAACACCCCGCAAAATTGAGTTATGATAATTTTGCTCATGTGTGTTACGCACTTGTATTTTGTACTGCTACGGGTAACATCCGTTACGTATTTTAATATAAATATTCTCTACGTGTTTTGTATTTCAATTCTAATATATATTTTTCATTCTCTCGAATTCGATTATGTATTTGAATTTAAATTTTAAATCAAATATTTAATATTCTGTTTTTACGTGCATTGCACGTGTTTTCAATACACGTGCCGATAACATATATTCCACAGTTACGTGTTTCTATGTATTTGAATTATTTATTTTTATAACTTATTCGAATTCGTTTTATAAATTGAAATTCATTTTTCTCCTATTTCGACTCAAATATACGTGCGACGCACGTGTTTTCTATATGCGTGTTGATTACACTATTGTATATATAAAATTGAAGAAATATATTTTCGTATGTTGTATTTCGATTATTTATAAACATTTCTCCATTGCTCAAATCTATTTCGTATTTGCATATTTATTTTACGTGTGACGCACGTGTTTGCAGTGCACGGGTTGGTTGTATTCTCTTTCAAAATAAAATTTATGAAGTAGTGTGTGTGTGTGTTTATTTTTATTTGTGCATGAAAACTCTAATTATAATTAAATTAAACTAGTTCTATTAAATACATATTACATACTATAACATATGCATTTAATTTAAACAAAAACTATTAATAAATTGTGTGCACACACGTTGCACGCACGTGCACGTGCTTTCTCACCCATGGATGGTTGGTCGGGAGTACTTGAGAGAGTGGGTGAGTTGAGTTAGTGTGTTAGTGGGTAGTTAATTGAGTTAGTGGGTAATTAATTAAATACCCCATATATTAATTAATCCTATAAAACACCCCATCCTACTTCTAAATGGTAAAAAAACAAACAAAAAAATGTGTTCATGTTGCTTTGCTGCCAAAATTCTCACTGTTGATTCTTCTCTTGGGCGTGAATTTCGAGGAGGTTTGGGGGCTTCTTTAAGAGTTCATATTTGCTATGAATTCTCTTTTTAAGGTGGGTGCTTCTTTTGCTTTCTAGTTACTTTGTAGAATTCATGTTTTGGTGAGTGTGTTGAGATGACTATTGGATAATGTGTATGTGCTCATTAGTTTCTAAATCTTTTATATGATGCATGCTAGGTTTTCTTGTGTAATCTAGAGTTTTTAGTGGTAGATGAATACGAGAAACTAATGCATATTAGTTAAAATTACAATATAGACATTGATTCATTGATTGTCATGTATTCAAACTATTAATTTTATTAGAGTGTTTTAGTGATTATGTCATGTGTATTGGTTGTAGCATATCATGATAGGATCATATATATAAATTGTATATAAAGTTGCTAAGTTAAGCCTGAAAATAATGTAAAATTAGATGTGGATTATAATTAGATAGTGGAGGTGAGAATTTTTCATAAATTCAGAATAATGGATAAAAGGAAATATACTCATGCTAATTTTTGTAAAGAGTAGTCAAATTGATTAATAGAAATATATGAGTACAAGGTTTCCAAAAATTATTATTTAAATTAATTTGTGTACAACTTCGTGCTACCATTAATAAAATTAGAGAAAAATCATCTCTGAAAATTTAGAAGTGTAAATTATGAGTAATAATTATGAGGGAAAATGATAGAAACCAAAATATATGAATAAATTAAAATGATATGGAAACAGAGAGCAGGATTAAAAGATTTTGAACACATATATAATCAGTAAGAGCATTGGACTTACTGGTTAGTGCGCGTGGCGTTGGGCTCTATGTTGTGGGTGTTTGGTTGCGGGTTCGAAACCTGGGAGGCTCTGTTTTTTTTCGAAATTCGATTTTTATAAATTAACAGTAGATGAGGCTTATAAACTATGGAATGGGGTTTCTTTCACCAGTTGAGAGTGGCTTAGTGGTTGTTGGATGCATTTGGGTTGCGGTTGGGTGTTGTGCGTCTGGGTTCGATTTCGGGTGCACACATTTTTTTGTTTTATTTTATTTTTATGACTTTTTCCATGTTTTAAAAAATGTGAAATATTGTAGAAATACTTTAAAGTATTATTAGAACCTTGGAAAATAATTCTATACTATTATAAGATATATTATGGGGATAAAATGAATAGACACTGATTTGAATAAAAGATATCTTATCTTGAACTAAGATTATTTCATGAGATTTAAAATGTGAATTAAAAAGAAACTTTGGGTATTGAGTTGAATATAAAAATTGAGTTTGGAACTAAATAAATACAAATTTACATTTTGATTATTTTGACTAGAGGTATTCTA
This sequence comes from Hemerocallis citrina, assembly GCA_017893485.1. Classification (NCBI taxonomy): domain Eukaryota; kingdom Viridiplantae; phylum Streptophyta; class Magnoliopsida; order Asparagales; family Asphodelaceae; genus Hemerocallis; species Hemerocallis citrina. The sequence continues at coordinate 275,404,632 of CM030362.1, forward strand.
AAGGTTTTATCATTTGGATTAAACTTGATCTAGGGTTAACTTGAGTTGTTAAAGAATAATTTTAAAGTTGAACATTATATTGTTTAGAGAAAGAATCTATTGAATGTAATTACAACTTCATTGAGAATTCTATTAGAAGAGGGTGAGTAAACTATCCATTATTACATAGAGAATGTTGATTTGAAATTGTTGAATAAGACTATGAAACTAGTTCTGCAAATAACTGAGTTATGTGAATAAAGAAATAATTGGATATGTGAATGAATGAAATTTTAAAATGTGAATAAAGAGGGTATGGATAACCCATGAATGTTTTGAACATGAATTGTGAATACTAGAGGCTAAGTGAGACCTAGAGTACCGGCAAAGTGATGAAAGTGATAATTGAAATTTAAGAAGTGGCCAATATGGGCCATCGTTCTCGGTATATTGTTTAAGACCGGTAGGAAGGTAAGCTGGCTTTAGGTGGTATTATTATCCATGTTTAAATTTAAGGGTAGACACTAGAAGAAGATGTGATGAAACTTGGGTAAACGTAAGTGAGGTACTTCTATATAGTCTGACGGTGGATTCCTAGACTATAGACCCAGTCAGACCGTGGATTCTGGCACTATAGTTGCTTGCGGAGTGAGACAAGCCTCAATTAAATTCAGAACTACGATTGATCGGACGGTGGATTCCGAGATCATGAATAGTCAGGCTGATAGGAGGCATATCTCCTATATGTATATATCGGAGCTAGAGCGGCACTTGCGGAATATTCGCACAACGAGGATTCTGTATAGTCTGACGGTGGATTCTGGTACTGGAATCCGTACTCGTGGAATGTATAAACCTTGCTTTTGTTACCGTAGTAGAATTTTCATAACGAGGATTGAACCTTATAATGAGGAGTACGATAAGGACTTTCCCTCGGACATATGTAGTATAGGATGCATAGAATCCAAACAAGTATGCATTAGTGTCATCGTAGTGTAATGTCTGCATTAGGCATTAAGTCATATCATAAACTGACACGACTAGGATAGTCACTTTCACACTTTTTTGTGCATTCAAGTTTATGCTTGCTAAAGTAAAAGAATCGCTGTATTATAGCATTGCGTTAGTTGTATGCAACTGACGTGCCCACAGTTTTCAAGTGCAGGACTTGGTTTAGTGAAAGATGCAAAGATGAGTTGATACTGATGATTACTTCCAGCTTAAAGTTATTGAATGTTAAAATTGTATATTTTCTATAACTTCCGCTGTGTATTTGTAACAGGCAATGTATAATAAAAAGTTTTAAATTCCTTGTAAAATTGTACGAATTTAAAGTAAAAGATCTTGTTTTTCCTACGAATTACCTGTGTTTAGAATTCGGGGCGTTACAAGAAATACAGTAAGCTTTTAAACTTCAACTAGACCCATATATCATCAAGAATAAAAAGGTGGAAGCTTCCATAGCCAACTGGGTGCTAAAAGGTTCCAGGTTTGGATTGGGAGGCCGACGGCAGCGACCAACGGCAGCGACCAACGGCAACGCATAGCAAGGGTCGCGGCACGTCAGATTGGGTTGGTGTCGGGGTGGTGCCGACATTGTTGGAGGCGCTAGAAAAGGGAAGGAGGATGGTAGGGGTCGGTAGCAACAGGAGAGCAACGACAACAAACAGCAAGGGTGGCAGGTGTCGGGGCGATGCCGGCGGCGTCGAAGGGCGGCATCGGAGGTGCAACAAGAAAGGCAATGGAGGGTGGTGGTAGAGGCGGGGATGATGGCGTCCTGAAGGGGTCATCTCATGGCAGAAGTTGGAGAGGCAGTGATTTGGGATTTTTAATTGAGATTTAGTTAGGAAATTTTTAATTAGGGAGGATTTTTTAATTGAGATCAGAGTAGGGTAAGATTTGCAAATGTAAGATTGAGATGTATTGGTAGGTCTCAATTGAAAATGAATCGTTGAGATTAACCTTCTTTATATTAATTATGTACAGAAGATGCACGGGTTTGCTTGTCTACAAATGACAACCTCAACTCTCTCATAGTAATATTAGAGATTTTTTTTTATCATTATTGTAATATTCTTTAGGTGTTTCCAGGGCGGAGCCCCCTTGGGGCAAGGGGGGCTCATGCTCCCCAAATTTATTCCCAAACTAAGCCACTTGCCAAACTAATTTCCTGAGTGAGCCACTCTCTGTCATGTCAGTTATAGCGACAATTAGGAACTGCAGCAACAGCTCTATTGAAGCTACAATTTTCAACTGCAGCTTCTTCATTAAGGTTTTTTAGCTTGCCACCATTCACATTTGCAGCAACAGTGCAAATCGTTGCTGCAGTTGAGAATAGCAACCAAAGAACCACACTTAGGTCAGAGAGAAAAAATTCTCTGGAAAAACTCCTTTATAACATTACGAGGGGCCTAACTAATTATGGTTAAACACCTCTAGAACAAGCTCCTAGATTTATGTCTTGAATTATTTCTCCCCCATAATATAACCAAATAGAAATTTTATAATCCATACATATACATAAAGGGACGAATTTGCTAGTCACTATCCAATCACAAACATAACATACTTACACTAATTAATCTTATTAACCAAATATGGAGTATGAAAACCTAGGCAAATTCTTATAAATTAGTCGTTCACAACACCTTAGCTTAAATTTATTTAATTTATATTTAAACAAGCATAATAAACGAATTTTACTAAGGATAACAAAAAATATATTTTTGGGTTTTATGAATACGTACCTTTCAAAAATCCGAAATTTGATAGCGGAGAAGAAGACATAGATGATGTCGGAAATTATTGAGGGTGATGTAGGAGACGATTCACAACTTCTTATTAGGGTTTTGCTTTGGAGAGTGATGTGGAATTAGGAAAAATGTGTAACCCCTGTTTTTCGTTTTGTATATTTTTTAGTGTATTTTCGTTTATGTGTATTTTCTCTCCTTGTATTCCTCTTGTATTTCTTTTGGACCGTATATTGGATTTTAGTTTCAATATATTTTTTGTTTGTTATTTTGTCTTTTTTTTTATTCGAGTTCTTAATTCGGTTGTCTCCTTTCGATTCGTCTCGTTGTGCTCGTGCCATTATTTTTAATTCTCACTGTTAAATTTATTTTTATTTCCATTTTGTTATTTTAATTCAATCATTTTTACCCTATCATTTTTTTTTTGGATCTCTTATACCCAAACTCATTCATATACCCTAATTATCCACCTAAAACTACCCAAACCATTAACCATTACCTAATATTCATACCCATCATCAAACATAATCCACAGATCCATACACCCTGTTTTTATCATGTATTACCCAAATGACCTAAGCTCTGTTTGCATACATTCCATTATAACCTAACCCAATTAATTAATTCCCTAAACCCTACCTAATCTAATCCAATCTACCATAAATAATTCCCCCCATCATTCTTACCTGATTTACACCCCACTACCGAAATCAAAACCCCCCCCCCCCCCCGACCCGTGGCTGCACATTACTCACACCTGGTTGCATGCTATTGCCGCCCCCTATTTACCAAACCTTAAGTCCCATATATATATTAACTACTTAAACCCCCCCCCCCCCCCCCGCACTGTGTATTTCTCCTAGCCACCACAAAGTAATCGCATCTGTTCTTTCTCTCTTCCCCGACCCCAGTGCACTCCCGGCCTCTCTTGAACCCGCCATCCACCGTCCTCTCTCCCTCTCTTCCTCGGTACTCCGGGGGTTGAGTGTGTGTGCGTGGTTATTCGTTCATGGGTTGTGTGTTGGATCTCGGGTGATTGTGGTGTGTTATAGTTTGGTTCGCGAGTTGATTTTTCGTTCGTGGGTTTCGTTCGTTGCCGGGATTCATTCCCGTTATTCTTGGTGTTCCTCGTTTTCTTCTTCAGTTAAGGCAAGTAACTTGTACTCCAATTTCTTTATTTGGTACAAGTCAAAAATACCACCTACAGTGTAGTTGGGTTCTAGAGACAACACGTGTTTGTTATCTTTGATGGGTTTTGTCTCTATTGTGAAAACTTGACCATAGTTGCCTCACGACATTATATTGACATGAAACAACTTAGGTTTTGCCCATTCTTGACGTGATGTGTATGTGAAACAATTATGAGAACTCGTGTGCTTGTGAGATCCATGTGATATACTTGTTGTGGACATTTAGTATACCCTATTTCATGTTGCTTAGACACTTGATAGACTCGATTTCATGTTTAAGTGTGTTTGGATCAAGTTTCGTTGAATCTATGTTGATTTTGGTTTTTGAGAAAATTCTGTGTTTTGCCGATATTCTGTCTTGATCAGTAATTTAGACCATATTAAGCCCAGAATCTTAATTTCAGTATAAAACAAGAGTTTTAGAGGAATTCGTCTTCTTTCCAACCCCTCTAACCTTGCTCGATTATGTTTTCGTATGTGTGAGTTATGACTGTTTTACTACAGAGTTGTAGATCAATTCCAGATTTCGTTTCTTATTGATTTTGATAACTAAATTATTTTGATACTTGTGCTACCCATACTATTTTGATCTGAAACTTTGGTCAGTATTGCTATATCTATCTAGGGATTACCCAGAATTTTGGTGAATTTTATTGATGAGTTTTATACACCGTTTCAGGCTTGGTTATAAAGACTGTACTTACTGTATTTTGCTCGCTGTTCTGTAAAAAATCGTATTTTCACCCTGAGTTCTTTTACTATATGAAAAATATTCGTGAAATATGAAAGTTAATATATTTTGTCTATTTTCATATCCCTTTGGCGGATTTGGATTTTGTTTAATGGATTGCGAGATATTTCAGTTTTCGTATAGCAGTGTTGGGAATTCCAGATTTGCCAAACTATCGTTTCTTGATGTTTTCTTATTTTTGATGACCACACTAATTTTATTGGAATATTATGAAACTTTATATTTTGATTCTAGACATATAGAAGAATACTCCATATTTTTTTTGGATTTATTTGAGAGGTTTTGATGTGGTTTTTTGGACTGAGAATTCGTTTGGCTAATTTCTGACTGAACATGTTTTCTGGATTCAAATCAATTTTGAGTTATGATTTTGTGAATTACTATGTGACTTATTTATATTAGCTGGATTTGGTTGGGAGTCTATCTTCCAGATTCTTCGACGGATCTAGATTTGCATTTCTGTAGTAACAGGAATCACTGTTTTAGTGCTGTACTGTTTTGCTGTCCTAAATATGAACATACACTGTTTCGCTCATTTATGTGACTATATATCATCTATGCATGTTTATTTGTTTTCCTGAACCTAATACTGATTATACCATGTTAGTTTGACACTACTTTGTACATATTCATGTCTGTTGATAACCACAATAAAAGTAACCAAGCCGGGGTTTAAGGAAAATATCGAGTAGTGGGAAATTATAGAAATGTATACTTGGAAGGGGGCCCATGTTTTCCATACTGAGCATCTGTTATACTATTATACTGTTATACTGATTACCTGATTGCACACTTCCCTATAGGAAGGTGTACTCGGAGGAGGACCAATAGGTTCTGAATGTCTGATTTCTGTTACTGATTACCTGACTGCACACTTCCTTATAGGAAGGTGTAATTGGAGGAGGACCACTAGGTTCTGACTGTTACTGCTACTGTTACTGATACCTAAGTACACTACCCTATATGATCCCCTACGAAATCTAAAGCGAAACTATTTGAATGTAGCAACCATGTAAGGTGGGCTGCATGAAGTGCTACCTAGCTAGTAATACACACAAGACTATAAGAACATAAGACTGATACTGTTAGACTGATACCATTGGACTGATACTGTTATACTGTTATCCTGATTCACTGGTATACTGAGCTTACTTCTACTGGACACTATTAGTATGATACTGTACTGTTAGTATATCATGCTAGTTGACTTTGCTTTACTGATTCATGATAGATATTACTATTGATGTGTTATACCATGCTACATTTGTTCCCGCTGTTATTTAGATTGTTTTCCATGTACTTATATCCTTTATTCTAAGTGGCCCGTAACTTGCATTGACAGATACTTGTTTTCTTTTTCCTTCTCCTGCAAATTATTGATTGCAGATCAGGATGGTCGGCTGCCATATGGCATTGGCGAGATGATGTATTAGTGCTGTATTTTCTGCTTTATTATTATTATTATTTATTGCTTGAACTTGAATAAATTGTATCTGATACTTGAATTTATTTGTATTTGGGCAAGTGACCCAGGATATTATTAACTGTCCAGACTTAATTTATTTGAGATTATATTATATTTTGTATTTCAAGTAAATTTTTGTTGATCTATTTGATTCAATTGTGCATGATTGGTTGATTCTTTTGCTTCCGACTCTGATTATTTTGTGAGAAGTTGTAAAGATTCATGAACAGCTTATTTATGATGAAAATCATTTGCTGGGTTTTTATTGCATATCCGTATTCTGTATTCTTTTTGGGAAGCGAGGCGCGACAAGGTTTCTAGAGGATTGGCCTGTTCCCAAGTCAGTTTCAGAAGTCAGGAGTTTTCTTGGTTTGGTTGGCTATTATCGAAAGTTCATCCAAACTTTTTGAAGATAGCAGGATCGTTGACTAAATTAACTGGGAAGGATCAGAAGTTTTGTTGGTCTGATGAGTGCAATGAGGCTTTTGTTGTGTTGAAGAACAGATTGGCGTCAGTGCCTGTGTTGACTATTCCAGATGGTTTAGGCGGATTTGTAATTCACTGTGATGCTTCTGGTAAGGGTCTTGAAGCAGTTTTGATGCAGAAGGGCCGAGTCGTTGCGTATGCATCGAGGCAGTTGAGGCCGCATGAGAAAAACTATCCGACTCATGACTTGGAGTTAGCGGCAGTGATCCATGCTTTGAAGCTGTGGAGACATTATTTCTTTGGGGACCGAGTGGAGATCTTTACAAACCACAAAAGTCTCAAGTACGTCTTCACCCAGAAGGAGTTAAACATGAGGCAAAGGCGTTGGTGGGAACTTATGACCGATTACGACATCAGTTTGCAATACCATCCTGGTAAAGTAAACTTGGTGCCTGATGCTTTGAGCAGGAGACCGGCAGTTATGTTCTTGACTCAGCAGAGAGATTTAATTGAGCAGATGCGGAGGTTGGAGTTAGATGTTGTGTTGCCAAGTTCTGGTCGGAGTTGTTTGGCGCTCCAGCTACAGTCGTCTCTTGTGGATCAGATTAAAGAGGCACAAGCCGGTGATGCGCAATTGCAGAGATTTCGAGCTGAGGTTGGGTCTGGGGCCAGGACGGACTTGGTTACTCATGCGAATAGATCGCATCGTTTTGGGTCCAGATTATGTGTTCTGAAGGGTGAAGTTCGTCAGAGGTTGCTTGAGGAAGCACACCAATCTTCGTATTCTATCCATCCTGGCGGTACTAAGATGTATCGGGATTTGAAGCTTCACTTCTGGTGGCAGGGTATGAAGAGAGCTGTGGCTCAGTTTGTTGCTCAGTATTTGATCTGCCAGCAGGTTAAGGCAGAGCATCAGAGGACTGCTGGACTTCTTCAACCACTTCCTATTCTAGAGTGGAAGTGGGAACATATCACTATGGATTTTGTGACCACTTTGCCGAGGAGTCCTAAGGGTCATAATGCATTTGGGTGATTGTCGACTGTTTGACGAAGAGTGCTCATTTCATTCCTTTTCGTGTGGGGCAGTCTACTGAGAGCCTAGCTGAGAGGTATATGCAAGAGATTGTAAAACTTCATGGGGTTCCAGTCAGTATTGTATCTGATAGGAATACGAGATTTAGATCTCAATTCTGGGAGAGTCTTCAGGCCGGAGTAAATTAAAGTACAGCACAGCTTTTCATCCCCAGACTGATGGACAATCAGAGCAGACTGTTCAGATTCTTGAGGACATGTTGAGGTCCTGTATGCTTCAGTTTGGTGGATCTTGGGAGGACCATTTGCATATCGTAGAGTTCTCATACAATAAAAACTTTCAGGCCGGTATTAAAGCTGCTCCGTTCGAGGTACTCTATGGACAGAAGTGCAGATCACCAGTGTGCTGGGATGACATTGGTGAGAGGAAGTTGTTGGATCCAGAGTTGATCACCAAGACAGTTGATGTTGTGGTTCAGATCAGGAAGCATTTGCAGGCAGCTCAGGATAGACAGAAGCGATGGGCTGATGTCCATCTGAGGGCTTTGGAGTTTAGTGTTGGTGACCATGTTTTGCTAAAGGTATTGCCGTGGTGCGGTGTCATTCGGTTCGGTGGTGGAGGCAAGCTTAGCCCTAGATTTATTAGACTGTTTGAGATTTTGGAACGAGTAGACAAGGTGACCTATCGTCTTGCATTGCCGCCAGCTTTATCAGGACTGCACGATGTTTTTCAAGCCTCACAACTCAGGAGATATATCCGAGATGAGAGCCACGTGATCGATTATTCTGAGTTGACCGTTCGGCCGAATTTGACTTGTAAGATTCCGCCAGTTGCTTTTGTGGATCGGCGGGAGAAAGTGCTTAAGAACAAGGTCATCAAGTTGGTTCATGTTGCTTGGAATCCTCACTCGCCCGGTGAGTCGACTTGGGAGCTGGAGGAGGAGATTCAGTAGAAGTTTTCTTATTTGTTTGAGTATTTTTTATTTTGTCCTTTTTGGTTGTTTTGGGGTTACCATATGTATCTTATTTTTGAATTTCGAGGACGAAATTCTTACTGTTAGGTGGGTAGGATTGTAACTCCTGTTTTTCGTTTTGGGTATTTTTGAGTGTATTTTCGTTTTGGTATATTTTCTCTCTTTGTGTTCCTCTTGTATTTCTTTTGGACCGTATATTGGATTTTAGTTTCAATTTATTTTTTGTTTGTTATTTTGCCTTCTTTTTATTCGAGTTCTTGATTGGGTTGTCTCCTTTTGATTAGTCTCTTTGTGCTCGTGCCATTATTTTTGATTCTCACTGTTAAATTTATTTTTATTTTCATTTTGTTATTTTAATTAATTCATTTTTACCCTATCATTTTTTTTTTTTGAATCTCTTATACCCAAACTCATTCATATACCCTAATTATCCACCTAAAACTACCCAAACCATTAACCATTACCTAATATTCATACCCATCATCAACCATAATCCACAGATCCATACACCCTGTTTTTGTCATGTATTACCCAAATCACCCAAGCTTTGTTTGCATACATTCCATTATGACCCAACCCAATTAATTAATTCCCTAAACCCTACCTAATCTAATCCAACGAACCATAAATAATTCCCCCCATCATTCTTACCTGATTTACACCCCACTACCGAAATCAAATCCCCCCCCCCCCCGACCCGTGGCTGCACATTACCCACACCCAGTTGCATGCTATTGCCGCCCCCTATTTACCAAACCCGAAGTCCCATATATATATTAACTACTTACACCCCCCCCCCCCACCCCCACCCCACATTGCATTGTGTATTTCTCCTAGCTGCCACAAAGTAATTGCCTCTGTTCTCTCTCTCTCTCTCCCGACCCCAATGCACTCCCAGCCTCTCCTGAACCCACCGCCCACCGTCCTCTCTCCCTCTCTTCCTCGTACTCTTGGGATTGAGTGTGTGTGCGTGGTTATTTGTTCGTGGGTTGTGTGCTGGATCTCGGGTGATTGTGGTGTGTTCTAGTTTGGTTCGCGAGTTGATTTTTCGTTCGTGGGTTTCGTTCGTTGCCGGGATCCATTCCCGTTATTCTTTGTGTTCTTCGTTTTCATCTTCGGTTAAGGCAAGTAACTTGTACTCTAATTTATTTGTTTGATACAAGTCAAAAATACCACCTATAGTGTAGTTGGATTCTAGAGACAACTCGTGTGTGTGTTATCTTTGATGGGTTTTGTCTCTATTGTGAAAACTTGACCATAGTTACCTCACGACACAATAATTACATGAAACAACTTAGGTTTTTCTCATTCTTGATATGATGTGTATGTGAAACAATTATGAGAACTTGTGTGCTTGTGAGATTCATGCGATATACTTGTTGTGGACATTTAGTATACCCTATTTCATATTGCTTGGACACTTGGTAGACTCGATTTCATGTTTGAGTGTGTTTGGATCAAGTTTCGTTGAATCTATATTGATTTGTGTTTTTGAGGAAATTCTGTGTTTTGCCGATATTTTGTCTTGATCAGTAATTTAGACCATATTAAGGTCAGAATCATAATTTCAATATAAAACATGAGTTTAAGAGGAATTCATCTTCTGTCCAATCCCTCTGACCTTGCTTGATTTTGTTTTCGAATGTGTGAGTTATGACTGTTTTACTACAGAGTTGTAGATCAATTTCAGATTTCGTTTCTTGTTAATTTTGATAACTAAATTATTTTGATACTTATGCTACCCATACTATTTTGATCTGAAACTTTGGTCAGTATTGTTACATCTATCTAGAGATTACCCAGAATTTTGGTGGATTTTATTGATGAGTTTTATACGCCGTTTAATGCTTGGTTATAAAGACTGTACTTGATGTATTTTGCTCGCTGTTATGTAAAGAATCGTATTTTCACCCTGATTCCTTTTACTGTATGAAAAATATTCGTGAAATATGAAAGTTAATATATTTTGTCTATTTTCATCTTCCTTTGGCAGATTTGGTTTTCATTTCATGGCTTGTGAGATATTTCAGTTTTTGTACAGTAGTGTTGGGAATTCGAGATTTGCCAAACTATCGTTTCTTGATGTTTTCTTATTTTTAATGACCGAACTAATTTTACTGGAATATTATGAAACTTTATATTTTGATTTTAGACATATAGGGGAATACCCCAGATTTTTTCTGGATTTATTTGAGAGGTTTTGATGCGTTTTTTTGGACTGAGAATTCGTTTTACTGATTTCTGACTTAAACATGTTTTCTGGATTCAAATCAGTTTTGAGTTATGATTTTGTGAATTACTATGTGACTTATTTATATTCACTGGATTCGGTTGGGAGTCTATTTTCCATATTCTTTGGCGGATCCAGATTTGCATTTCTGTAGTAACGGAATCACTGTTTTAGTATTGTACTATCTTGCTGTCCTAAATATGAACATACACTGTTTTGCTCGTTTATGTGACTGTATATCATCTATGCATGTTTATTTGTTTTCCTGAACCTAATACTGATTATACCGTGTTAATTTGACACTACTTCGTACACATTCATGTCTGTTGATAACCATAATAAAAGTAACCAAGCCGGGATTTAAGGGAAAGATCTAGTAGTGGAAAATTATAGAAATGTATACTTCCATACTGAGCATCTGTTATACTGTTATATTGTTATGCTGATTACCTGACTGCACACTTTTCTATAGGAAGGTGTACTCGGAGGAGGACCAATAAGTTCTGATTGTCTGATTTCTGTTACTGATTACCTGACTGCACACTTCCCTATAGGAAGGTGTAATCGGAGGAGGACCACTAGGTTCTGACTGTTACTGCTACTGCTACTGTTACTGATACCTAAGTACACTGCCCTATATGATCCCCTACAAAATCTAAAGCAAAACTATTTGAATGTAGCAACCATGTAAGGTGGGCTGCATGAAGTGCTACCTAGCTAGTAATACACACAAGACTATAAGAACATAAGACTGATACTGTTAGACTGATGCCATTGGACTGATACTGTTATACTGTTATCCTGATTCACTGGTATACTGAGCTTACTTTTACTGGACACTATTAGTTGCCATATGACACTGCATTTGACACAAACATCTGTACTGTTAGTATACAATGCTAGTTGACTTTGCTTTACTGATTCAAGATAGATATTACTGTTGATGTGTTATACTATGCTACATTTGTTCCCGCTGTTATTTAGATTGTTTCCCATGTACTTGTATCCTACATTATAAATGGCCTATAACTTGCATTGACGGGTACTTATTTTCTTCTTTCTTCTCCTGTAAATTATTGATTGCAGATCAGGATGGTTGGCTGCCAGATGGCATTGGCGAGATGATGTATTAGTGCTGGATTTTCTGCTTTATTATTATTATTATTATTTGTTGCTTAAACTTGAATAAATTGTATCTGATACTTGAATTTATTTGTATTTGGGCAATGTGACCCAGGATATTATTAACTGTCCAGACTTGATTTATTTGAGATTAAATTATATTTTGGATTTCAAGTAAATTTCTGTTGATCTATTTGATTCAATTTTGCATGATTGGTTGATTCTTTTGCTTCCAACTCTGATTATTTTGTGAGATATTGTAAAGATTTCTGGACAGCTTATGGATGATGAAAATTATTCGCTGGGCTTTTGTTGCGTATTCGTATTCCGTATTTTTTTTTGGAAAGCTGGGCGTGACAAATTGTGTAAATTAGGGTTTGGAATTGGAGAGAATTATGAGAAATTGACAACCACAAAGGTCTTTGACAGAGTTGCAGGAGTCGGAGGAGTGGGAAGAGACATGACAGAGGTTGAGGAATATTAGTAGATGGAGGAATTTAGGATGTAGGATTTTGAGATTTGGGTTTCGGAGTTGGAGAGATGAATTGAAGGGGAAAGAGATGAACCCCGATACTTAACTAGTCGTGTTAAGTGAATCCCTCTGATTGCCACACTTCCCAACTATGGCAACAGTATAATCTAGGCCGCATTTGGGAACTGCAGCCTCTGTGCAACATATTTTGGCTATGTATTTTTCTAAGTATCCCACTCTGTCTCCAACAAGTGGCTATCTTGAAACACAGTCGCTATTCCCAACCGCTGGAAAGATTTGCACTGTTGCCGCAAATGAGAACTGCGACAATCTCAAAAACTTTAATGAAGAAGCCGCAATTGAGAACTGCTACTTCAATAGAGCTTTTGCCAGCTAGAGCTAACGTGGTAGAGAGTGGCTCACCCAGGAAATTAGTTTGGCAAATGACTTTGTTTGGGAATTTGTTTGAAAAAGTGACTTAGTTTTTACTCTAGCCCCCTCACTCTCAATAAATTAATTTAAACCCTCTTTCGTACTTAGGTTTTTTATAGTATTCCTTTTATATGTAGGTAACTCTTCATATTTAGTAAAGAATACAGATCATAACATTATGTAACTTGTCAACATATTTATTATTTATTTTTTTGTTTTTAGATATATCGAAATAATTGTGATAACAAGAATAAATTGTCATTGATTAAAATATGGAATACTATATATATACTAATAAATTACACTTTATTTTTTATAATAACCTTTTTTTTTTCATGTTATTCACTTTATACTTAAGTGTGATATGAAATGTTAATTGTGAAATGAAATGTTTATTATCACCTTTCAGTGACAATTTTTGGAAGAGTTTGCCACCATTAACATAAAATTTGTTGCCTGGTTGTTGATGCACTCCTTGCAAGAATTATTCAGATTAGAACCAATCTTAGTAATTCAAGAGGATGAATTTGTTGCAGGTATGCATGAGTATAAAGGCAGAAGTTTAAAACTGCGCAAGTTATTCTCTTCGAAGTTGAGTATCAGGAAAGAACTTCACTAAATGAAGTATTTGAAGCTTTCCTATAAAACCATGTTTGACACTTACCTCTAGGCCGGGGCGGATTCATGTGCAACCTTAGGTTTTGAGAAAATAAATAAGCAATAGTACGAGTTGGGAGAACTTGAATTAAGTTACTTCATTTGCCCATCTTAAATTGATTAAACTATGAGTTAACTAACGGTGTTGGCCAAGTTTATCATTCCTAAATCAAATATAGAGGCTCATAGTTTACTATAAAATATAAAAAAAAATATCGAGAGAGAGAATCATAATAGGGTCCATTATTCACTACTCAGTATAGGAATATGGATTGTGTCAAAATATTAGAATTGTAATTAAAATAAAATAAAAACAGATAAAGTAGCAACTCTTCAACTTCTGTGCGTCCCAGTTCTCAGCTTCTTCCAAATTTTCAGTCCAGTCTTAACATTTTAGTACTTAGCTTTGCGCACATTAGATAAAATTTCTGGCTCCCGCCACTGTGTCCATAGGTAACCAAGTAAATTCTAAATCATGAGAGAACCGATATTGCAAAACGGAATCACAAAAACATACACACATAATCTAATAAATGATGTGAAAAGCATTACCCATACCATTAAAATCTTCTACTCGGTGATACTTATATGGAATCTTGGATATCAGATTTTGATCAGCTCTGTTTTCATCAATGAACACTGTCAGCAACTTAAAAGACTTTTGACAATCAAATTTAGTGGAAATAGCTATATATGCTTACATAACCTCAGAGTTGTAGAGTGTAGACCTAGCCAAAATAAACAGTTACATGGACAAATTATCTTTTTACTCTCCCACATCGTGAATGCAATTTAATGAGCATGTTGGTATCTGACAATTCGTAAGCAAGATCACCTGCAAAAGAAATTCATCCTTCTATAATCAAGGATGGACTAATATATATATATATATATATATATATATATATATATATAACCTCAAGAAGGTAGATATCTATATAATAAAACTATATAATAAAACACAAGAAAATTTGGAGAAAAAAAAATCAAGTAATTTCCCTTCAATTAAAACAAAATCAAAGGTTTCCCGTGCCTAAGAAGTTTGATTTTACATTCCCATTTATAATTATTTTTCAAATGGAAACATGGACTTTTATTTACAACTAATTATTGTCATATTATTCAAACTTGAGCTACATAATTGGTGTTTTGCTGTTTACAAGACTTTTCATATGCTGTATCGATCTGAAAACGCGTCGTAGGCACGTGCCCACGGGCAAATCTAGTGTATATATAAAACCTCAGAAGTTTGATTTTACATCCCCATATATAATTATTTTTCAAATGGAAACATGGACTTTTATTTACAACTAATTATTGTCATATTATTCAAACTTGAGCTACATAATTGGTGTTTTACTGTTTACAAGACTTTTCATATGCTATATCGATCTGAAAATGCGTCGTAGGGCCCACGGGCAAATCTAGTGTATATATAAAACCTCATGAAGGAAGATATATATATATATATATATATATATATATGGGGGAAAAGGGTATAAGCAACTTGCTCATTTAGTAAATAAGCAATTGATGATGTGGCATGCATGTGATTGGAAAATCCTTAAAAGGGTTAGTTGTCCAATGTATCACATGCATGCCACATAATCAATTGCTCATTTACTAAATGAGCAAGTTGTTCATATCCCTTTTACCCTATATATATATATATAAAGGAAGATATATATATATATATATATATATATATATATATATATATATATATATATATATATATATATATATATATATATATAAAGGGAGAGTTGGAGTTGTAAATTGTCAACATATAAACCCGTGCGTTGCACGTACAACTCCAACTCTTCCATTAATTACAACAAAGGCAAACAAATAAAAAAAATTCACCTATTTAAACGTGCAACGCATTTGCCAAAAAAATTTCAATATTTTTTTAATGTCAAACAAATACATATATTGCATGTTAAACTCCAATTCTACTTATGAATATGTGCAGTGCATGTATAAATCGTAATTTTTTCTTCAAAATATTTTTCTCAATTACGTGCAACGCACGTCCAACTCCAAAACTATTTCTTAACATGCATATCGCATGTGAAAATTCTTCAACTCTTATCAAAACGTGCATCGCACGTAAAAGTACTGGTATATATAACCTCAAGAAGAAAGTTGAATTTAAAAACATGGTACATATAAGTCATTTGGGTCAAACCAATAGCAGCAGTATCACACTTTCACGTACGTCTTAAGGAATAATGACTATTCACTCACAGAAATTTCAAGAGATTGAAGCAAAGACACCATACATTGAACTTATAGCTACCAGACATATCTTCCAATTATAAAATATTGCTACCACAAATTCAGGATGTTTTATATTCATCTAGCTCAATAGCCAGTACAGAAAGAAAAACTGTTATGTTTTGCTTTCCTTGGTGGATTCTAGATATTCTAGATCACTTGCGAATTGTTAATTTTCCCATAAAATTAGTGAGTCCCCACACTTCTCACGGCAAGTGTTCAAGACTCAAGAATGAAAAAAATCATGAAGGTGCAAGGCTTAAGGTGCATGTGGTTGGGTGGTGTGCTAGTGAGGCATTATTATTGAGTTCTAAACACTTACACCTTTGAGCATAAATTGAGGGTCGTTCCTTCATTCTCAATCATCCAAGAATCAAAACACTAAAACTCTAAAGGTCTTCGTGTATAGAAACAAGGTGAGTTGTGAGTGTTTCAAGATTATGTATAACCGTTGGTATAGAGTGTATATAACTCTTGGTATAGAGTGATTCTTTAGATACAACAAAAGCAAACAAATAAAAAAATTTCACCTATTTAAACGTGCAACGCATTTGCAAAAAAAAAAATCAATATTTTTTAACGTCAAACAAATACATATATTGCATGTTAAATTCCAATTCTACTTATAAATATGTGCATTGCATGTACAAATCGTAATTTTTTCTTCAAAATATTTTTCTCAATTACGTGCAACGCACGTTCAGTCCAACTCCAAAACTATTTCTTAACACGCATATCGCACTGGAAAATTCTTCAACTCTTATCAAAACATGCATCGCACGTAAAAAGTACTGGTATATATAACCTCAAGAAGAAAGTTAAATTTAAAAACATGGTACATATAAGTCATTGGGATCAAACCAATAGCAGCAGTATCACACTTTCACGTCTTAGGGAATAATGACTATTCACTCACAGAAATTTCAAGCGACTGAAGCAAAGTCACACCACACATTGAACTTATAGCTACCAGGCATATCTTCCAAATATAAAATATTGCTATCACATATTCAGGATGTTTTATATTCATCTAGCTCAATAGCCAGTACAAAAAGAAAAACTGTTATGTTTTGCTTTCCTTGGTGGATTCTAGATATTCTAGATCACTTGAGAATTGTTAGTTTTCCCATAAAATTAGTAAGTCCCCACACTTCTCATGGCAAGTGTTCAAGACTCAAGAACGAAAAAATTCATGAAGGTGCAAGGCTTAAGATGCATGTGGTTGGGTGGTGTGCTAGTGAGGCATTATTATTGAGTTCTAAACACTTACACCTTTGAGCATAAATTGAGGGTCGTTCCTTCATTCTCAATCATCCAAGAATCAAAACACTAAAACTCTAAAGGTCTTCGTGTATAGAAGCAAGGTGAGTTGTGAGTGTTTCAAAAGTATGTATAACTGTTGGTATAGTGTGTATATAACTCTTGGTATAGAGTGATCCTTTAGATAGAGAGGGTGTGCAAAAGATATCCTTTTGAATATAAGGGTTCAAGCTGTATATAAACTAGAGTTGAAATTTTCTTGTACTTGTTATTTTGTTCTAAAGGTGTAAAATTTCTTTAATTATCTTCTGCGTTTGTTTATATCTTTTTCTATCAAGCTTTCTACTTTCTGGATGAGTGTTATTTCTTTTTCTCTATAGTGGTATCAGAGCCAGGTTCATCAATCGTGGAATGTTCGTCATCATAAGTTTAAGCACTTCACAATTTTGGGTGGAGCAGTTTGATGGAAGAGGAAATTTCACCCTTTAGCAGAGAAGGGTGAAGGAAATCTTAGTTCAACAAGGCCTAGCAAAAAAGTTGAAGCGAAAGGATGCAAAGCTAGAAAAAGTTTCATATGCAGACTGGGAAGATATGGAGTCCAGGTGCGTCAGCACTATTAGGTTTTATATTGCTGATAATTTTATTAATAACATCAGTGATGTAGATTCTGCACCGGAGCTTTGGGAAAAGTTGGAAAAGCTTTATCTTGAAAAAAATGTCCAGACGAAGCTAAATTTAAAGCGGGGCCTCTACAAGCTCAAGATGGTAGAAGGTGGCAATCTCATGGAGCACATGAACGTGTTCAAAGGGTTGTTGAATCAACTAGCAAGAGTTGAAGTAAAAACTAAAGAAGAAGACCAAGCACTTTTACTTCTTACCTCGCTTCCCAATTCGTATGAAAAAATTGTTACTACAATTATGTATGGTAAGGATACGTTGAAGATGGATGAGGTGGAATCAACTCTCTTGTCACACGAGAAGAGAAGGAGAGCCAACGATTCTCAAGGTTCTGTCTTTGTTTCTCATGATCAGCATCGTAAGGGAAGGTCAACTGCCAGAGGATTTAGCGAACACAACAGATTTAAATCCAATGGCAGGGAAAAGGGCAAGTAATGCTACAAGTGCAAGTAGTGGGGACACATAGAGCTAGATTGTCCATTGATGAAAGTGAAGGATGATAAGTCACCTTTGGCTGGTGTAGCAGAGATGGCTAAGGATTTTGGAGAATTTCTCACGGTCTCCAAAAGTAACAACACTATTTCTCAAGATGATTGGATACTAGATAGCGGTTGTTCTCATCATCTTTGCTCTAGAAAAGAATATTTTGATATGTTTCAAGAAATCTGAGGGTTCATGACTTGGGGCGATGGCACTAAGTGTCATGTCATGTGTAAAGGAACGGTTAAGATAAAAAATGTTCGATGGAGCAGTTCGCACTTTAGGTGATGTGGTGAATGTCCCAAAGTTTCGAAGAAATCAAATATTCTTAAGCCAGTTAGACTCAAAAGACTGCAAGGTGTTGTCAGCAGGGGGAGTCATGAAAGTTTCACATGGCTGCATGGTCCTAATGAAGGGAGAAAAGTGTGGTAATTTGTTCTGTCTAATTGGAAAATTTTGGTCGTCTAAAGATTTTAGGAAATAGTGTGCACAAGAAAACAAGCACTTGAGGCGGGTCTTGTTTGTGGGCATAGCAGAGACATTAGCCAGGTGTTTCTAGGTTTCAGATGATGGTGAGAAGAAATATACTGCCGGTAAAGATGTAAAGTATCGGTCTCTCTTCGAGACCAACTAGTGATTGTTGACTTGAAACAATTACACATAGCATTTTCCGTTATGAATCAGGGGGAGTTAGGATCCTATGCAACTGATTCGAGATATGTGTAGTTAATGCAAGAACATTTCCAATGGAGTGCTTGTGGGTATAACAAGTGGACTTCAGAAATTGAAGTGGCGGTGCGAAATTATCCACCTAAGTCGGCAGGGAGAGATTGTTATGTTTTTGCCTTCCTAGGTGGATTCTAGATATTCTAGACCACTTGAGAACTATTAGTTTTCCCATAAAACTAGTGAGTCTCCACACTTCTCATGGCAAGTGTGCACGGCTCAAGAATGAGAAAGTTCTTGAAGGTGCAAGGCTCAAGGTGCAGGTGGTTGGGAGGTGTGCTAGTGGGGTATTATTATTGAATTCACACTTCCACCTTTGAGTATAAATTGAGGATCATTCCTTCGTTCTCAATCATCCAATAATCAAAACACTAAAACTCTAAGGGTCTTCGTGTATAGAAATAAGGTGAGTTGTGAGTGTTTCAAGAGTGTGTATAACTTTTGGTAAAGAGTGTGTATAACTCTTGGTATAAGTGATACTTTAGATAGAGACGGTGTACAAGAGATATCATTTTGAATACAAGGGTTCATGTTGTGAATAAACTTGAGTTGATATTTTCTTGTACTTGTTATTTTCTTCTAAATGTGTAAAATATCTTTATCTCCTAGGCTTATTTATCTCTTTCTATCAAGCTATCTACTTGCGGGACGAGGGCTATCTCTTTCTCTCTAAAAAACAACTACATCAACAAGACATTTTAAAGTGGAAAATCAATGAAGCCCGTTTTAAAAAAAGGCATTCCAGCCATAGTGTCCCCAACCTGCATAAAATTCTACTCTTCGTTGCATTGGCTGCCTTCAACCTGTAAATGAAACAGTTAAGAGTTATTGTTATATTTTTCTCTATAACAGTTAAATTAAAATAAAACTAATCATACTATAGCAAATGGGGGAAGGCACTTGTTCAGATGGTATGTTGAATTTTTCTTTGTCGAGATGTTTCATATTATCGAATAGCGAGAGCACGAGAGAGATGCGAGATGAAAAAATTAGAGAAAATATATTTGACAAGAAAAAATAATACCTTGATAGGGTTAAGGTAAACTGAGGGGGTTAAGGATATTTATTTTCTCAGTTTATATTTTAATATTTTTAAGAATGAAAATCAAAATGTTGAGAAGGGAATTGTTGGCGTTGGATAAGGCCGGGAATCTTGGATTTACAGAGAGGAAAGCGTGAACTGCACTGTCAGTAGGGATGTAAAATGGACTGGGCTGGACCATTCCGGCCCAAGTCCATCGGGCTTTCCTAAAGCTGGGCTTCGGCCTAAGCCTGCCATCTTTGGAAAAGCTAGGCCCTAGGCCCACCCGTAGTCTAGGCTTTTGGAGGGCCTATGGATGGGCTTAAGGCCCAAGTCGTAAACTGGGCTATTATATAGTGTATAACATTTTTTTAATATATTAAAAATATATATTATATATTTTTTAGAAATATATTATATTATATACTTATATAATTATATATCATGCATAAATATAATAGTATCTTTATGTTGCGTAACAAAGTAATAGCATATTTTCTACAATTATTAATTTAAGTTGTATATATATATATATATATATATATATATATATATATATATATATATAGAGAGAGAGAGAGAGAGAGAGAGAGAGAGAGAGAGAGAGAGAGAGAGAGAGTCATGCTAATATGAGATGGTGAGATGGAGTGTTTTTTTATGAGATGGGCGATTTGAATCATCCAAATCTTGATCACACCATTCATATCATTCTACATGTTATCTAGATGGTGTGTACAAAATTTTAAGCCATTTGAAGACCTCTAGTCTTGGCATCAAAGCGTTCAACACATCATGAAGATGATGCGAAATACATATATATGCATTTATTTGAACGCTTTGATGCATAGGTTAGATATCTCCAAATCGCTTGAAATTTTGTACACACCATCTACATGATATGTAGAATGATGTGAACGGTGTGATCGAGATTTGGATGATTCAAATCGCTCATCTCACAAAATACATTTTCATCTCACCCATCTCACCATCTCATATTAGCATTTTCCTATATATATATATATATAACTTTACATTGTCATAAAGGGGTGAGCCTAAAGCCCAGGTCAGTGCTCCGGATCAAAGCTCGAGCCTTTGGGCCGAGCCAAGCTTCCAACTCGAAGCCCATGTCCGTCCCATAAAGGGTCGGGCCAGGCTTTTCACAGGTTTTATCTGTGGGCTTTGGGCTGGGCTTTATCTGTGGGCTTTGGACTGAGCTTGGGCATTTGGATTTTTTTTACATCTCTAATTGTTAGGGTGGTTACAAATATGTGGTTGTGGATACAGGGGGGGGGGGGATTTTGGGGAGAGTGAGAGGGAGTTATGGAGATTTCTATTTTATTTTTATTTTTATCAAGTTAGTTGCGGAATAGTTAGAGATACATAAAATTCATTTTCAAATGAGGGAGTCATTTTAAATTCTCCCTTTGCAATTTACAAGGTCCGCAATTAACTTTTCATACTATTTTGTTTTTAATAAATAGAATATAAAAGCATGGGTTAGGGATGTAAAATGGGCTGGATCGCGTCGATCTGGCCCAAGCCGGTTGGGCCTCCGTAAGGGCTGAACTCATGCCAAGGCCACTGCCTTTGAAAAATCTAGGCCCTAGGTCCACCCATAGATCCGGGCTTTTGCAGGACCTATGGATGGGCCTAAGGCCCGAGCCTAAAATCTGAACTTTTATATAACATAAGATATTTTTTAATATATAAGAAACATATACTAAATTATTTATTATTTTTGTTAGAATTATATATATATATATATATATATATATATATATATATATATATATATAGGTCAGATGACATGGCCCCTCCTGGGCCACAGGATCCCCTCAAAGAGCGTTCATTGCCAGATCATCCGGGTCTGCCACATCAGCCTGGAAACCACCCAGGCGTCTGCCACGTCAGCCCTAAACCGCCCCGAGCCCGTGCCACGTCAGTCCTATACCGCTGGGGCTTCTGCCACTCCAGGCCCACGGGCAACCGGGTCCAGACCTAGCCCCAAATGGGTCCAAACCCGGTTGGCTTCTTCTATAAATACCAGACCCTCTACCCCTTCACCAGGTAATCAATCTTTCCCCTTCAAACCCTAGTTACTGTTACTCTCTTTTAGTAGCTGACTAGATCATCGGAGGGTCTGCCACCAGGACCAACCCCGGTGTTTCTAGACCGAGTGCAGGTACATGAAACCTCGGGATCCGAGCCTCCAGATCCGAGCCGAGCCTCCAGATCCGAGCCGAGCCTCCCATCTCCACCTCACTCCCGCCTACTACCGAGCCATTCCCCCGGCTGAGGGTCGGGGCAACCGTCCGTACCAAAACTTCCGCAAAAATACAAATCGAGAAGAACTCACACCTGGTGCAGCCACACCCCCAAAAAAAACAAACCGCATCAGGTTGGCACCGTCTGTAGGAACCTTTAGTGCAGACGCCGGCCCGAGCTCAGCCATCAATGGTATCCCGTCCATCCGAGCTCACATGGCACCCAAGGCCAGGAGAGCTGTCACCTCTGCGCATCGCCAGGACGTCCCCACCGATGCTCATGGATCCAACAATCCGGGGATCAGCCGCGAACACCAGTCGGGTGCCTCCCGTTCGGTCGTACCCGACCTACGCGGGGTCATCCAGAATCGACAAGCAAGCCGGACTAGGGGAAGGGTGTAACGCCCCGAATTCCAAAATACACTGAATTCGAGAGTTCTACAGGATCTTTACACTTCATTT
The DNA here is from genome assembly GCA_017893485.1 of Hemerocallis citrina. NCBI lineage: Eukaryota > Viridiplantae > Streptophyta > Magnoliopsida > Asparagales > Asphodelaceae > Hemerocallis > Hemerocallis citrina. Next base: position 275,427,283 of record CM030362.1, read on the forward strand.
AGTACAATTTTACAAGGAAATTTGAACTTTACTTTACATCAGAGTTACATGAAAAACTTTACACTTTAAATTGCACAGCGGAAGTAAATTTACAACATTTAAATAAATGTACAACAACATTGAATAATCTTTAAGCATCTGTTCCTCTTTAATCTTTATCATGTCATTTACCCTGCATACAAAACTGTGGGTACGTCAGTTTATTCAACCGACGAACATTATACACGGCAATCCTCTCTATGCCGGAAATAGTATAACTCATTTTCCATATTTAACAAACACAAACTTGTCACATATCAAACTAGAGGGACTACCCTATTGATGTCGTGTTGTGATTGTGCACTTAGTCCTTAATGCAGTTATTTATATTACATGACACTAATGCACACTTGTTCGGATTCTATGCATCCCATACTACATAGGTCCGAGGGCAAGTCTCTTAACCGTTCTTCATCTTTGTAGGGTTCAATCCCTCGTCATGTCTTAATCTACTACTGTAACTACGGTGAGTATCCTAGATGATCTTTGTGTACAAGCTCGTGTACAGAAAACCTGGAGGGGAATCCCACGCCATGTCTTGACTCATCAAGCATGCATTCTGTGGCAATTCAGCCTCCTTCATGGCACACGATTCTCTTGCAGTCACCAAACATCCCACAAGCGTGGCTAAAGTCCGATCATTACTGAGTAGTGCCCACGCCATGTCTTGACTCATCAAGCATGCATTCTGTGGCTCACACCCGCACCGTAAACTCTAGTTCCCATACTCGTGTTTTTCTCTCACTTTCATCACGTCTTCACTATGTACAAATCCTTAGTTTTTATTAGAATCATGAACAAAATCAAAGCTCTAGAGTTAGCCTCTCCACTAAACCGGACTTATTCATTCATTCAAACTAGACCAACCAGGGTCCTTCATTTCATTTCTTTCCAATTGCCGGGGGAGACTTAGCTACTCTTTTGTTTCAATTCCAATTCACAATTTCCAAAATTGAGCGTTTACAGCTCATAAGTTCATCTTCATAATCATAACAGATTTTCTTTTTCAATGGTATGATCTTTAAATTTATTCATGAGTCTATAATCATACATGGAATTATATATTTCATCAAATATCAATTTCACATTTAAATCACATCATTAATGAATATTCACATTTCCAAATTTTCACACTATTCTCCAATGAGAATAATTCACATCACATCACTACATATAATTTCTATCTTTATTACACTTCTTTTCTAACATTTTATTTCAAGTCCTTTTGCAAAGTGCAATTTTTCATAACATACAAGTGTAAATCCATAGTTCTAAATTATACATTTATTCTCAAAACATACTCCATTTCATCCCAAATTAATTTTCATAAATCCCACATATTTTTAGGATAATAGTCATATTTTTTCCATAATTTTCGAATCATTAAAAATCATCAAAAAAATTATTTTTCCCACAACATAATCACAAGCCGAGACCAAGGGTCGAACCAGCGACCACAGGGAACCCAACCGAAGGCACAGACCACTAGGCCGAAGGTGCTAGGCAGTATAAAGAAGGCTGAGAGCATTAAATGCTCGCGGCTGTAGTTGTTTTTATTTTTAAAAATATGAAACAAAAGTATGGTGACAAGGGGATTCGAACCAGCAACCTGAGACTCGAAACCTACTGTAGCGAATAGAAGCATCCCAACCACTTGAGCTATGCGCTCAGGTTGTCAATAGTTCAACCCGAAGTCTATTTAAATTAATACTCTCTGTTTAGTAAACATTTCGATGTTCAACAAGCTCTCATTTCATTTTGCTTTTATAAAATTTGCTGTAAATTTCCAGATTGGCTATTCTCAACATAAATTATACTCCAGTATAATAAAAATAATTTTTTCAATAATTAAACATATATCTACCATACAATTTGGTTAAATTGTAAGTTACCACTATGACATTTTCTTTTTCAACATTTCTCATCAAATTTAACAACACTAATCTTTTTATTAGCAATCAATCCTCTGTTTTTAATCATTTCCCAAACATACAATCTATATCTTAATTCATCCATCACAACATTATCACAAAAAGTCCATTTAAGCACATAAAGCAATATTGCCAATCTACTAACTTTTGCATATAGTTCTCGATGTTAATAACGAAGTTTCCTTCATCAATCCATGGCTATAATCAATTTACTCACAACTTAAATTTTAATAATAGAACCACATACAATTGCATATCAACATTTCAATCAATCACTAGGTCATTTTTCCAATTAAATGTGTACTCTTATTAGTCTTTTTCATGCATCATTCTTTCCATTCAAATCTAGCATGCATTCCTAATTAGAAATATAGAAAATTTACCCACCTTAATTGGAGAGACTACACTTAGCAACACCTCTTAAACAAATGTACTTGCAAAGAACGATCCTCCTCCTTGATGCGCGCACACAAGCCTCCACAATTGCCAACCCGAGAGCTCCTAGTGCTGGCCTCCTCTTGTTGCAAGCACAAATCCCACACACAACTCAATCTTTTACTCACTTGCTATACTACTATTAATGTATTTTAAACTATAGGTTTGGAGGAATAATTAGCACAAGAATACTAGGTAGGGGGGGGGGGGGGGGGGTATTTATACTAAAAATATAGGAAAAATGGAAGGCTAGGATTAACTTAGGAGTTAGAAGCAAATGGCTAAGATTTAAGGAGGAGTTACACTAACCACCCATGATCAAGTAACCACCACCACCATGACTCCACTCAAAATTTTGATTTTCCCTCCTAAGCTCCAAAATCGGCCTAGCACAAAGGTGCAATTTGCACGTGTACGTGCAACACACGTGCATGCAACTTGGTCTCCATTTAAAAATTGTACATTATATTTTACATAAAAATAATCTTTAAAATGTATTCTACATTACAAGTTGTATTTAAAAATAAAATAGCTCATGGGCTTTAGTTTATGGGCCAAAATAATAATCATAAAAAGATAACCAATAATTTAGATTTGGGCTTTTAAAAAGAAAGGCTTTTTGTCTATTTGAAAAAGGGCTTTATATAAAAATAATTAAAGAGCACATATATAAATATCTATACTCATCATAATGAAAATAATTATCAAAAATATTGCATGCGCACACTACGTGCAAAATAAATAATTTTCATTAAATGAAAAATTGGGGCATTACAAAGGGCCGCTTCCAACTCGGCCCCGAACCATCCGAGACCTCCACCCCAAGGGCGGGAGGCGGCACTCAGCCGCGTCGGCCGGAGGCCGCCAGCCCAACGTAGCTAGGCTGAACGAGCTCCGGTCACCCACCAGGAGTTCCAAGACTTCCGGAAAGAGATCATGGAGGCTATCTGGGGGACCCCATCGACGAGATGGTCCACCGCTCTTGCTCGCGCTCGGATGTCGAGGCCAGCGCGTCCCGTGGCCCGACAGTCCTGCCGGAGTACGACGATGACGTCTTGAAACACCTCCAAGAAATGGAAGACCGCATCGCCCACTTCGGCGACGGTGGCCTGAGGCCGGCCCAGGGCCACAGGCCCACCCGACCTCCTTTCTCCATTGCCATCTTACAGGCAGAAATACCCCGGAATTTTCGTCCCCCACAATTCGAGACTTATGACGGTGAGGGTGATCCTGCTGATCATATAGAGGGCTTCAAGATTCTCATGATGATTCACAGCGCATCGGATCCCCTCCTGTGCCGCGCCTTCCCTGCCACCCTCCGGAGTCCGGCTCAAGAATGGTTCTCCAAGCTCACCCCCACTCCATCTACTCTTTCGACCAACTGGAGGGCAACTTCCTTGCCCACTTCGTGACCAGCCGAAAGGCCGAAAGGACGAGTGCTTCCATACTGTGCCTCCGACAGAAAGAAGGGGAGTCGCTCCGGCTGTTCATCCGAAGGTTCACCACTAAGGCGAGGTCGGTCTCCTCTCTTGACCCAGGGGTCACCTCGGCAGCATTCCGGCACAACCTCTAGCACGGTCAGCTAGAAGGCTTCCCTGGCGAAGAAGCCTCCGATAGATTTCCTTGACCTCCTCAATTGGATCGAAAAGTGCATTCAGGCCGAGGAGGCCCAGAACCCAGAGGACTCCAAAGAAATTCCCGGAAAGGGGAAACACAAGGCCGACGAGGCGGAGCCGGCAAAGAAGGTCCCAAGAGACGGGGGCATCACGAAAAGGGTCCCTCCGGTCCCCCGCTCCGAGAGGTACACTCTGCTGACGCAAAACGTGTCAACCATCCTCTTAGCGATCGAAGATAGGGACCTCGTCCAATTCTCTCCTCGACCGAACAACAAAAAAAAGAGGGACCAGCAGTTCTACTTCCGCTTCCATCGAGACAACGGGCATGACACCGACCATTGCCGTGCCCTGAAGGACGAGATCGAGGCCCTCATCCAACGTGGGTACCTCCGGGAGTTCAAACGGGAAGATGCTCGGGACCAGAGGAACATGAGGAACAGGAGGCCTTCCCCTCCTCCTCGAGCACTCAGATAGCGTCCCGAGAGGGACGTCAAGCCTGAAGAACCCGAGGGTCAAGCCATCTTGCATTGCATCCATGGAGGGCCCATGGGAGGGGAGTCCAACACTTCCCGCAAGGCATTCGTCCGAGTGGCAAACGCCGTCCAGGTCCCCTCTCCCCCTAGGTCCAGCAACTCCCTGTCTCCTTCTCTGGGGAAGACCTGGAGGGGGTTTGGCTCCCGCACTGCGATGCGCTCATCATCAGTCTCAGCATGGAGAACTTCGAGGCCCGTCGCATCCTCGTGGACAACAGGAGCTCGGTAAACATCCTCTTCCTGGAGGCATTCGAGAACCTAAAGCTCTCCTAGGATAAGCTGAAGCTAGCCGGGTACACCTTGCACGGATTCTCCGACGTCCCGGTGCCAATCGAGGAGATCGTGACCTTAAACATCATCGCCAGTACGACCCCTCATAGGCGAACCGAGTCGATGGACTTCATGGTTGTAAACGTCAAGGCAGTCTACAATGCCATCCTCGGCCATCCCGGGCTCTGCTCCCTCCAGACGGTTCCCTCGGCCTACCACCAAAAACTGAAGTTCCCCACTAAGTCAGGCATCGGAGTTGTCCGAGGGAACCAAGAAGCGGCACGATTGTGCTATATGACGGCCATCGGGGAGGTGTGTTCCCTCTGGATACCGTCGAGCTGCAGCCCGAAAGAACCCAGCCCAAACCTGAGCCAGCGGACGAGTTAGAAGAAGTCTCATTCGAGACAGAGGACGCGTCAAAGTGTTTCCGAGTGAGCTGCTCCCTCGCTCCCAACCTCAAATCTGCCCTGATCAACTGTATTCGCTGTAATGTCGACCTCTTCGCCTGGAAGCCCTCCGATATGTCCGGTATCTCCGAGGACCTGATCATGCACAAACTCAGTGTGACCCCAGGCTCGAAGCCGATCATCCAGAAGCGATGTAAGTTCTCCCCAGTGCTGCAGCAGACGATGAAAGCGGAGGTGGACAAACTCTTGTCTGCTCGTTTCATACAGGAAGTCAGCTACCCTGAATGGCTGGCGAACATCGTGATGGTCAAAAAGGCAAGTGGGGGCTGGAGGATCTACATAGACTTCACCGACCTCAACAAGGCATGCCCCAAAGATCTGTTCCCTTTCCCCAACATCGATGCCCTAATCGACGCTACATCGGGTCACGAGCTCCTTTCTTTTATGGACGCCTTCTCAGGCTACAACCAAATCCAAATGTTCCCTCCCGATATAGCCAAGACGTCCTTCGTCACGGACCAAGGTCTTTATTGCTACCCAGTTATACCCTTCGGGCTGAAGAACGCCGGTGCTACTTATCAGAGACTCGTCAATCGAGTTTTCAAGGATCAAATTGGGCGTAACATGGAGGTATACGTCAATGACATGCTCGTCAAAAGTCAGCGGGGACAGGATCACATCGTCGACCTAGAAGAGGCCTTTGGGGTCCTTCGGACCCACAATATGAAGCTCAATCCGGTGAAGTGTGCGTTCGGCGTCTCCTCGGGGAAATTCCTCGGGTTCATCGTCAGCCAGCGCGGCATCGAGGCGAATCCCCGAAAAATCCAAGCCATAATAGACATGGCCCCTCCCAGAAATATCAAAGAAGTCCAAAGGCTCACGGGAAGACTGGCAGCCATCGGCCGTTTCCTCTCCAAGTCCAAAGAGAAGTCCCTCCCATTCTTTAAGGCTCTGCGCGGAATCGGAGGATTCGAGTGGGGTACTCAGCAGCAAGAGGCGTCCGCCCAATTAAAAGAGTACCTCGCCAACCCTCATCTCCTCAGCAAGCCCAAACCGGGTGAGCCCCTCCGGCTTTACCTTTCGGCTTCAAAAAAGGTGCTCAGCGCTGTCCTCGTTTGAGAAGAGGAAGGAGTCCAAAATCCTCTGTACTATGTGAGCAAGGTTCTGCTCGCTGCCGAGACCAGATATTCTCGAATAGAGAAGGTAGCATATGCCTTGGTCATGGCCGCGTAGAAGCTCCGTCCCTATTTTCAGGCACATTTGGATTAGGTGCTCACAGACCAGCCTCTGAAGGCCGTACTCTATAAGCCCGAGAGCTCTGAAAGATTGGTCAAATGGTTGATCGAGCTTAGTCAATACGACATCGGCTATCAGCCAAGAACAGCCATCAAAGGGCAGGCCCTCACTGAATTCATCACGGAACGCACCATCTCCGAACAACCCGAAAACAAGGAGGCCAACCAGACGTGGGAAGTTTACGTCGATGGCTCCTCTTGCAAAGCGGGAAGTGGTGCGGACATCATTCTGCGGGGTCCCGACGGTTTCTTCCTTCAATATTGCCTTCGCCTTAACTTTCCAGCCTCTAACAACAAGGCCGAGTACGAGGCCATGATCGTCGGGTTCACCCTGGTGCATCAGGCCGGCACCAGACAGATCAGGGCCTTCAGTGACTCTTAGCTTGTGGTCAACCAGATCACCGGAGAGTACGAGGCCCGTGACGATCGGATGATCAAGTACCTGGCCGAGGTCCAACTGGCTATTGACGTCCTTCGACGAGTCGGCGGTCTTAAGGATCCCCAGGGAGCAGAATGCCTAGGCCGACGCTCTGTCAAAGTTAGCTTCCTTGTCCTTCGAGGGTCTCGATCGCACCGTCCTGATCGAAGTACTCCTAAAGCCGAGTACTGACTTCCCCGAAACTCTCTGCATTGAAGATGGAGCTCTTCCTGACAACTGGACCACTCCTATCAAGAAATTTCTAATCAAGGGAGAGCTCCCCGAAGACCGGGCTGAGGTAAGACGGGTCAGGGTCCGTTCAGAAAGGTTCGCCATGATCAATGAGATCCTTCTCAAAAGGTCATACACAACAATGGACGGAAGACCCTACCTCCACTGCCTGACCCCCGACGAAGCAAAGTACGCTCTCAAGGAGCAGCATGAAGGAATTGGTGGGTGCCATATGGGGAGCCGCTCGCTCGTGCGAAAGGCTTTGAATCATGGGTACTACTGGCCCACGATGCTACAAGACGCCCTCGCCCTGGTCAAGAAGTGTGACCCTCTGTCAATGGTTCTCCCCTGTGAAAGGGCGCAGCAAGCGAACCTCCGTTCCATGGCCAGTCCGACCCCCTTTGCGATGTGGGGGATGGATCTGGTAGGCCCATTTTCGAAGGCGACAGGGCCAACGAAAGTTCCTCATAGTGGCAATCGACTACTTCACGAAATGGATTGAGGCCGAGCCACTGGCCACGATCATCGAGCAGCAGACCCAACAGTTTTCTGGAAACACATCGTCTGCCGGTTCGGGATCCCACAGGTGCTCATTATAGACAATGGGACTCAATTCATGGGTAAACATTTCCGAAGGTTCTGCGAAGATCTCGAGATCCAGCAGCGCTTTTCTTTAGTGTGCCACCCATAGTCGAACGGTCAGGCTGAGAACGCGAACCGCCAAATCCTTGACGGTCTCAAGAAACGACTCGATAACTCTTCCAAAGGGTTATGGGTCGATGAGCTGCCAAGCGTTCTCTGGGCCCACCGAACGAAAAAGAGAATCCCCACAGGAGAGTCGCCATTTAATCTGACATACGGTGCGGAGGCTGTCATACCCCTGGAGATTGGGATCCCTTCGCCCCGGATCATAGCCTTCGATAAAGCAAGTAACTCTGCACAGCTACGTGTCGACCTGGATCTCATAGACGAGGTCAGGGAAAAGTCTGCCATTAGAAGGAACACCTACCAACAGAGGATCGAAAGGTTCTACAACAAAAAGGCGTGTCCCACCGACATCAAGCTCGGAGACCTCGTCCTCTGGAAGCTGGCAGTATCCAACCCCGGCCAAAAGAGGAAACTGGCCCCAAACTAGGAGAGCCCATACAAGGTATCGGGGGTCGTACGCCCGGGCACGTACAACCTAACCGACCCAGAAGGCAAGGCTGTCAAGAGGCCCTGGAACGCAGAGTACCCATCAAATTCCTAGAAGGGGAGGGTTAGCCTCTACAGCCCATGTAAATTATGAAGGATGTAGCCGGCACGTCGTGCCTTGTTTTTTGTAAAGTTCAAATATGTTGTAATTATGCTAGCTTTCTTAAATTAAGTTTTGGCTTCGTATTAGTTCTCATTAAAAATAAGCTTAGGGCCCAGCATTCGGATAGTACCGCGAGCCACTAAAAGCTTCCCTTACAAGCTTAGGGCCCGGTATTCGGATAGTACCACGAGCCACTAAAAGCTTTCCTTACAAGCTTAGGGTCCGGCATTCAGATGGTACCGCGAGCCACTAAAAGTTTCCCTTACAAGCTTGGAGCCCGGCATTCAGATAGTACCAAGAGCCACTAAAAACTTCCCTTACAGACTTAGGCCTCGGCGTTCGGATGGTACCGAGAGCCGCAAGAAACTATGCCATAGCCATCTTCCTGAGAACAAGTGTGGGGGCTCGGCGTCGACCTTGAGCAAGGCCGTGGCTTTCTTTAAAGCCACTCGACCGATACGCTCGGCGACGACCTTCAGCTACGCCCATTACGGCTTTCTCCTCAGTGTGGGGGCTCGGCATCTGCGCCAAGCATGGTTTGGGCTTCTTCAAGTCCATCAACCTATGCGCACTGGCGGCAACCGCCAGCTACACCCGTACCGTCTTCCTGAGAACAAGTGTGGGGGCTCGGCGTCGACCCCGAGCAAGGCCGTAGCTTTCTTCAAAGCCACTAGACCGATACGCTCGGCGACGACCTTCAGCTACGCCCATTACGGCTTTCTCCCCGGTGTGGGGGCTCAGCATCTGCCCCAAGCATGGTTTGGGCTTCTTCAAGCCCATCAACCTATGCGCACGACGGAAACCGCCAGCTACACTCGTACTGTCTTCCTAAGAACAAGTGTGGGGGTTCGGCATCGATCCCGAGTAAGGTCGTGGCTTTCTTCAAAGCCACTTGACCGATATGCTCGGCAATGACCTTCAGCTACGCCCATTACTGACTTTCTCCCCAGTGTGGGAGCTCGGCATCTGCCCCAAGCAGGGTTTGGGTTTCTTCAAGCCCATCAACCTATGAGCACGGCGGCAACTGCCAGCTACACCCAAACCGTCTTCATGAGAACAAGTGTGGGGGCTCGGTATCGATCCCGAGCAAGGCAGTGGCTTTCTTCAAAGCCACTCGACCGATACGCTCAGTGACGACCTTCAGCTACGCCCATTACCAGTTTTCTCCCCGATGTGGGGGCTCGGTATCTGCCCCAAGCATGGTTTGGGCCTCTTCAAGCCCATCAACCTATGCGCACGGCGGTAACCACCAGCTACACCCGTACCGTCCACTTGAGAACAAGTATGGGGGACTCGGCATCGACCCCGAACAAGGCCGTGGCTTTCTTTAAATCCACTCGACCGATACACTCGGCAATGACCTTCAGCTACGCCCATTACCGGCTTTCTTTCTTGTGTGGGGGCTCGGCATCTACCCCAAGCAGGGTTTGGGTTTCTTCAAGCCCATCGACCTATGCGCACGGTGGCAACCGCCATCTACACCCGTACTGTCTTCCTGAGAACAAGTGTAGGGGGCTCGGTATCGACCCCGTGCAAGGCCGTGGCTTTCTTCAAAACCACCTGAACGATACGCTCGGCGACGACCTTCAGCTATGCCCATTACCGGCTTTCTTCCCGGTGTGGGGGCTCAGCATCTGCCCCAAGCATGGTTTGGGCTTCTTCAAGCCATCAACATATGTGTATGGCGGCAACTGCCAGCTACACCAGTACTGTCTTCCTCAGAATAAGTGTGGGGGCTCGGCGTCGACCCCGAGCAAGGCCGTGGCTTTCTTCAAAGCCACCCGACCGATACGCTCGGCGATGACCTTCAGCTATGCCCATTACCGACTTTCTCCCCGGTGTGGGGGCTCGGCATCTGCCCCAAGCATGGTTTAGGCTTCTTCAAGCCCATCAACATATGTGCACGGTGACAACTGCTAGCTACACCCGTACCGTCTTTCTGAGAACAAGTGTGGGGGTTCGGCGTTGACCCCGATCAAGGCCGTGGCTTTCTTCAAAGCCAGTCGACCGATATGCTCAGCGACGACCTACAGCTACACCCATACCGTCTTCCTGAGAACAAGAGTGGTGGCTCGTCATCGACCCCGAGCTAGGCCGTGGCTTTCTTCAAAACCACTCGACCATCACGCTCGGCGACGACCTTCAACCATGACCATTTCAAAAAAGTTTTTATTAAGGTTTAGGGTGCCCACCTTCGGCAAATGCCTCGAGCTTCGAGTCATTGGTTGACCCTCCTCTCACCCGCGAGCAACTCGGGGTTTGCGGTTTTCAAGAGTTAAAACCCCAAATTGTTCGAGGGCGGAAGGGGAGCCACCGACCCAGGGTTATCTCCGAGCTTTCGAATCAATTGATCGGCCCACCACTCACCAACGAACAACCCGGGGTTTCTCAGCCCTCAAGGCCAAAATCCCGAATCGTTCGAGGGTAATTGGTGCGCCACCAACCCAGAACCCTCGGGCTAAAGTTCTAATTCTAGGGTGCCCGCCTTCGGCAGGCACCCGACTCGTATGGCAAGGTGAGCCAATCCCAATTCCTGACAACCAACAAGGAGGGGATGGGGGTTATATAGCTCCCTCAGAAGCACAATTATTGCGTCTAGGAAGCCCAAACGACGGAAAGTGAAACGTCGCCATTAATGCTTATCGGAAGGCGAAAGTCGTCATTAATGCTTATCGGGAGGCGAAATGCCACTAATTATGCGTTGCCTGCCCAAAAGTCACCGTACGGTCTTTCTCCCTCGGTGGCGACCCCTTGCAAGACCAAGCCCGGCGACAATCCTCACTCATTGAAATTGTCAAGGTTAAAGAAGTCGGGAGTTTCTTATTATTACTCATCGCGCGCCAGTAATGGCGGCACTAATACAATGAAAAGCTTACAAATCACTCATGCTCGAATTAAAACTCAAATTCGGTGCTTCCTTCGGTTTCCTTCTCACGCTCGGCCGGCCCAACCTGGGAAGGCTCTCCCACGACTGAGCTTTCCGCATCATCAGGCAGGGCCCCCTCCAATAAAAAGATCAGAGATGGTCCTAATACCGAATTGCTCGCCTCCTCGATCAAACCGGCGCCTAGAACCAGCTTCAACCTACAGATCTCCAACTGTTTCTCAACAACGGCCTCACGAAGAAAAGACTCCGAAGCCGACCGCCTGCTAGAGGGATCTGAGATCGACCGGTTCGTCTCGATTACCCACCAATCCCGGTCGGCTATGACTTTCCTCAGACGGGCGACCTCCAAGCCGAGCTCCCTAGACTTGTTCATGAAGTAATTCACTGCGGCCGCTCGGTCCCTAGCCTACTTTCGTTGGTGAACCAGAGCCGCCTCCATGGCCTCCGGCCCAGATCTGGTCTCGGCGGAAATATGGTCAGCACCGAGGACCTCATGCATCTATCAAAAAGATGAGAAAAACGACAAGTCACAAAAGAGACTAAAGAAGCACAAGTCATGGAGCATCGGCCAAAAAATTATCTTTCATTAAGTTCAAAATTTTTGTGTTACAGAAGGCGGTGGCCAGTCCTGTGCAAGGCATTTATAAAATCAAAAAGGAAAACCTAAACTATGCTTGAGGGGGGTGGCACCTCTTCGTCAGTAGGGTCGCCCATGACCTCCTCTTGGTGGGGATCCCCTATCTCCTCACCGCCGGGTGTTATCGGATGCTCGGGATGCTAGTTGTAGTGGAGGTGGTCAACCCTTTTGTCTGGATAGATCAACAGGAAGTGCTCCTTAGCCTTATCATAGGCCTCATCCTGCGCAAGGATCAGGGTATCCGCCATGGTGATCTTCGCCTCCTCCATGGCCTTCCGCACCTTCTCAGCTTCCTTTCGGCCCTTCTCCTAGAGGCAATCCACATCCTTCTTATGGTAATCGACTATCGAGGCCATCTGGGCCTCGTGGACGGCATCCATGCTCCGAGCCTCCTTTAGCTTGTCCGTCGTCTTGTTCAATTCGCGGAGATACTTCTCCGCATTCCTCCTCTCGATGAGGATCTCCTTCTCCAAGCACTTCTGAAAGTGCTGCCCATGAAGCATCGCCTGTACGAGGAAGAAAAAGTTAAAAGAAATCCTAAGATCTAAGGTCAAAGTAAGAGTACAAGCACTCACCGAGAGCTACGCCTGAGACCACCGCATAAAGGCCATCTCAGACGTTTGCACCGCCAGAGCCATGCGATCTCGCTCTGTGACAAGGTTCCTGACCACCTCTATGGCCACGGGACCCTCAAGTAGAGAACCCCCCACGAGCACTGACCAATCAGGGGTGTGTGGCCTCAGTCCCTGTTGCCCGACCATCTGCTCGGTAGTGGGCCGAGGGGGGGGAGCCTCTGCTCCGGGACCTTGGAAGCCTTCTTGCTACCAGAGCTCTCCCCCCAGCCTCCCTAAATGCCCTCGGCGTGTGGCCATGCTTATTGGATCGCTTTGGGACGGCTCTACGGCCTCCGAGGTCGGTCCCTTGCTGGACCCCGCGCCCTGAGCAACCGCCTTATCTTGCTTTGCCTTCTTCTCCTTCTCCGCCCTCCTCTGGGCGCCAACGGCCAACAGGGCCTGCCTATTGTCGAGCTGCTTGGCCGTCATCTCTGCAAAATAGAAGAAGAGAGGCTAACGTTAACATAAAGGCAGAAAGATAGGAAAATTCAGAACAAAAATATACTAAGGTCGGCTGGGCTCAGTCCGGCTCGGGCAAGGTGCATTTCCGTTACTCGGGGCCACCCTATGTTGTGCCCCCCAACGATCTTCCCCACCTTCGCCCACTCTTTCTCCGTCAACTCGCTATGCTTCAGAGGCTTATGGTTTGGCTTGAAAAAGTTCCAAGTGGTCGGAATCCCCCAAGGCTTCTCGCTCCGGACTATAAAGTACTTCTCCTTCCACCCTTTGATGGAGTCCGGATGGCCGTGCATCACCTTCTTATAAGGCCTAAGCGAAAAGTAGAAGATTCCCTCCGCGTTACCCAACGAGCTCATCCCCAAGATAGCATGGAAGTACGTCAGCCTCGACTTGACTCCCTTCTCTTGGCACTTCAAGATAAAGCAGACCAGGTGCTTCCAAGAGTTAGGGTCGTACTGCATCGGCCTTAACTTCGCCAAATTCAAGACTCTCTTGAGGAAAGGGTGCAACGGCAGCCGAAGTCCCAAGATGAAGGCGTCCTCGGGAAAAACACAGTAGCCCAGCGCGAGAGCGGTAGTTGGACGAATGCTAGGGCTCGGAATCAGAAGTTCGAACTCCCTTGGAATAAAGTAGGCTGCCCTCAAGATGTGCAGGTAGTCTGCCTTCAAGACACATTGGACGCCATCCATCCTGATCTTCATCCGACTCTCGTCACCCGGCACGGAGGGGAGAGGAGCGAGATCCTGAACGTCTTCAGGATACATCCTAATCGATCCCAGATTTTTGAAGGTAACAGGGGCAAACTCGAACCCCGGTCTATGGGCATATTTATCCGGAGAAGGTGGGCTATCCGGAAGGCTCAACTTTCTCTTCTTCCTACGAGGACGAGCCTTCCTCTTCGGAAACGGTGTCGACAATGGTGGCAGAGGGGGGGAGATCGCCCTCACCCTCGGCTACCCCTCCTGTGGTGCCTTCCCCCACATCTCCTCGAACATCGTCTTCCCCGGTGCCCTGATCGGGCTCCCCCTGATTTCCCTCGGAGTCTTCCTCGTCCTCATCCTCAACGGCCCCCTCTCCCTCGGGATCCTGCTCCTCCTCATCACCTTCCTTGTCCTCAACGTCCCCCTCTCCCTCATGATCCTGCTCCTCCTCATCTCCCTCCTCGTCCTCAACATCCCCCTCCTCCTCTGGATCGTGCTCTTCTCCGTCGTACTCCTCTTTCTCCTCCCCCTCGCCCTCATCCACGGGCTCCTTCCTCGGCCTACGGAATCTCAGGGGTTGCACGATGAAGGCTACATCATTCCCGCCGTCCGACCCTGGATTTGACAGAACCTCCTCTTTGATCCCATAGTCTCCCAAGGACCAAGACGTCGGTGGGGACTCAGCTTCCCCCTCGGAATAGCCTGACGAGCTTGCCTCGGAGCCGGACTGAGAGCGCGACATTACGAGTCAGAAATACTAATCTGAAGTATCGCGCTTACTGGTAGATCACCGAAAAAGGTCGTCGACGGCAAATGAGAAAAAACCCATGTTCTTGAAAATTGGAAAACAAGTAAGGAAATGAAGGAACGAAAAAGGGGGAGGTGGGGGGATTTATAACAGAGAAAGAGAATCCTCGATTTTCGCAAAAAGATCTGGCCATTAGACCTTAATCATCAAGATCCAACGGCCGCTAAGATCTAAAGTCGCTTCGATTCTTGCGCCCGTGATGCCAGTAGTTGACACAAAATTACCCCAATGCCCCTAGGCTTTTCTAATTTGATAGGAGGCTCATCGCTCGGATTCTATACCCTAAGCATCAAATGAAACAAAATCATTAGATTTCATTCGGCCGCCATTACAAGTACTCCATCCCACCGACACCAAACCACCAAAGCTTTTCCAACAAGTTTTGGGGGCTCGGCGCTCGGGTGTCACCGCGAGCCACAAAATCTTCTCCTACAAGCTTGAGGCTCGGCGCTCAGATAGCACCGCGAGTCACAAAAGCTTCTCTTACAAGCTCAGGGCTAGGGGCTCGGGGCTTGGATCTCACCGCGAGCCACAAAAGCTTCTCCTACAAGCTTAAGGCTCGGCGCTCGGATAGCACCGCGAACCACAAAAGCTTCTCCTACAAGCCTGAGGCTCGGTGCTCGGATGTCACCGCGAGCCACAAAAGCTTATCCTACAAGCTTCAGGCTCGATACTCGGATAGCACCGCGAGCCACAAAAGCCTCTCTTACAAGCTTGAGGTCGGCGCTCGGATGTCACCGCGAGTCACAAAAGCTTCTCCTATAAGCTTGAGGCTCAGCGCTTGGATAGCACCGCGAGCCACAAAAGCGTCTCCTACAAGCTTGAGGCTCGGCGCTCGGATAGCGCCGCGTGCCACAAAAGCTTCTCCAACAAGCTTGAGGCTCGACACTCGGATAGCACCACGAGCCACGAAAGCTTCTCCTACAAGCTTGAGGCTCGGTGCTCGGATGTCACCGCGAGCCACAAAAGCTTCTCCTACAAGCTTGAGGCTGGGTGCTCGAATAGCACCGCGAGCCACAAAAGTTTCTCCAACAAGCTTGAGGCTCGGCGCTCGGATAGCACCGTGAGCCACAAAAGCTTCTCCTACAAGCTTGAAGCTCGGCGCTCGGATAGAACCGCGAGCCACAAAAGCTTCTCTTACAAGCTTGAGGCTCGGTGCTCGGATGGCACCGCGAGCCACAAAAGCTTCTCCTACAAGCTTGAAGCTCGGCGCTCAGATAGCACCGCGAGCCACAAAAGCTTCTCGACGTCCCCTTGCTTTTCCAACAAGTGAGGGGCTCGCTTACCTGACCCTTAACAGCTCGGCAAGAAGACCCCCCTCTCTGTAGATCTCGGCGTCCCCTCGCTTTTTCCAACAAGTGAGGGCTCGCCTACCAACCCTCTACGCTCGGCAAAAGGACACCCTACTCAGCAGATCGCTGCGTCCTCTTGCTTTTCTAACAAGTGAGGGGCTCACTTACCGACCCTCTATGCTCGGCGAGAAGACCCTCCACTCAACAGATCTCAGCGTCCCCTTGCTTTTCCAACAGGTGAAAGAGCTCGTCTACCGACCCTCGACGCTCGGCAAGAAGACCCCCTACTCAACAGATCTCAGGCGTCCCCTCGCTTTTCCAACAAGTGAGGGGCTCGCCTACCGACCCTCGACGCTCGGCAAACTGAGCTCCGACTCTTCTACGCCCGGCACTTCGCATGATTCCAGTAGGGGATCCATTCACCTTACCCCCATGACCTCTTCTGGAAGATACAGATCCTATTCCTCGCCGTACGTACCACCCTGCTCTTCTCATAGAGGCAAAGAACCACTCCTACACGACTGGGCCACCCAGCCCTCCAGGAGTGGGGGGCTCCTGATATGGGTCAGATGACATGGCCCCTTCTAGGCCACAGGATCCCTGATGAATACAAGAATATTCACATTTAGGAGCAATAATCTTATTATAAATGCACATTTAAAAGCTCTATATGTGGTATTTAACTCTTATTTTCTCTTTTCAATAGGAAACAGCCGATGACAGCAAAACAAAGCAGATTCCAGACCAATACAGACTACAGCAGAGATCAGTTGACTGACTCTTCAACCAGGCGACTGGACAGAGAGTTTGCTAAGCCTCGGCACAGTCGACTTCCCCGAACACCAGTCGACTTGACCAAGAAATCGTGAAGCCACAGATGTATCAATACCAGTCGACCTACATCCAAGGCAGTCGACTGGTATGCGGCGGAGTGAAAGGATAAGATGCAGCCGAATCTAAATCTAAATCTATCCAAACCCAGGCTATATGCGAATAATAACTTCTCCAACGAATCAAAGCCAGAGACAGGGGATTGGCAAGAGCACGTGGTTAGCAGATAAGGAATAAAAGAAGAAAAGAGAAAGATATAAATTGTCGATCAAATAAGGAAAGAAATAATAAAAAGAGAGGGACTTTCCTGAAAAAGGGGAAACCCTAATTCCTCAGCCGTGTTCTATAAATACCAACCAAGAAGCATGAATGAGGTCTCTTCTTCCACGTTCCTAATCACCGAATCACAAGTTCCAGAGTCATCAACAAGAAGCACTTTTATCGGCATCAAAGAAGAAGAAAGGAGATCAAGCATTAAGAAAAGAACAGCCGGTCGACTGTGTGACAGTCAGCCGACCTCTCTGACCGAACTAAACCAGTTTATTCCTTCTCTTTTCAATTCTTTTATGTTAATCATGTATTCGAATTTGTTGATCAATAAAAGTATTATTATGTGGAACTAAATTTCATAGTTGGGTAGATTGAAGCCGTAGTTATGTAGTGCTATATTCTTCTGAATTCTTCTATTTTACTTATTGATTGAATCTGATTGAATTGATATAGATTTATGATAATCAAACTTGTTCTCGAAGTTCTGAGAGCAGTCAACTGAAGTGACAGCCAGTCGACTGACGTACAGAACTTGAGAAATCCAAGTTTGCATTACCATCTATGTAAATCTGTTATATGAGCATATTGAGACGACCCGTATCTCGTGCCCGTAACTTGTAACAAGGGAATCTTTAGGGGTTCTTGGTTCAATCAACTTAAGGGATCTAGATCTGATACCAATTTCTAGAACCTTGAGTGTTTGTTCGTTTCCACTGATCTTATGTTTTCTTTAAGTACAACTTAGTAGATACCATGCTAAACACTTAATGAAAGAAACGAATTAGAGTAGATACCATGCCTAATTCTTGGCTTAGGAAAACAGTACTTTAAGGAGTAGATACCATGCCCTTGAAGGGAATAAACATGAGTAATAAGAAGAAGTTCAGAAGGTGACTTAGCATTACTGACTATTGGTGGAGATCTAAACCCAACTACTTCATAAACATTTGTGATTCAGCATTTTCTAATTTAGTTTTGATCATTTTACTTCTTTTAGACTTTTAGACCAACCCTTTATGATTCTTATTCTTTTTATTGATTAGTAAGTTAATCTCTACAATCTCTGTGGGATCGACCCTTGCTATTACTACGCTTCTATAAACGATTCGTGCACTTGCGAGGTTTTTAATTTGTGTCTAGTTTATCTATTTATTTAGATCATCTAGATTGACAACAAGTTTTTGGCGCCGCTGCCGGGGATTGTCTAGTATTTTAACTTACAGATCAGTAGAAAGTTTTTTTTTATTTTCTTTCTTTTAATTTTCTTAATCAGTATTTTTCTTTTAGGATACAGGATTTTGGTGGATGCACGGAAGGAGATCACTTCGTCCAGAGCTACTACCTATTGAGGCAGAAACAGAACGCACTTTGCACAGACTAGGTAAACTGTTTGCAGCGCACCAGTCGACTGTCCACACGAACCAGTCGACTGTCCAGAGACCCAGTTCACATACAGCAATGGTCGAGGAAATGCCAAATCGAGTGCCAATGCAGGACAAGTTCACGCCTAAGAACATCGAGCAACCTTCCTGCATTGAGTATCAACCTAATGTCACAGGGAACATGCATCTATCTCCTCAGTTACTTAGTATGGTTCCCCACTTTAGTGGCAGACCAGATGAAGAGCCTCATCTCCATTTACAAGATTTTTTCGATCTTTGCAGGACACAAAGCGTCCAAGGGCTTACCCCTGAACAAATCAGGTTAATTTTGTTTCCTTTTTCCTTAAAACTTCACGCTAAACTATGGTATAATTCTTTGGAATCAGGATCAATAAACTCATGGGAGCAATTGGCGACAGAGTTCTTAAAAGAATTCTTTCAAGCCCAAAAGACCAAACAGCTGAAAAGGGAGATTCAACTCTTCCAACAAAAGGATGGAGATTTATTTTTCGAAGCATGGAAGGATTTCAAGAACAAACTTCTCAAGTGTCCTACGCACAACATGCCTAAAGATGATCAGGTACAAGCTTTTTATGAAGGTTTAAATGATACTAACAAGGCAATTGTGGATTCAGCTTGCAACGGGATCTTAATGAGGAAAAGCGGTGAAGAGGCCATAGAACTATTTGAAGAGCTAAGCGAGAACTCACAACAATTCTCAACAAGGAGGGGCCCTTCCAAAAAACAGGGAGTTTACGAAATTTCTAATAGCAATAACATTCAATTAGAAATGGTAAACATGAATAAGAAAATTGATATGCTTGTTAATGCAATGACGATGATGGGAGGAGTTAAAAATCAAACAAACGAAATGTGTGCAATTTGTTCTCATTTAGATCATACAACTGATACATGTCCCATGTCTTCTTTCACAGATCAGGAGCATGCACACTATGTAGGTCGAGGAGTGTTCCCACCAAAGAACAATCCCTTCTCGAACACATACAATCCAGGGTGGAGGAACCATCCAAATTTCTCATGGAGCAATAATCAGAATAATCAAGGGACTCAATTCACACAAGGACATGCACGGAACTCCCAAATGGGAAGCGGGTTTGATAGGCCAGTTCAAGAACAAAAGAAGTTGGATTTTGAATCGACCGTTCTTCAATTGCTCCAACAACAACATCAAACAAACAACCAACAAGGGCAAGCAATTCAGAAGTTGGAAACGCAGATTGGCCAAATTGCAAAAGAATTAAGCGAACGAAAGGCAGGGGAACTTCCTTCCCAAACCATACCAAACCCTGGAGGCCAAGAACAGCTCAAATCCGTGACAACCCTAAGAAATGGTAAGATAATTGACAGCAAGGTTGGAACACACACAGACGAATTAGAAGCACAACCATCAAAAGCTGTGGGTTCCAACGAGGTAAGTGAAAAAGAAAGGACAGTTTCGCCACCATTCCCTCAAAGGTTAGTTAATAAAAAGAAAGAACAACATTTATCTGACATCTTTGAAACTCTCAAAAAGGTAGAAATTAATATCCCCCTACTTGATGCTATTAAACAAATTCCTTCGTATGCTAAATTTTTGAAAGACTGTTGTACTCACAAAAGAACATTTCAGGTTAAGGAAGATGTGGCTTTGACAGAGGAAGTGAGCGCTGTATTATTAAGAAAATTACCTCCTAAACTGAAGGACCCAGGTAGTTTCACTATTCCTTGCAGGGTTGGTGAGCACTTCTTTGAAAAGGCACTCCTAGACTTGGGGGCAAGCATCAATCTTCTTCCTTACTCTGTGTACGAAAAGCTAGGATTGGGGGAACTCAAACCAACATCCATCACTTTGCAGTTGGCAGATCGCAGCATCAAAAGACCTAGAGGTATTTTGGAAGATGTCCTAGTTCAGGTAAACGATTTTATTTTGCCTGCTGATTTTGTTGTGTTAGATATGGAGGAATCTTCAATGCCATCGTCGCTACCAATCATCCTAGGTAGGCCCTTTATGAGTACAGCTGATATAAAAATTTGTGTTAAAAAGGGTACTATAAGTATGAAAATAAATGGAGAAAAAGTTGAATTCAAAATGTTTGATACACTTAAATTACCACATGATGACCATGAATGCTATAATGTTGATGTGGTACAGGAGATTGTTGATCAAACATTTCAGGTACATAGCATTGAACCACTACAAGCTGAAATTACACAATCTATAACTTCATTTAATGTTGAACAGGAACACGATGACCAGAGGATTGCAGAGATAGTACACCACCCTGAAAGTCCAAAGTCATATTCAGGTATGCCTGCCCCTGTCTTTGAAAAATTGGTGTCTGATAATGTTTGTTTTTCTTCAGATCAGGCGACTGGCGAACAGAACAAGTCGACTGATGTCAAGGGGCAGTCGACTGTATCGAGATTTCCAGACATAGAACTTAAGCAGCTGCCCGACCATTTGAAGCATGCATATTTGGGCGAGAACCAGACGCTACCTGTGATAATTGCTGCGAACCTGAGTGCACAGGAAGAAGAAAAATTGCTGAGGGTATTACGAGAACACAAGAATGCACTAGGATGGACCATTGCAGACATCAAGGGAATAAGTCCATCCAAATGCATGCATAGAATCCTCCTTGAAAACAACGCAAAACCAAGCAGGGAGACACAGAGAAGGCTTAATCCAAACATGAAGGAAGTGGTAAGAGCAGAGATTCTGAAGCTACTAGATGTTGGCATCATCTACCCCATCTCAGATAGCAAATGGGTAAGTCCTATACATGTAGTGACTAAGAAAAGTGGAGTCACAGTGGTGACAAATGAAGAGAATGAGCTTATCCCTACTAGAGTGACCACAGGATGGAGGGTATGCATTGATTACAGGAAACTGAACAACGAAACCAGGAAAGATCACTTCCCTCTTCCTTTTATTGATCAAATGTTAGAAAGATTAGCAGGATATAGTCATTATTGTTTTTTAGATGGTTATAGTGGCTATAATCAAATTGCTATTGCTCCAGAAGATCAAGAAAAAACCACTTTTACATGTCCTTTTGGTACTTTGGCATATAAGAGGATGCCCTTTGGATTGTGCAATGCACCAGCAACATTTCAAAGATGCATGATGAGTATATTTTCAGACATGGTGGAAAGGTTCATCGAGGTATTTATGGATGATTTTAGTGTTTTTGGATCTTGTTTTGATGAATGCCTTAACCATTTGCAGCTTGTACTTAGGAGATGTGAAGAATGCAATTTAGTGCTGAATTGGGAAAAGTGCCATTTTATGGTACAACAAGGTATTATGTTGGGACATGTAGTGTCAAAAAGAGGCATAGAGGTAGACAAAGCAAAAATCGATATAATATCAAAACTACTCCCTCCCACTACAGTTAAGGGTGTTAGGAGTTTTCTTGGGCATGCAGGGTTCTATAGAAGATTTATAAAAGATTTCTCAAAAATCTCCAAACCCCTTTGTGATTTGTTGGCTAAGGATGTTGAGTTTGTATGGACAGAAGAGTGCACAAATGCTTTTATTACATTGAAGAATCTTCTCATCTCTGCACCTATTGTCATGGCACCAGATTGGAGCCATCCTTTCGAGCTCATGTGTGATGCAAGTGATTATGCTTTAGGGGCTGTTTTAGGTCAAAGAATCAATAAGAAACCCCATGTTATTTACTATGCTTCTCGAACTCTAAACGATGCACAGCTAAATTATTCCACTACTGAAAAAGAAATGTTAGCTGTTATTTTTGCTGTAGAGAAGTTTAGATCATATTTGATTGGTTCTAAAGTTATTATTTTCACTGACCATGCTGCTTTGAGATATTTATTTGCTAAAAAGGAGGCTAAGCCTAGGTTGATCAGATGGGTGCTGTTGCTTCAAGAATTCGATCTTGAGATTAGGGATAAAAAAGGAAGCGACAATGTTGTGGCAGATCACATGTCCAGGCTACTGCAGGAGGAAGAAAGAATTGTGCCCCCACTTAATGAAAATTTCCCAGATGAACATCTATTTGAAATAAACATATCCTCGGGACAGTCGACTGGTAACAGGACCAGTCGACTGGTATCTCACTGCTCAAATTTTCCATGGTTTGCTGACATTGTAAATTATCTCACTGCTCATGTTTTCCCTCCAGGTATGACAAGTCAGGAACGGAAGAGACTGGTGGCTATATGCAAGCACTATTATTGGGATGATCCCTATTTGTTCAAATTTTGTCCTGATCAAATTATAAGAAGATGTGTGGCAGAAGAGGAACAAATAAATATTCTACAACATTGCCACCAATATGCATGTGGAGGACATTTTGGACCAAAAAGAACAGCACTCAAGGTATTGCAATCTGGATTTTATTGGCCTAAAGTATTCAAAGATGCTTTTTCTTTTTGCAGGTCTTGTGACAAATGCCAAAGGACAGGCAACATCTCTTTTCGAAATCAAATGCCACTACAAAACATCCAAGTGATCGAGCTTTTTGATGTGTGGGGAATCAACTTCATGGGTCCCTTTCCTAACTCATTTGGTTATTTATATATACTTGTTGGTGTGGATTATGTGTCTAAATGGGTCGAGGCTGTCCCCTCAAGAACTAATGATCACAAAGTTGTTGTCAAGTTTTTGCAGGAGAACATTTTCACTAGGTTTGGGACACCACGAGCAATAATAAGTGATGGAGGGAGCCACTTCAATAACTTTCCATTTGCTTCTTTAATGAAGAAGTATGGTATTACACATAGAGTGGGCACCCCATATCACCCTCAAACTAGTGGGCAGGTGGAGATTAGCAACAGAGAAATCAAGAGCATTTTGGAAAAGACAGTCAACACAAGGAGGAAGGATTGGTCACTGCGCTTGAATGATGCATTATGGGCCTACCGAACAGTATACAAAACACCCATTGGCATGTCACCATACCGTTTGGTCTTTGGAAAAGCATGTCATCTTCCTGTCGAATTGGAACACAAAGCTTATTGGGCCATCAAAAGGTTCAATTTCGATATGAAACAAGCAGGCGACAAAAGAAGATTGCAGCTAAATGAGCTTGAAGAGTTGAGGCATGACGCATATGAAAATGCAAAATTGTACAAGGAAAGAACCAAGTTGTACCATGACAAACAGCTAGCAAGGAAGGAGTTTTATGAAGAACAGAAGGTATTGATATACAACTCAAGATTAAGACTTTTTCCAGGCAAGCTTATGTCAAGATGGTATGGGCCATACATTGTTACAAAGGTCTTTCCACATGGCGCATTGGAGGTGCATAGCAAAGAGAAGAATCAAACATTTAAGGTGAACGGGCATAGAGCGAAACCATACATAGAGATGAGCATAGCACCGCAAGAGGAAGATGTGAATCTTCAAACCATTCAATACATGGAATGACCTCATCAAGTCTAGCTGAAGACAGAAAACACAGCGCTTATTGGGAGGCAACCCAACTTTCAGGGGAGTATTTACACTTTCCCTCTATTTTCTTTTCTTTATTCATCTTTTATTTTCATCTTTTATTTTCAGTCTCTCCTTACTAGATGGTGACACATGCCTATTTTTAGATTTTCTTTCGAACATTGAGGACAATGTTCCATCTAAGTTTGGGGGTATTAGGGTTATTAGGATTATTTACATTTAGAGTCTCTTGAATTTTTTGTATAGGATAAACAATTTCTTATAAAGTAAGAAGAAGGATACTTATTTACTTTAGGATTATTGAGTTTCATAAATTCCATACAAAATTATATGAGTCATGCAATTATACATAATAAACAAATGTGATGCTTTTTCTGGTGATTATTCCCTTTAGAACTAGTCCTAAATTGAGTTTAAGTAAATAGAGTGATAAAATATATATATACATATTTGAATAAAGTCAAGCTACTCCAATGTTTTGAGTGCTTAGTAACTAGGGGTATTCATCACCAATATTTACCTTTACGTCAAACGGCAACTTGGAATATGAGTATGCAAAGCACTTTAAAGTTTGTAACTTGCTGAGTAACCGGGTGGATTCATCACAAATGTTTTGCATTCGCGTAAAAAGGCAAGTGACAACTTTAGAGAAGCGACTGGCTAAAAAAAAAAAAAAAAAAAAACTCTAGTTTGCTACTCGGTTTGTAGTAGAGAAAAAGGGATAATCACAGATTGAGTAATTACATACTATAACTATAATTAATTGCATGACAAGTGTGGTTGAGTTTGGAGTTATGAATAAACAATTGCACTAGAGAAAGTGGGTATGTTTAATTTTACTTTATCTGAAATTGTTTATATTTTTATATGTTGATGCCCACATAATAAGAACTCTTGGTGGTTAAGGCTGTCATTATTATTATACCCTTGTTCATAATTCTAGTTTGCTTGAGGACAAGCAAAAATCTAAGTTTGGGGGTATTTGATGAACACAAGAATATTCACATTTAGGAGCAATAATCTTATTATAAATGCACATTTAAAAGCTCTATATGTGGTATTTAACTCTTATTTTCTCTTTTCAATAGGAAACAGCCGATGACAGCAAAACAAAGCAGATTCCAGACCAATACAGACTACAGCAGAGATCAGTTGACTGACTCTTCAACCAGGCGACTGGACAGAGAGTTTGCTAAGCCTCGGCACAGTCGACTTCCCCGAACACCAGTCGACTCGACCAAGAAATCGTGAAGCCACAGATGTCTCAATACCAGTCGACCTACATCCAAGGCAGTCGACTAGTATGCGGCGGAGTGAAAGGATAAGATGCAGCCGAATCTAAATCTAAATCTATCCAAACCCAGGCTATATGCGAATAATAACTTCTCCAACGAATCAAAGCCAGAGACAGGGGATTGGCAAGAGCACGTGGTTAGCAGATAAGGAATAAAAGAAGAAAAGAGAAAGATATAAATCGCCGATCAAATAAGGAAAGAAATAATAAAAAGAGAGGGACTTTCCTGAAAAAGGGAAAACCCTAATTCCTCAGCCGTGTTCTATAAATACCAACCAAGAAGCATGAATGAGGTCTCTTCTTCCACGTTCCTAATCACCGAATCACAAGTTCCAGAGTCATCAACAAGAAGCACTTTTATCGGCATCAAAGAAGAAGAAAGGAGATCAAGCATTAAGAAAAGAACAGCCGGTCGACTGTGTGACAGCCAGCCGACCTCTCTGACCGAACTAAACCAGTTTATTCCTTCTCTTTTCAATTCTTTTATGTTAATCATGTATTCGAATTTGTTGATCAATAAAAGTATTATTATGTGGAACTAAATTTCATAGTTGGGTAGATTGAAGCCGTAGTTATGTAGTGCTATATTCTTCTGAATTCTTCTATTTTACTTATTGATTGAATCTAATTGAATTGATATAGATTTATGATAATCAAACTTGTTCTTGAAGTTCTGAGAGCAGTCGACTGAAGTGACAGCCAGTCGACTGACGTACAGAACTTGAGAAATCCAAGTTTGCATTACCATCTATGTAAATCTGTTATATGAGCATATTGAGACGACCCGTATCTCGTGCCCGTAACTTGTAACAAGAGAATCTTTAGGGGTTCTTGGTTCAATCAACTTAAGGGATCTAGATCTGATACCAATTTCTAGAACCTTGAGTGTTTGTTCGTTTCCACTGATCTTATATTTTCTTTAAGTACAACTTAGTAGATACCATGCTAAACACTTAATGAAAGAAACGAATTAGAGTAGATACCATGCCTAATTCTTGGCTTAGGGAAACAGTACTTTAAGGAGTAGATACCATGCCCTTGAAGGGAATAAACATGAGTAATAAGAAGAAGTTCAGAAGGTGACTTAGCATTACTGACTATTGGTGGAGATCTAAACCCAACTACTTCATAAACATTTGTGATTCAGCATTTTCTAATTTAGTTTTGATCATTTTACTTCTTTTAGACTTTTAGACCAACCCTTTATGATTCTTATTCTTTTTATTGATTAGTAAGTTAATCTCTACAATCTCTGTGGGATCGACCCTTGCTATTACTACGCTTCTATAAACGATTCGTGCACTTGTGAGGTTTTTAATTTGTGTCTAGTTTATCTATTTATTTAGATCATCTAGATTGACAACAATCCCCTCAAGGAGCGTTCACTGCCGGATCATCCAGGTCTGCCACGTCAACCTGGAAACCACCCAGGCCTCCGCCATGTCAGCCCTAAACCACCCCGAGCCCGTGCCACGTCAGCCCTATACCGCTTGGGCTTCTGCCACTCCAGGCCCACGGGCAACCAGGTCCAGACCTGATCCCAAACGGGTCCAGATCCGGTTGACTTCTTCTATAAATACCAGACCCTCTACCCCTTCACCAGGTAATCAATCTTTCCCCCCTTAAACCCTAATTACTGTTACTCTCTTTCAGTAGCTGACTAGATCGTCGGAGGGTCTGCTACCGGGACCAACCCCGGTGTTTCTAGACTGAGTGCAGGTACACAAGACCTCGGGATCCAAGCCTCCAGATCCGAGCCGAGCCTCCCATCTCCACCTCACTCCCGCCTACTACCGAGCCGTTCCCCCGGCTGAGGATCGGGGCCACCGTCCACACCAAAGCTCCTGCAAAAATACAAATCGAGAAGAACTCACACCTGGTGCAACCACACACCCCCAAAAAAACAAACCACATCAATACTAGATTTGCCTGTGGCCACGTGCTTACGACACATCTTCAGAATGATACAACATATGAAAAGACTTGTAAACAGTAAATCAACAATTATGTTGCTGAAGTTTGAATAGTATGACAATAATTAGTTGTAAATAAAAGTCCATGTTTCTATTAGTATATGGTGAAAAATAATTATAAACTGGGGTATAAAATTCCATGTTTCCATATATATATATATATCTATATAATAAAACACAAAGAAAGCTATCAAGTGGCTCTCCTTCAATCCCCCGAAAATCAAAGGCCCAGATATAACCTCACAAAACACATTTTCCCCCCAAAACTCAAATTCAAATTCCCCAAAATAACTCCTTTATTTATTTAATTCTCTCTCTCTCTCTCTCTCTCTCTCTCTCTCTCTCTCTCTCTCTCTAT
>CM030362.1:275457179-275578248 GCA_017893485.1 Hemerocallis citrina
ATTTTTGGTATATCAGAAGAGGGCCCATGGCCGTTTTTGTGTGTTGGTCTAGGCAATGATGATATGCACTCCATAACAAGCTAATAAGTTAGAAGTAGTTGGCGCGGCATAATAATGCAGCCCTAGACATATTCTTAATGCTTGATTTATAAAATGAATATATAGAAGTGTGTTCTGAGCCTACGACTAGTTCAGTTCATGTGTTGAAGACAACTATGATGATGAAAAATTTAGCTCTCCGAACAAGTTTGGGTAGAGCCTGCATTTATTTAATTAAGTTTGAGTCGATTAAGACCTTTTAATAAAAAGGTAAGATTATGGGTTTGGTTGGCCGGCAATAAATTTGTTTAGCAGGAAGATGGGGATGTTGGAGATGTTAGATGACCTCTTCTATACGTTTAATTTGTTGAGGAGCACAGTATATGAGTTAGTCTATTATGAGATGGTGGGATGGGCTCCTTACCGTGAACGGGAGCTACCAGCCATCCGATTTAGTTTGATTCAGATTGAATGGCTGAGATGGGATCCCGTTCTCCATCCTGTTTTGTTGAGGGTGAATTGGTCATTTATACAATCTCCTTATCTTTTTAGATTATTTCCCTATTTCGGTTATTAGAAGAGGCGCGAGGTGGCATCTACTGTATAAGTATTGTTGAGGTGTACTTTTATTAGCCAATATGATCTCTTCTCATGATAAGGAGAGGCATTCACAGCTATTTTTGGTATATCAGAAGAGGGCCCATGGCCGTGTTTGTGTGTTGGTCTAGGCAATGATGATATGCACTATCTAACAAGCTAATAAGTTACAACTAGTTGGCGCAGCACAATAATGCAACCCTAGACACATTCTTAATGCTTGATTTACAGAATGAATATATAGAAGTGTGTTCTGAGCCTACGATTACTTCAGTTCAAGTTATTGTTGTTCTGAACTTAACTTGTTTTTTGGTGGTGTTATTGGTCAGAGCCTACACATTTTTTTTGATGTTGTTGTTCTAAGCCTTCAAGTTTTGTTGAGCCTACCAATTTCTACATTTCCTATCCGACTATTTTTGATAAGTTGCTATTTTTGATAATTTCCCATTGCCTCCTCACTTCCAATGCATGTACATGAAAAATTTCCAGATTAACAGCTTTTGAGTGTACATGAAAAATTTCCAGATTGGTATGCATATAAACTAGAATTTATAAAGGTGTTTGTCTTTCTAATGGAATGATTGTGGTCTAACCTTCATGTACTTTCAGGTGATCAAGAACTAGATGGATCTTCCATAACAACCAGTCCTACTGTTAAAAGGCGAGCTGAAATCCTTAATGAAGGTAAACCATCTATAATGTAGTTGATATTAGTAATAGTACTGAATGTTGCTAAAGATTCATGTTTTTGATTTGTAGAAGATGTTGAAATGGTACTGTCTCTTTCTTGGGTGTGCTAATTTTGGTATAGAAGGGTAGGAATCACAATATTGGTTGAGAACATTATGTTCTGTGCATTTTATGATGATGCATGCAACTTATTAGGAAGTGTGTGCGTTCGGGATTGAGTGATTGACACTCTTGACATGGTTAGGCCTTTATCAGCTATTCATGGTTAGGTCAGTTTTGTCTTATCAGCTATTCATAAATTGAAGTATAGGATAGTTATGGAATGTAATGTTGATTGTTGAACAACATGAAATCTATAGGCAATTCAGCATCTTTATTCTGTTTACTTGGAGCTTGAGTGATTTTTTTTTCCTTCTCAGTGGTGCACCGTGCATGTTATATTATACAAAGTTCGCTCATTATTTAGCCTGCGTATATCTAGTGTTCCTCCTTTCTTTCTTTCCTTTTTTCCCCCCTTTCTTCTGGCATTTGAATTTTTGAGAGAGAACAAAGCTTTTTTTAAATGTTGTATGTGAGCTGCTCAAATTCTTTGTTTCTAATGGAGCACAAGATGAAAGTTTTGAAGAGCTTTAGAATTCATGACCAGAAAGTTGGTCTAATGCTAGCTCTATGCTTTGTTGCTTCCATGACCTTCCTTGCCCTGTCTAAACCTTTTGACCAAAGTAAGTATTCATCTAAAAGAACATTAATTTTTTTGTTCTTATTTAGAGATTTTTTTTTTCTCCAGAATAAAGGACTGCGCTGTAGTATGGTCTCGAACCTGAGCGCTACCTTTATACATCTGAACCCCTCACCATCTTACTTACAACTCAGTGTTTAGAGATATTTGTAATGAGTGATTTTTCGTGTTTTCTGTTATACAAATTCATTCCAATGAAATAGGGTGGAAATTTTCTAACTTTTACTTCAAAAAATGTGTGTTTGTAGATATTATGCTTGGAGCTATTTCTAATTCTTGATTGTTTTGTAGTGACTCCAAAAGTACATTTGCATTCAGAGCAAACCAACCTCAAGGTTGAACTAGGTAACTATTATGTATTTCAATTAACTTGAGTTGGTGATGGATTAATTACACTGTTTTATGAAATCTTCTTTAGTATTCTCGAGGTGAAGATTCAAGCCAAGAGAAAGTAGGGAAGGAGAATACCAATGCAACTGTGTTGAGTGAGAATTCCACCACAGGTTCCCCTATTTCAAGAGATGCTAATGTTAAAAATCAATTAGGTAAATTAATTATATGATCAGTTATAATTTGAACAAGAAAGCATAGAGAAAATATATACTTGTAGTTATATAATGCATGCTACTAATATTTTTGTACAAATGTAGGTTCAATATGTGCCTTAGTCTGCGAAACTTGCTTCTCCTGTGTAATGTGAAGGCCCCTGTGTTGTATTTGTCATGTAACTGAGAGTGGACCATCCAGACTTGTTTAAATCTCAGATTCTCGGCATTCTCTTCTCTTATTTTCAGATGTAGATTCAGATATTGTATGTGCTTTTTAATGTTTGTATCTTTAGCTTGTGATATTGTGACTTATAACTGAGATATTGTATGTGCTCATATTTTCAAATGACAATTCTATTAACTTGATGATTGAACCTTGTCTAGGTCTGAATTGTGACTGTATAGCTTTTAAAGTTTTTCATAGTATGAACAGTACTGTTGTAGATGGCAAACACTCAGGGTGCCAAATGAGGAAAACCTCATTTGACGTTTCTGCTACTTGTTTGGATGATTGTTGGCTTTGCATTGATTGCTTAATCCTATGAAGGGATGAAGTGATTTGCATGAGCCCAAGACATAGATAAGAGGTATCATCTGCATGAGATGTGCCTGAAAGAAGGATTTCAAAACTTGCTCAACCAAAAGGAAGTAGGACCAAAGAATAATTCATTTGAAGATCAATTTGACTAGCTCTCAATTGTGCATGATCCACAACAGTAAAAAAAATGAAATTTATTCACAGTTTTTTGCAATGAAAAGCAGAACTTGAGCAATTTGAACTCAGGGACAGAGAAAGTTATCTGTACATTTCAACCCCATCATTGATACTGATACATTTGAACTACTGGGTGAGGATGTCTTACAAAAAAATATACTCCATATACACCATATTATCATTTACAAATACTCATTTACATACAACATTACAACATCAATAACAATATTTTGCAGAATCTGTTATTTCAAGACAACAAAACAGAGCTCAGTGCATATTTCAAGACAACAAAAACAGAGCTCAGAAACTGCATTTTTCAAAACAGGGCTCAGAATATATAAAAATAGCATAAAGAGATCTCAATAACCATGGAAAGATTACATAACAGAGCTCAATATAAACAACAAAAACAATGTTCAATACCCTGGACTTGACCAACAGCTATTCAAAAAAATGCTCATATACAATTATAAAGAGTTTGAACTGCTGCTGCTGCATGAACTGCTGCTGATGCTACTTGAGCTACTGCTGCTGCTACTTGAATTTAGCTGCCAGCTGCAGCTGCTTGAAATGCTTCCCCTCTGCATTATAAGAAACAAAATGACTTTAGAGCATAATTTCTCATCTCCTTCAACCTGCATGAACTGCTTATCAAGTTCCTTACTGTACACAGAATAGAACTTGAATGTAGGAGAAGATGTAGAAGTGAAGTAGTAGAAGGAGATGAGAAACATTGCATAAGGATAAAAAGTAGAAGGGGCTGCAGCAGGCAGAACCGTATATTAGAGTGGAAACAGCATATATCAACATTTACAAAATACTTCATTCTTGCAAACCTGGAACGAGTGTCCATTCGAATCAGACAAGCATTAATGATTTTTCATTAACGAGGTAATAAAAAGAATCATGAGTGCAAAGCTTCTAACCTTTGGAGGCTCACTAGAAGTCGATGGTGATGGCAATTCTAATGCTAAAGGTGGCGCTGAACTCGTCTGTCAAAAGTAAATAAACAATCAAGCAACAAGGCATGACAAGAAAAAGAGTGATGCTAGTTGTACTCAAGGTTTTTTTTACTCAAAAGAGTCAAAAATGAACCCAATTCCCAAATCCACACTCCCGCTTCTCAAATTGAACCCAATTCCCAAATCCCCACCTTACCGGTCTAAAAAAAGAACAAAAAATATGCAAAAATAAATAAAAATCCCAGAATCACACTTGCCTCTCCCTCTGCTAATCGGAAGGAGAGGGGAAACCTCAGCTAATTTCGTTTCTGTTTCCTCATGGATCAACTTGACACACTCTTGTGTGGCAGAAACTCGCGTTTTCTTGTAATTACCTGATCCATAAGCTCATGAACATGAGACTTGATATCACAAACTTAAGCTAGTTTACAAATGTAAATCAAGATGAACGGTCTGGAAAATTCGTGGATGAGTTCTTAACAAGGCTTAGTTTGAGAATAGTTCTCTATGGAGCGGGCCCCTCTTTGAACTATTGTAACTACAGAGTTGAAGTTGCGTAATTAGTGTAGATCAACAATGCTTAAATCTCAACCACACATTTCTAAGTCGAGGTTATATTTATATTAACCATCCATTTAAGTCTAGCCCCAAACAAAATCTCATCCACACATTTTAAAGTAAATTTATATCAACCACCAATTAAAATGTAGCCTTAAATTTACCCATCTCCTCTCAAAATAAACAAATACATAAACTACCCATATAGCCTTCCATGTGCATGGCATTTGGTCAATTACTAGTATATATATTTCAGAGTCGAATAGGTTAGTTTAGCTTACCTGAGTAAGTTCCAGATTCTCAGTAAATTTACACAAATGAAGTATTCCTTTTCTTGTAAAGTCCTGTAATGAATGAGAAAACCATATCCATTAGCATGTAAAGGGAAAGGGGAAAAAAGGAAAGAGGGAAAAAATTGAAGAAGGTAAAATAAATGATTATCCATACCTGACTCTCTTCCATTTTAACTAGCTTTGTTTCCTGAGACATGATAAAACTTTTAAATCAGTATATACCCTGAAAATAACTATTATTTTTTTATGTAAGATTATTTACCATATTTTGAACAGTCCAGATAACAGATTCAAAGTCCTCCCAGATCCCGCTTAAATCCCCGTTTATTCTTGATACCTACATGCAAAAAAAGATGATGGCCAATTGTTCAAAACCTATCAAACCATAAATCAAACTAAATTGAAGTATAAAATTTTAACCCTCTTTACCTCAACTTGGGTTGCTGCAGTGAGCTCCTTGCACTCATCTACATTACTATCCACACGATCCAACCTCGAAGATAAGTGTCTCTTGGTAGCCTGAAATAATTCATTTGGCACAAAATTATGAAAATAATTTGGCACGCTTTGTATAAATTTGTCATCACTGCCTACACATCACTGCCTACACAGTCCAGTAGAGAAAACTCATGATTCAACAAATTCATGCATAAACAAAATCAGTCGAAAACTATTCATCACTGCCTACCAACTTGGTATTATTTGTATAAACAAAATCATTTTACCAACTTTTTGAAGATGTCGAAACATCATTCATTTCTGTTATACCCATCATCAAATTGCCTGCACACAGTCAAACACATAACGATTAATTTAACATATGAACATATTTGGAATGGTTGAAAATTAATTACACATATAGCAAAAAAATATGGGTAAAATCATGTAAAACACTTGCCTACAAACATGAGCCTCTTCCGTTATGGGTTCCATTGTTGAAAAAGTAGTTGAAGCTTGTGACTCGTTCAAATTAGAACTACACGATTAATAAGCACCAATTAAATAAAAGATATATTATATATGACAAAAGTTGAAATAAATTATGTTTGGAAATACCAACCTTTCCTTCAAATTTTAGAAATTAATAAGTCCCCATCTTCCTGCTCCACAGATTTGTTGCCGGCGAATTAACCCATAATTTTACCTTTTTTTTAAAAGGTCTAAATCGACTCAAAATTAATTAAATAGATGCAGGCTCTACTCAAGCTTATTCGGAGAGCTAACTTTTTCATCATCATAGTTTTCTTCAGCACATGAACTGAATTAGTCGTAGGCTCAGAACACACTTCTATATATTCATGTTGTAAATCAAGCATTAAGAATGTGTCTAGGGCTGCATTATTATGCCGCGCCAACTAGTTGTAACTTATTAGCTTGTTAGGTAGTGCATATCATCATTGCCTAGACCAACACACAAAAACGGCCATGGACCCTCTTCTGATATACCAAAAATAGCTGTGAATAGCTCTCCTTATCATGAGAAGAGATCATATTGACTGATAAAAATACACCTCTACAATATATATACAGTAGAGGCCATATTGACTCTTTTTTTCATAGTGAAACTTCAAATAAGAAAACGAAATGAAATTTGAAACTAAGAATATATAGAGTTAGTCTATTATGAGATGGTGAGATGGGCTCCTTATCGTGAGCGGGGAGCTACCAGCCATCCAATCTAGTTTGATTCAGATCAAATGGCTGAGATCAAATCCCGTTTTCCATCGTGTTTTGTTGAAGGTAAAATGGTCATTTACCCCCTCTCCTTATCTTTTGGCATGCTGGCTCGCAACTCACTCCCGCTCTCTCTTCGATCGTAAGAAACCCTAGCCTCCTCTCCTTTTCTTACTCTCAAAACTCTCAAAATAGATGCAGATGCTTTGAACAATCTTTTGTCAAGGATGCAAGAAACACAATTCTAAAGACAACTGTATGGCTCAGCATCACACTAATTTCTTCACTATTTAGGCTCAGAACTTTTTGAATATCACATTTCATGAAGAGTAGGAAATTGTCTGAGGAAGCATAATGAATGCATCACCAATAGTGAAATATACCATGTCAAAACCAATCTCATATTCAGAGAGCCATAATG
Organism: Hemerocallis citrina; assembly: GCA_017893485.1. NCBI lineage: Eukaryota > Viridiplantae > Streptophyta > Magnoliopsida > Asparagales > Asphodelaceae > Hemerocallis > Hemerocallis citrina. The sequence goes on from CM030362.1 coordinate 275,464,416, forward strand.
ATTCTCAGTGATCTCAGTGATCATAATGAAAGACTGTTGAAGGGTAGAGCCTCAGAAACACAAATCATATTCAAAGAAGCAGCAGAAGTGAAATGCACCATGACAAAACAAAGTGCAAAACTAAAAGAGACCCAAATTAAGTTCATCATTGCCCAAATTCAGAAAATCTTCAATCCCTAAATTATGAATGAAGCATAACAGTGTAATATCATCACAGTCATAACCAAATTAGGTGTATTAGTGTAATATCACCACATTGTAATCTCATAATGAAGCATAATAGTGTGATTTCATCACTGCCATAACAAAAATATTGACATCAAAGCATGAGCATCAAATCAGCAGTCATCTTAGCCCAGATTCAGGGGAAAAAATGCATCAGAACTCGACCTTTCGAATTACATAAAAAAACGAAATGTAATTTGAAAGTGAGAATACCTGAGAATACCTGATAAGAATGATTGGGGGGCTGCTAGGGTTTCTATTCGAATCGTGCTGGAATCGAAATCAGAAAGTAAGCTGGGTTAGACGTCGAAGAGAGAGAGAGAGAGCATCGCAACCCACAATGGCTATTTGGGTCTCGTAAGCTGGGTTTGACGTCGAAGAAGAAGAAGAGAGAGAGCCTCGCAACCCACAAGAGAGAGAGCCTCGCAACCCAAAATATGAGAACGGGAACATTACCATCGCTGAAGAGGGTTACAGTTGATAACAAACCATCGATGAGGAATCGAAACCCTAATCGGAAGCTGGGTTTGACGTCGAAGAGAGAGAGAGAGCGCCTCGCAACCCTAATTGCGATTTGGGTCTTCGATCGCAGAGAGAGAGAGAAAGAGACAGCCATTCGACCAGCGGATTTGAGTTGGGGGTTTCTCTCAGATTCAAGAAATCGTAGAAGGAGAATGGGAAGAGTTGGGGGTTTCTCTCAGAAAGTAGAAATCGTAGAAGGAGAATGGGGGTTTCTCTCAGATCGATTAGGGTTTCATCGAAGAAGGAGAGCGCGGGAGTAATTCGAAGGAGAGGAGGCTAGGGTTTCAAACAGATCGAAGAGAGAGCGGGAGCTGGAGATGGGAGCCAGGATGCCAAAAGATAAGGAGAGGGGGGAAATGACCATTTTACCCTCAACTAAACAAGATGGAGAACGGGATCTGATCTCAGCCATTCGATCTGAATCAAACCAGATCGGACGGCTGATCACTCCCAGCTCAGATAAGGAGCTCAGCTCTCCATCTCTTAATAGACTAACTCTCTCTCTCTCTCTCTCTCTGTATATATATATATATATATATATATATATATATATATATATATATATATATATATATATATATATATATATATATATGTTACACACACACTAAGCATAGCTATAGATTATTACGAAACTTAAAAATAATAACTTTATGTTTCGTAACAAAACAATTACATATTTTCTACAATTATTTGTAACAAAACAATTGCATATTTTCTACAATTATTTTTTTTTAAGTTATAACTTATGTATTATACATAAATATATAATTTTACATTGTCCAACCAGGACGAGCCTATGGTCCTTCCCCCTGATCTGAACCAAAGCCCGGGCCTGTAACTTCAAGCTCAGTCTAGTCCAAAGAGGGTTAGACCGGGCTTTTGGCAGGCTTTATCCGCAGGCTTTTACATCCTATGGGACTACAATTTCAATCTTTTAATTTAATTTGATTTTAGTTCAGCTGAAAAACTTGCAAATTGAGGGTGCTGATATTAATTTCCCGTTCAGTGAATGCCTTGTCATCTAAGGGTCTGTTTGGTTCAAAGGAGGGGAGGGGAGGGGAGGGATTTTAATGGAGGGGAGGGAAGGGGAGGGAAGGGGAGGGGAGGAATTTAATGAAAACTCTGTTTGGTTCAAAGGAGGGGAGGGGAGGAAAAATAATTATTTTCTTGTTTGGTTCACAAGGGGAGGGAATGAATTTTATAATAAAATTACTTTTATACCCTTTTGCATATAATAAGAGCATGAAGTATCAAATTTTGTGAGCGAACTACAAGCCATTAGGAGCGCCAAATTGCTCGTAAGTTTTCAACTAAACACTAAACTTGAGAGGCTTTAGTCAAGTCTTGATTTTCAATTTGTAATGACTCAGTCAAGATGGTTGTGCACATTTGTCTGCTTTTTTGTGTGGCAAAAGCTTATGTTTTCTATGCAAACATGACAATTACATCATCTTATTTTATTAAAGAGATAATAACGAACCATGAGTTCATTCACAAGCGTCAACCCACCAAATTAATCCATATTGACTCCACAGCAGGGAAATATCATGAAAAGAATCTGAAAATATATAGGAGAAACTCATGAGCTAAGAACTACACGACCAAGACAGCGTTATTTGCTTATGAAGGTCAACAAACGATCAACTTATTTGATCCTATATACTACTTTACTCCTCTTGTCCTATGGAACAATCGGCCTCGGTGAAAGTTTTTTCATTGTCGATGTCAGGCCTGTCCGAGAAGAGAAAAACGGCTTCTGAAGGTCAACAAACGATCAACTTATTCTGTTACAAATGTAGTGGCTAAGGATTAATTGCAAGTCGGTACTAGCAGCTATTTTTGTTCAAGTTTTATGCAAAATAAACTCTTTTAGTTGGTCTGTAACTGCATCAGTTCGCTAGGAATCTTGAGATGTTATGGCGCATGGTAGCATCAACGTGATCAGATTACATTCATCCACTAGCTGCTTGAATTACCTTACAGCTCAGTTATCTTACACAAAGGAATATGCATGAGAATTTGAATCTACACAACGTCTTTTTTTTTATTAGATTATAGGGAGAAAGAGAGAGCGGGAGAGAAACAGTCGGAACTAGACAAGGAGAAAGAGAGGTTTTTTATTAGATTAGGATTTAGATTTAAAGGGCAATTTAGTCCAGCCACTTTAAAAAATTAGTCTTATTTTCTCTTCCCTCCAAATCCCCCCACTTTTGGAGGGGAGCCAAAATTGGCTCAGGAGGGGTGTTGCACCCCCCCATTTCCCTCCCCTCCCCTCCTAAAAAATGAACCAAACAAGAAAAGTATTAAAAAACCCCTTCCCTCCCCTCCCCTCCCCTCCCCTCCATTCCCCTCCAACCAAACAGTGCCTAAGGGTGCCAATTCAAATTTTTTCATCCCTTTACCATTCCGATAAAATGTGACTAAAAAGAACAACTAAATGTATGGTTAGATTTGATGTCTAGAATTCATTTGTGGCACATTTATAATTAAAGAGAACTTTCAAAAAACTTTCCACAAGGAAGTAATAATGATAGATTTATTTATTTATGCATTTCTTAGATATTACCCCAAAACTTGGGCATTTTATATAACCCAAAAAACTTTGTAATTCGATATAATCTCCATTAATGTATTACGCTACTTTTTATTTATTTATTTTGTTTGGAACGAGTATTAAGTTACTTCAAAAATCCCTAAACGAAAATAGAATTTCGAATACCTAAACCGCCTCTCTATTAGCCAAAACACGTATTTTAAACAAACCCTTAATTACCTAGAACACTTCTTTTGAAGGGATTTGCTATGATAAACTCTAACTATCTACATGCATGTTCATAAATATTACTCTACCTACATTTGGATAGCTTCTACAGAAACTCTTACATAGTTGCGTTTGGTTAGTAGTTTTGAAAACAGTTTTCTGAAAAGAGTTTTCAGAAAACTGTTTTCTGAAAATGAGAGTGTAAAAGCTATTTGGTAAGTAACTTTTTTAGAAAACAGTTTTTTGAAAATAAGAGTATTATGTATGTATAAGTTTGGTTGTATGTATATACTGTATATAGTATATATACTCTGATACATACATGTTGTATACATATACATACATACTGATATATAATAATATAAAATATTTTATTATAATAAACATATTCAATAATATACATATATATATAATAATATATAATAATTATAATAATATATATGTAATAATAATATATTCAAATTATATATTAAACAATTTATTATATTAATAATAAATTATATAATAATATATATAATAATATATATAATAATATATAAATGTAATATATAGTAATAATAATAGTATATTATAATAGTATATATAAAACAGTATATATAAAATAATAATATAATATAATATATATATAATAATAATATAATATAATAATAGTATATATAACTATAATATAATATAATAATAGTATATGTAATAATAGTATATATAAAATAGTATAAATAAAATAATAATATATTATAATAATTATATATTATATAATAATATGAAATAATTAATTATAATAAACATATTTAATTATATACATATACATAAAAACATATAATAATTATAATAATATATAAGTAATAATAATTTAGTATAATTATATATTAAACAATTTATTACAATAGTAATAAATTATATAATAATATATATAATAATGCATAATAGTAATATATATATATATATATATATATATATATATATATATATATATTAATAATAATATAATAGAATATGACAATAATAACAATAACAACAACAACAATAATAACAATAATAATAATAATAATAATAATAATAATAATAATAATAATAATAATAATAATAATAATAATAATAATAATAATATGTTAATAATAGATATAATAATAATATAATATAATAATAGTATATATAAAATGGTATATGTAAAATAATAATATATATAATAAAAATATAATATAATAATAGTATATATAAAATAGTATAAATAAAATAATAATATATATAATAATAATATATATATAATAATATAATAATATAATAATAATAATAGTATATATATAATAGTATATATAAAATAATAAAATATTATGATAATTAATTATTATATAATAATATAAAATAATTTAGTATAATAAACATATGTAATAATATACATATATATAATAATATATAATAATTATAATAATATATATGTAATAATAATATATTCAAATTATATATTAAACAATTTGTTATAAAAATAATGAATTATATAATAATTTATATATAATAATATATAATAGTAATATATAATAATAATAATAATATATTATGATAATAATAGATTATTATAATAGTATATATAAAATAGTATATATGAAATAATAGTATATATAAAATAATAATATAACATAATATATATATATTAATAATATAATATAATAATAGTATATATAAAATAGTATATATAAAATAATAATATATCTAATAATAATATAATATAATAATAGTATACATAAAATAGTATATATAAAATAATAATATATATAATAATAATATATTATAATAATAGTATATATAAAATAGTATAAATAAAATAATAGTATGTATAATAATAATAATAATAATAATAATAATAATAATAATAATAATAATAATAATAATAATAATAATAATAATAATAATAATAATAATATATGTAACAATAATATATTATAAATATATATATAACAATATATTATAATAATAGTATATTATATAATAATATATAAAATAATATATATAATAATAATATAATATAATACTAGTGTATATAAAATAGTATATACAAAATAATAATATATAGAATAATAATATAATATAATAATAGTATGTATAAAATAGTATAAATAAAATAATAATATATATAATAATAATATATATATAATAATAATAATAATAATAGTATATATAAAATAGTATATATAAAATAATAATATATTATAATAATTGTATATTATATAATAGTTAGAAATAGTTTATTATAATAAACATATTAATTATATACACATATATATATAATAACGTATAATAATTATAATAATATATATGTAACAATAATATATTATAATAATATATTAAATAATTTAATATAATAATAATAAATTATATAATAATACTAGATTTGCCCGTGGGCACGTGCCTACGGCATGTCTTCTGAACGATACAACACATGAAAAGCCATGTAAACAGTAAAACAATAATTATGTAGCTCAAGTTTGAATAGTATGACAATAATTAGTTATAAATAAAAGTCTATGTTTCCATTAGTATATGTTGAAAAATAATTATAAATGAGGATATAAAATCTAACTTCTTAGAACTTTAATTGTTGAAGAGATATTTGCTATTAAAAATTCTAAAATTTTACAAAACCGAAATCTTAAAATCAAAATTTCTAAGTAAATAAAGAAAGAATGAGAGAGAGAGATAGAGAGAGAGAGAAAAGAGAGAAATATGAAAAAGTAAAGAGAGAAGAGAGAGATAGTAATAAAGTAATGAGTTTTTTAGGGAGAAAAATTTGGTTTTGGGTTTTAAAATTTTGGAGGAAAAATGTGTTCGGTAGGATTTGATATGAGCCTTTGATTTTGGGGGGATTGATTGTGAGCCACTTGATAGCTTTCTTTGTAATTTATTATATAGACTAGGTTTGCCCATTGACACGTGCCTACGGTACGTCTTCAGCACGGTGCACCTTGTTTGATCATATAAAATAGTTTTGGAGATCCAGCAAATTAATTGAAGTAGCAAACATAGAGCAAAAAACATATTATATGATTTTTTTGAATTTTTGTAAAAGTTTTTTAAATTTTTAATTTTTTTGTTTTTTAATTTTTATTTTAAAAAAAAATTAAATTTTTTTATTTTCTTAATTTTTTGAATAGTGGAGAGAAGGAGAGAGAGAGAGAAAAAAAAAAATTAAATAAATATAGGAGTTGTTTTGGGTGGAGATTTGAATTTGAGTTTTGGGGGGAAAATATGTTTTGTGAGGTTAGATTTGGGCCTTTAATTTTTTGGGGATTGAAGGAGAGTCACTTGATAGCTTTCTTTGTGTTTTATTATATAGATTTAATAGTAATATATAATACTAATAATATATATTATAATAATAATATAATATTATAATAGTATATATAAAATAGTATATATGAAATAATAATATATATTATAATAATAGTATATATATTATAATAATAGTATATCAAAAAAGAGGGGAAGATTTAAGAAATGACCCTTTGAATTTTTCTAAATAGAGAAGCAAAAAATCGCTTCGAAAAGAGAATAACCAAACGTTTTTTTAGTTTTAGAAAACGAAAAAAAGGGTTCAAAATACTTTTTTGAAAGCTTTTTCGATAAATCAGAATTTTCATAATATTAAAATCGAGGCTATGACTGGATGCTTTTTAGAGTTTTAGGGCAAATATATAATTTCAATACTATTAGAACAAAAAACCTGCTCTTCTTTTCCAGAGAGAGTAACCTGAAGCTTGCTCTCTCGAAACCCCCCAAAAAACCCCTAAAAAACCCCCAAATCGGAAAACATTTTCCAGTCTTGCTCCGTTTCCTCCTCCTCAATGTAAGTGCGATTCCCACCCATTCTCTTCACAAACCCTAATTTTCTAATTTTCCTGCTTTTCCAATCTGCGATTATTTGCTCTAAGATTTGTAGTTATTGATTCCATGTTCGAAAACCAAGAGTCCAATCGATTTCCTTTTCAATCACTTTGTTATTATTATTATTATTATTATTATTATTATTATTATTATTTAGTACAAGTTATCTTAACAGAGTTACTGAACAAATGTTGTTATATTCCACCAAATTTTATTATATTGAAGCAATATCGTCGTTGACATCGGATATGCTATGTAGTGTGGTTTTAGTTTTTTCAACTATGTGCAAGATTTCCACGTTGTGCGGGTCTTTGTGTTTGAACTTGTGGGTCAACGTTTGACTCCACGGGAAGGGTGGGTTTTAGTGGTGCTACTATTAATGGAGAATGGAGAGTGGTGAGTCAAGTAGTCTTTACGGAGATCAGAAGAAATGAATGCATTATTCGATTGACTTTTGCATGACTGTGTTGTTATGATTAAGAGACCATATTGTTATGAGATCCCACACATGAGAACTGTAAGGCTTCTTTGTCAAGAAGTTTTCATCAAATGGTCGACGGTCAATTATCATGAGTTTATACTTTGACAAAGCATTTCATAAGTTTCGTATCAATTCAAAGCTTATGCCAATGCAAGCATGGTAGTTGCTAACTAATTAAATCTCATATAAATTATTAGGAATTCCTCTCCCGTTTCTCATCTATATAATAAATCACGAGGCAATTTGAAAAAAAAAAACTATCAAGTGACTCTCCTTCAATTGAAAACAAAATCAATTGCTCATATTCACCCTTCCAAAAGACATTCCCCCCCGCCCAAAAAAAAGATTTCCCCAAATTTTCCTCCCAAAACTTAAATCGTTTTCACCTTATTACTATCTTTCTCTCTCCTCTCTTCACTTTTTTAGATCTCTCTCTCATATCTCTTCACTTTTCAGAAAATGAGGAGCTACAAAATTAGACATTTTCAACAGTTGGATGGTTAGTAGTAACACTAGCATGTTGGATTTTCTTAAACTTCTTTGTGTTTTGCCTGCATTTTTTTTATGTGCTTTGTTTTGCCTGCATTTTCTTTATGTGTTTATAAGGCTTTTCATATGCTGCATCGTTCACAAATATGTGCCGTAGGCACGTGTCCACGGGCAAACAAACCTAGTAGTTTAACATAATGCAACCAGGGAGGGAGGGAGGGAGGGAGGGAGGGGAGGGGTTGGTGACACGTTTGTTACAAGGATATTAGATAGTTTGATGTGTTTGATTAAATGCATCTGGTTGTGAATCCTTTGAATGAAGAACATGCGTTTTAGTAAGGTGTGGCCCGCACAGCCCTCTATCTTTCATAGTGAAGGGTTGGGGTTTAGCATGGATTCAATCTTTGCCAGAGAATTATTCATTGTACAATAGACTTTGCTCTTCATTTCCTCGGTACAGATAGTTCAGAGTATGAATTTAAGCATCTTTGTTGTACATTTATTCAAAATCTTAATCAGCATGAAGTAGAATGCATTCGTCATTCTCTTGGTATTTTTTTAATTTTTTGTAATAATCCTATGAATGAGACTGTTGGGTGTTGTGAACAAAATGTGTTCTGACTAAAGTGTACTGAAGAGAAGATAAGCTTAATCACTTTTCCAATAGCTGAAAGCACCATGTGAAACTGTGGTGGGAAGAACCAGTAAACACTTAGGTTTGAACGCGTGTTTAGTCCAACCCCGTTGTTACTCATTGACTGTGCATTCGTAGTTCCGACTTTTGGCCTCCTCAGTGGTAATACAAAACAGACCTTGAGTAGTCAGTCTAATTTTACAGCACAATTTCTCCATATTACTTATATCTACATTATCACCATGGAACTTTTACATAGTTTTTTCCCATGCGGAATTTACAATGAGAAAAGACATGACATGGAAACTTACTGTGATGGATGGATTTGACCGTCAAATTTCGTTCTTATGAGATTAGACATCAGTCAGCTAATTATTATTCGTGCAAATAAATAAAAATAATCTTGGAGAAATTCTAATCTTGTTTTCTGCATCGACATTTTCTTCCTCATTGCCATCAATACTATAATTTTATTTTGATTGTTGTTATATTTCTTCCTGCAGAATTGCTCTTCTTGAAATTTTATTCAGTTTGCTCACAAAGTTGCACAACTAGTATGACCATCTGAGCTGGTTTAGGTATTTTGGATATGTCTAGTGTGAGAGGAATTTTGTGTAGGTTGCTCCGTACCACAATTGAGCCATACTCCAATATAAAATCTTTCTGGTCATATGCCTCTTTCTGTAATAGTCCAAGAGTCAGCCCATATCATCTTCCAATTGCATCAGGAATATCTGCATCCAGCAAAAGCAGGGAAGATTCCTTCCCTTTGCGGTGTTTAGGAAATAGTTATGCTAGAAGTGTTCCTCTTTCGTCTAGTGTAGGGATTCAGCAACTTCGAACTGGTTATTCGACAAAATTGTTGACTGGATCCTTACTTGGTAGTCATTCAGTGACGACTATATTAAACTCTAGATGTAATTCATTCTGCAGTCGGGCATATTCATCAGATGCTGGGGGTAAACAAGACATTCCATTGGATGCCACTTTAAATAACAGTACAGATGCGGTAAGTAATGACTGGGTGGATTCCCTAAATCATGCACGCCAATCTGCTATAGATGCTGTCTCCAGTGTAGGGAATAAAGCTAAGGAGTTAACAGATGAATATTTTCCCTATATTCAGCAACTATATGATTCTCATCCATTTTTGGAACATGTTGTCGTTCCAGTTTGTGGGACTCTATCTGCAACAGTGGTTGCTTGGTTTATCATGCCGAGGATTTTTAGGAGAATTCATAAGTATGCTACGCAAAGCCCTTTTGCCTCACTATCATTGATCTCTGCTTCCTATGAGAAAAGCCTTTGGAGTGCTCTCGAAGATCCGGCAAGATATCTGGTTACTTTCATGGCATTTTCGCAATTGTAAGTTTTCACTCATTGTGAGATATACGTATTTCACATTTCTTTTCATTATTTTCACTGTTCAGTGATTCTGTTTTTGCAAAATAATAGAATTAAAAAAAAAAAAGGCTAATAGCAGTCTGGTAACCTTTTTTTGTCAGAAATGGAATTGTTAGAGGACACTGAATTGTGTTACATTTAAAACCTACAAACTTCATTTTTCATGTTACAAAATGCTATTCTCACTATGAGGAAGAACAAAAGTCATTGACATATTTGAACATTGTCCTAAAGTTAGATTTTACAGAGGTTAAACTGAGTTGTAAGTGCATCTTTTGACTTCAGTTATACTTTTTGCTAGTCAACCTATGTTGCACGGACACTTCTATTTGGTAGTGGTGCCAAGTCGTGACATGCTACGTTGCACGCGTGTTGGACACACGAAGCGGACATGATAATTGATATTTCAGGAATCTTCTTGCGCTGGTGTCATGTTGCTTTGAGTCTGTCGGCGTGTCCATGTGTGTGCTTCTTACACCATATCCTATAGGGCATTTCTATCAAGCAGTAAACTTAATGCAATTTGTGGGAGTATGTATCATAGCTTACAAGTATAGTCATTAGACTATGGAGCATGTCATTAGTATCATCTACAAGAACCCTTGTGATTCTTCACCTGTTTGTTTTCTGACAGAATCTCCTGGCTTCATGCGGTTCTCTTAATATACACCAAGGATTATTACTCTAACAGAGATTAAACTGCATACACCTTATCAAATATTATTACTTGCATGGCTGCAATGGCCCTAAATAGTAGAATATTAAGTCCAAACAGTTTGAGCAATACCAGTAGATAATAGGACTTGTATGACTGCAGAGTTCCATTCAGAAGAAGCAAAGAATACTAAAAGATTATCACTTTTAATGCCCCCCAACTTGTCAAATATTTTCCCTGACATGTCATATTAGAAGGGCATCCACCAGCGATATACCTTTTAAAGGTTTTATGTTGTGGGAAAAACGGCCATATTGGATTCAATGTGATGTCTTTTAAATATCACGGACATGTCTCTAATATGTCAAACTAGAAGTTTTACAGTCACCCGATATATTGTAGTTGCAGTTTTGGCTTTTTAAGAGAGAGCTTCAGACCCAATTACTTAATTTACCAATTACAGTAAACATCCTCTGCCCAAATTGATCCCTAAGTACTACATCAATCACGACTTCAAAACCTTTTTCCTTCAGTTATTTCTTTGTTATTGCCCATGTCTTTTATATATCTTACTCATGAAAGAGCTAGAGAGCTCGTCAGTTACCTCTTTGTTATTGTCCTTGTCTTCTACTCTTGTAATTGTCTTGCACAGAGGGGAGGGTAGTCCAAAATGCAAAAGAGGATAGAGAGGAACTGGTGAGATATAGATTTTACTGTCTTGACAAGTTAAAGTTAAAGGATTTTACACACACACACACACACAGAGAGAGAGAGAGAGAGAGAGAGAGAGAGAGAGAGAGAGAGAGAGAGAGAGAGAGAGAGAGAGAGAGAGAGAGAGAGAGAGAGAGAGAGAGAGAGAGAGAGAGAGAGAGAGAGAGAGAGATGTTGTCGAAACGCAATAGAGGACAAGAGAGAGCGAGAGAGGACCTGATGAGGAGTAAATTGCTATTTTGACGTGTAAAAATTAACAGATATCAGGTCGAAGTTGCCAATAACTAATTACCTCATCTGTTAATATTTCTGAATGATAAATGATGGTCATGACAAATAGTGAATTTAGGGTTATTTAAATCATATTTAAGACATACTTTTATGTCACTTGACACCTAGACAGATACTGAATTTCTTCTCTATATCTTTACATTTGCCATCAGACGTATTCACGAGACTGACATCTACCATTCAGAAGCTTGCTTATAAATTCCCTGCTCGATATAACTCTTGTGCCACTGTTTGCTTACTCCACATGTTATAATGCTTTGACCTTTACCTGAGAGAAAAGGATACTGTCAAATTGATGAGAACTACTATAGGAATATCCTTGTCTGCTTATGCATCATATTTACTTGGATATATATCAAGGATGGAAGGGTTTTGTTACTGTGCCTGAACAGAAAATCAATGCATGATTCCACTATTGTTTGATATAATCCATTTCATCTTTTATTATTTACAAATATTATGCATTATTTCTGGTGGAGTAGATTAGATATGTCTAGTTTATATCTAATTTACAATCCATTGTCTATGTTGTCTTCTGCAGTGCTGCAATGGTTGCACCAACCACATCACAGTATATGCTTCAGGCATGGAGGGGTGCAACAGTTCTTTCCTTCGTGTGGTTCCTTCATAGGTGGAAGACAAATTTCTTCAGTGATGCTTTGGCCAACCAAGTCACTGTGGGAATTGATCGAGACAAGATGATTGCACTGGAGAAAGTGTCATCTGTGGGCTTACTGATACTAGGAGTAATGGCTTTAGCTGAAGCTTGTGGTGTGGCTGTGCAATCTATTCTAACTGTTGGTGGTGTAGGAGGTAATTCTTGATTGCCTAATATCGTTCTATCATTAAGTATGGACATTGTTATACCGACATAATCAAATATATTGAGTCCACTTTGTGCAATTCCAGAAGATATTTTTGTGTGTTTGTTGAGGTGTTACAGAAAATACCGAAATGTTCCTCCTTTTTTAACCAAGGAATTTGTTTTCCAAAAATTATGGGTGAAATCTGAAGTATTCAGAATTTTGTTTTTATTCTTAATGATGACAATAGAACTAAGGTTTACATAATTTCTGATAATTGTGAACACGACATGAAATGCGAAAACAGTGATGTGATTGTGGGGTCAAAATTTAGGTGACAGGCAATTTTCTGGTATTCTGTGGAAGGACACTATTGGTTTCCATCCATAAGCACTTATAAGATGTCAGCTTAGTGTTTATTCTCTATATATGTAAGGAATTAAATTGCATGGCCAGAAAGTGTGTAAATTTGCACTAGCAAAATGGAAAACAACGAAGAGGAAAGAACTTGATTTTCAAACTAAATCACAGGAAGAAACTTTGTGAAACCTTAGAATACTTTTATTTTGCTGAAAAAGACAAAAGACAATTACACTATTCACTGACATATGTACTGCATCCTCAAGGGTGGATCTAGGATTGTCATTAGGGGGAGAGGAGGGGGCTAAGTGGCACAGTAAATTGCATGGCCAGAAAGTGTTTATTCTCTATATATGTAAGGAATTAAATTGCATGGCCAGAAAGTGCGTAAATTTGCACTAGCAAAATGGAAAACAGCGAAGAGGAAAGAACTTGATTTTCAAACTAAATCACAGGAAGAAACTTTGTGAAACCTTAGAATACTTTTATTTTGCTGAAGAAGACAAAAGACAATTACACTATTCACTGACATATGTACTGCATCCTCTAATCAAGGGTGGATCTAGGATTGTCATTAGGGGGAGAGGAGGGGGCTAAAGTGGCCCAGTAGGGTTTTCACAGGCCAGGTTGAGCAGGTTTTGGGACTAAGCATACTCATCCTTAGTGGGTTCGGGTGGGTTTCAAAGCTCGGGTTAGGTACAACTCAGGTCGGCAAGCCTGAATTGGTTTAAATAAGAAAACTTATATCAAATTGATGATCCAAACTACAGAAAAAGGTCTTCAATTCAAGTAATAGTAAAGTGACTGATTGCAATGTATATGTATGCATCAATGCATGTATGCTCGAATCAAGTCAGACCTGATGAACAACTTAGGCTACCTGTTCATTGGGGGAGGAGGGGAAACTTGACGTGATCAATAGAGCAAGGGACAAACAATTTCTTTTCCTGTATGGAATCAGGTATGGATTTGAAAATGAGGATATAACGGTAGGTAGATACGATATCGGGAAGAAAATAGGTGCGGGACGTAATGGCTAAAACTAAGAGATGTAAGATAGGTTGAGAAAAGTTGACGAGGGGGCTTAGTTAAATTTAAAAGAGGCATCATGTAGTAAAGGAGGGGTAGCTAATGATTTTCAAGATTAATTAAGGGTGCACTTTATGATCTTCAAATTTTGAAGGGGGTTGACATATCGTTAATACGAGTTGTAGTATACACATCTCCGAAATTTGAGGGGGACATGTTCCCCCGTGCCCGTACATATGATCCTCTTACTTTAAGTCCATCAGTTAAGCTGGTTGATTATCTTCCCTGTGTGTATGAATAAGTCACTAAGATAATATTCACTCAGTGACTTCTAAATAACAAATTAGTTGATAGAGAGGGAATAAAGGGGCCGTCTTAAGGGGAGAAATAGAGGGTTTGTGGAAGAGAGAATCTATCAGAGTTTAAACTTTGGAATGAGAAGAAAATCACCTAAATTCCAGAGGATTATGGCAGGTTATAGCTTCGCTGCTTAAGACACGTCATGATAAGTCCTTCTAGGACCAAAAGAAAATGAGCTTAGGGTCAAAACAAGCTCCACTTATAAAATAGAGTTATTCCTAATTTTTAATTTGATCCGAATGCGTTTGACAATCATGCAATTTTGGCTTTAGGAGGGCACTACCCCTAACTTGCAATTATCTCTCATGATCTTGTATTTTTTAGGTTAGTTTAGGTGTGGATATAAAGGCAGTTTCTACAAATAACCCTATAACATCGCCATGTAAAGAAGGTCCTTGCCTTTTAGTTAACCTTTTTGATTTTATCAAAACCTCTTCCTAATACTTACCCTTGAAACAGTTCCGCATATACATTCAACAAGGTTTCAAATCTCGGATTTTAGACTCGTCTCGGCAATGAGTGTTTCATCTCGGATTGGAGAAATCAGAGGAGAAATCGGGGAAATGTGATCATCTCAGATTTTCATTTTGGACACTCAATAAACATTATTTTTGGGTTCCTAAACAAGATATCATGTGTTCTATATGTCATCTATCATATAAAATATTGTATAATGTAACTATTGACATGATTTAATCACGGTAAATATTTGCAGAATTTAACAACAATATAAAAGATAATGTAATTTAAGTATATAACTAAATTGAATTTGCATTGATTAGAAAAATTGTATCAATTAATATAGACTTATTTGACTTTGCATATACTCAAACAATACAAAGACAAAATTCTCACATTATGTTAGCTTAAGGTCTTATATGGAAAGACTTCTATGCAAAAAGTAATATATACACAATAACATTTGTATCTATTTCGGTCGATATTTCGGCAATTTCGGCAATATTTCGGCCGATATTTTGGCAATTTCGGCTGAAATCTACATATTCCGGTCCAAAACTATGAGTTTAAATCTGTGATTTCGTATAGCCAAGATAGCCGAAATGAAATTTTGGTCATACGACCAAAATTTAAAAGTGACTTGCAGAGAGTTGGTCTCTAGCTGGCATCTGCCTCTAAAAATTTGGTCAATCATGCCACAACTAGAGACTTGATTTAGAATCAAAGCGACCCTATTTTGATGAGATTTTTCTTGGATTATGGCGTGGTTTTGGCTCTTTATTTTAATTTTTTGAACTCTGTTTGGAAAATTTTGGTATGTTTTAACTTTGCATTTTGGTTCTCCCTCCTAAACCCTTACTGGGTAGGTATCTAGCCACCAAAATGTATTCTATAAGCTATTTCCTACCTTTTTTGTCCATTCCTGTGCTATTCTATTATTTTGGAAATTTGTTTCTTTGTGTGTTTTTAGTATTTGTACTAAAAGTAAAGGTCGTTGGTATAATTTAGAAGATCTGATACTTCCAAGCAGTAGCTTTACTACAAATTACTGTTGGGTGTATGTCTTGCATACTTGGGTTCGATGAGAAGATGATAAAGCGAGAAGGAAGAACAAAGCGTTGTTGTGAGAAGTAGCAGCAGCATCAGAAAGAGCCGCAGCAGACCATCAATTGACTGTTGACTACCTCCTAGGACAGTCGATCGCACAATCTCTCTAGAAGAGTATTAAGGACGATTGACCTTTAGGATAGTCGACCACTGACGGCTGTTACAGATGTTAGTGGGCTTAGGTCTTGGTGATCTTTCGGGTCCATTTTCTACTCCAAGTTAGATCGTACGACTCCTATCGTGTGTCTCATTATTAAAGATATATCGGACGGTTATTATATTAAGACTGCAACCTAGGATTTTTCTAGATCTCCGTATATTATTGTATTGGCATCTATTAAGAGGCAAGAAAGAGTACTTCATTATAAAGAGCAATTGAGAGAGTTCTCCATTGTAAATAATAAATTATCTTCCAGTGATGCATGAGAGATAGATTGGTTCTTGGTACCAGTGTAATACTTTATATCTTCTCTAGTTGAATAATATCTCCTTCGAATTAGGGTTTGCCCAAACCGGGACAAATCATTGTGTGCTTTATGTGCTTGGTTTGATCTACTTGTTAGATTGTTCGTCATTGAATAGGTTGTTGCTAAACTCAACAACGAATTTCTAATGATTGATATCATAGCTTTCGTAAATCCTAACAATTGGTATTAGAGTATCAGGTCAGAAATCCTCCGCAGTTCAGGAGTTACTCGAGTTTCATTGGAGAAAATGACAGATCAGAGATTTATGAAGATCGAGCAGGGGAGGTCGTCTGACATAAAGCAGAAGATTCAGTTGAAGATTTATTCAGAAACCCTTGGATGTTTTCCGCGAACAAAGTCCTTAACAAGAACTGATGTACTGACAACGTTGAATCGCCATTACAAGAACTGATGTACTGGAAGAAAAAATTGTTCAGGTACTTAATAAAGGAAAGTACCGCTCTTCAAGATCATATAAGGGAATCCAATTCAGGGTCTGAATTGAAGGCATCAATACATATATCGTAAAGCTTTCATCTTGATAAATTCACTACCAGATCCATACAAGCATCTGATAACCACCATGCTAGACAAAAGTCTATCATGGAGAAATTTTTTATAGCATAAGTGATTGAGGGTTTGGAGGATGATGAACTTAGGAGGGGGACTCGTGGATTAATGTCTACTTCTACGAGTTGCATCGGGGTAGATGGTATTTCGAGTGAATAGAAAAATGTACGTAAGGGTAGGATCCGCTGCCACCATTGCAGAAGAATTGGGTATTATAAGAAGGATTGTCGAAAGTTGATGAATTGCATGAGTGCCAACATTGCTAGTGTTGCTAGTGCCGCTGAATCAGGTAATATTTTAGATTGCAGTATTGTTTCAAGTTCAATAGATGTGTATTTAGGCTGGTTTCTTGATTCGTGTAGCACTCAAATATGCTACGAGGGGGAGATGTTTTTTACTTACAAGTTCACGGGAGATCGTTGTGTAAGAACGATGGTTGGTGAGATTTATGAAGTAGTGAGTGAGAGAACAGTCGAGTTGGAAGAACAGGTACATACTAGATAATGTCAGACATAGTCCTTGGTTTAAACGATATCTTGTATCGTTATGAACTTTTGAAGTATAGGCCTACAGGTACACAACTCAATGTGGAGTTCTATCAGTTTGAGAATGTCGTTGTAATGTGATGAAGGGAAAGATGGGTGTTGAGTACAACCTCTACAAGTTTTATGGGAACGGAGAAATTCGGCTAAGTGTTTTAAAGCTCATTGTTCCTAAGTATTATTTAGTTGGCCGTCACTAGAATCACTGAAGTGAGACTACGACGTTCAAATATCGTCGAGAAGTGAAAAGTGCTTCGAGGAAGGTGGAGTTCGTGCGGAAGGCAGCCCCTCGGTGTTAACGCCTATTGGGGTGTGTCCTTGAGGGAACATACTTATTGGATAAAAATGTGGTAGATAGATTCAACTTGATGAAGAAGCTACTAAACCGGGTTCGTTTACAGGTGGAGAATGAAAAAGTTTAGATGAGTTTGATCACACAATGTTGATAGCACGCGTATGCAATCCAATGTGCAGATTGTTTGGTGTATGTCTTTCATACTTGGGTTCGATGAGAAGAAGAAGATGATAAAGCGAGAAGGAAGAGCAAAGCGTCGTTGTGAGAAGAAGTAGCAACATCAGAAGGAGCAATAATAGACCATCAATTGACGGTCGACTGCCTCCATGGACAGTTGACCGCACAATCTCTCTGAATTGACTTGAGAGTATTACGGTCGACTGCCCCCTAGGACAGTCGACCGCCATCGGCGACTGCAACTATTGATGGGCTTAGATCTGGGTGATCTTTCCGGTTCATCTTCTACTCCAAGTTAGATCGTACGTCTCCTATCGTGTCTCTCTTTATTCAGGATATATCAGACGGTTATTGTATCAAGACTACAACCTAAGTTTCTCTAGATCTCCATATATTATTGTATTGGCCTTCCATTGAGAGGTAAGACAGAGTACTTCATTATAAATAACAATTGAGAGAGTTCTCCATTGTAAACAACAGATTATCGTAGGTTCTTGGTGCGAGTGTAATACTTTATATCTTCTCTAGTTGAATAACATCTTCCTTATTTCTCCCCCGAATAAGGGTTCGCCCAAACCGGGACAAATCATTGTGTTCTTTGTGTGTTTGGTTTGATCTACTTGTTTGATTGTTCGTCATTTGGATCGGTTGATCATCACTTAGTCAATGAGTGGATGTAATGACTCAAAAAAATCTAGAGAAAGAGTTGTCCTTCGGACAAAATGAATAAGCCTAAAGAAAGAAAAATCATTTGATTTAGGAATCGCTAAACTCAGCAACGAATTCCTAATAATTCATATCAGAGCTTCCACAAATCATTACAATTACTTCATTTTTAGGATCTTTTGTACAATTTCAATTGCCAAAGCAATTGTTTCAGTACCAGAATAGTGCCTTGAAACTGCAGGAAGTGCCCCTGTATAGCATGAAAGGGTTTATGGGGAAGACTATGATTGGAGGTCTTTGCCTGATAAGAACTTTGATCAAGGAGCTAATAAAGATAACAAGCTTTCTGTTAAATTATTTTTCTAATATATTCAGCAGAAGTGTAAAATTGTTTTTTTATTAACTTTTAGGAGAAATTTTTCGAACTAAAGTTAGATCTTCACCTTCCTAACGGTACAATTTATTTTATTTGACTATCCTTACAGGTGTTGCTACTGCATTTGCTGCTAGAGATATCCTTGGGAACCTGCTGAGTGGTCTCTCTGTACAATTTTCGAAACCATTCACAGTGGGAGATACTATAAAAGTGAGCAACTTTTTGATTTCTGCTTTATTCCTTTTCCCCCCTTAGATATGCTAATCCACATTCATCCAAAATGTACCTAAATAGATTTCGAACTTCTAGCTATGCGTGCTTTTGAATGAAAATAGTTCTTGCTGCATGAATGAATACACTGTGATGCAAATTTGTCATGTGTGAATTTAATGGTGCAAAGAAGGAAATTCTTTATCAGGTTGTAGTTATATCACTTGGATTATTGACATGAGCTGATCTCTCCCTGGGTAGAGTACCATAATTATACGGAAGTGAAACATAAACAGGGTAAACTTATCATTTGGACACTTGGAATGGGATGATAAACTTCACTAAACTGATACTGAATTGGCTGCCAAACCATAAGAATGTTATGTGAAACATGTGAATTATTAATTATCCATGATAACAAAACAAAAAAAAAATTGTGGAATTTTTACGACATGTTTGAGAACTCAAGGAATATGATGAAGAAATACTGTAAGAAATCTTCAAGGACATCCATGAAACCAGAGCTGGATATGATACAAGAGTTATTGGGAAAAGCTTAGGATCAAAAGATAAAACTGTGATATTGTGAACATGATACTTGATAAACTATATGATAGTGTGAATATGTTGAGAAATTGAGCCACTTTAGAAACATTTTTTTGGAACTATCAAAAAATGATTTTGGAGGACTATCAAACAATCTCTAGAATATGAATTGAACTATGTTAAAAAGCAAATACATGACTGATTGCTAATTCTCATGAAATAATTTCTTCTCGAGGTAGCCCCACATGTCATACAAGATAAGAGAGTTCGGAGCATTGAATGAGAAATTTGTTGAAGCTCCTGTGAAACTCAAGAAAACAAATCACATGAGCAATTGGGAGGAAGGGATGGAGGGAGTAGGAGACAAGCAACGGTTATAAGTGTAACAGTTGAAACAAGAACTTACTTCACGGCAACTATTTCTATTACTTGTTTCATTGTGTTCCTACGTTCCACCCTGTGCAACTTTATAATAATTTTATTATTCAATATTTTTATAGGTTCACTTGTCTTTCTGCCCCTGTTTCATTCTTCTGATTTATTGAGCTGGTCTTTATGTCCTTAAGCAACCAGGCATAACATCTTAGTCCCTTGGATTTATGGTGACGATGAGGGGAAGGAGCAAAGTTGCCAGAGGGGGAGGGGTATGTAGAGTGACTCCAGATGCTCTTCAGTGGATGGAGCCATGGAACCATATCCTTAGTTCCTTAATACTAGCAGCCTATGAATCTCTCACTGTTTTCATTTTATTTGCTCTTTAAGGATAATTGTTTTCTTCCCGTTCCTGTTTCTTCATCGAATTTTAAGTTTGTCTTTACATTCTTAAGAAATGTGTCTAAAAGCCTATAATTCCTTAGATTTAAGGGATTTTATGGAAGCAAAGAAAGTAGAAAATGGATTTATTGTCATGTTCTTGTGTCTTAATGTCTTCACTATGAGCGTTTGTGATCATCTTGTTGTTTGTGCTTCTTAGAGAATTGTTCTCTGTGTTGACTTTGTTTACTTCCCCAAAAAAATGACTACTGTTTACAAGTCCACTAGTTAAATGATTAGATTTAACTCGGACCAATTTGGTGTTAATAGGTTCTCGTCTTTACGGTCTCCTTTCCTTTATTGGCTTTATATCCAATCAGACATCTGATTCAAACAGATTTTCTGCAATAAGTCAGAATGGAAGATCTGCCTACCCTGTTCAAAATCTAGTCTTTTACAACTTCATTTTTCCTGCATCAAGAAGAATAAAGTTAAGTCCCTTTTATATCCTGGTTTAATTTCTTGTATAATTTTGTTAAGCTTATTGGTCTTTTCTGTTCCTTGTGTCTGTTAAATGCAAAATGAGATAGTCCTCCATATCTTTACCAACTTGAATACAGGATGAGCACCTAACTCGAAGAGTACATAAGCATAAGTATATGTGTCTCCGTATAAGGACTGAATGCTGTAGGTCTATACCTGCTCATCTTTATAAGAAAGCAAGCAGTATCTCATCAGTTCTTGAAATCAGTTGCATTAATAATAATAATAATAATAATAATAAATAATTAGATGAAACTATTATGTGCTGCTCATTTCAGACTTATATAAGAAATTCTATTTCCATATGACTTAATATTGTCCCTGTATATTTTGCTGTCTGATGTAGGCTGGATCAGTTGAAGGGCAAGTAGTGGAAATGGGACTCACAACCACATCCTTAATAAATCCTGAAAAGTTTCCTGTCATAGTTCCAAATTCGCTACTTTCTAGCCAGGTATGCAACAGTATGTCTCATTCGTGGATTTTTCTCTTAAAATTTGCTTGTTATTTTACACGTGCATTAAACGTAAGCATCAACCTTTGCATAATTTGATCTTTTAATTAGTCATCCATGAAGACCTTTGCTTGAGTACTTCCCAGTTTACTTGCTCGTGCTTTGCCACTTGGTTACTCATCATCATGTGGAAATCATAAATCACCTTATTTAAGTATTTATTGCTTATTTCTTATATATTATTGTTTTCATGTTGTGTTCATTTTGTTAAAAGTTGTCTAGAAAAAGTATGATTTCCTTCTTACAAATATCTTAATGAAACAAAATACAATTAAGAAGTACTACGCATGGCATGATAGTCATGATTCCCACAGGCTGGGACCACGACACTCATACGCACAAATTCGGTCCGTAGGCCCGAATATACAACAAACTAACATCTAAATACAATTAAAGGCTATATAAAGACCAAGGCAATGGGGCTTCATGAACAAAATACAACGAAAGGGCTCACCGATTGCACAATTAGAAGCTAGGTGCTCCTCCGCCTGAGTGTAAACCTCATAGGTTGGAGCGGCGGTGTTCGCAAACTTTTCTTTGATTTTCTTTCTCGTCGGCTCCCCACCTAGTTGAGACCAAAAAATAATATACATCTTCATTTTATGAATTAGCTGAAATGGATGCAAGTGTGCCCCTGAAAATTCTCTGATTTCTTTCTAACCATATAACCCAAACAACTAGCAACCACCTCAATATCCCATGCCTGAAGATCATCCTTTTGCACATTAGTCCCAAATGGGCTTTTTATTTTAAGGTTCATTTAATTGTAGCTTTATCATACAGGATTCCAGTAGTCGGCATAAAATGCTTAGTGGTGACATTTTTACTCTTTGTTTAATTCTATAAATAAGACTATCTGTTTGCTTTATGCATGTTTTGTGAAATGCTGTGTACTGTGCTTTTTGCTCATAAGTCTATGTATCTCCTTCCTTTTATGAAAGATGCCGATTGATAAATTTCAGTGGCTTGTTGTGGAGAGAGATCTTCATGATATTGAATGCATGTTGCAGATACACTTGAAAGTTCTTTTTTTTTTCTTTTTTTCTGTGTGTTTATTTTTGTCTGACTAGACATGGAAACTTTGCAGGTTATCATAAATAAGTCACGTGCCCAATGGCGTGCTAGTCTTATCAAAATCCCTGTGGATATCGATGATTTAGAGAAGATTCCAGTTGTTTCTGGGGAGATTAGATCCATGCTCTTGTCCAATCCTAATGTATTCTTAGGGAAGGATGCTCCATATTGTTACCTTTCTAGAATAGAAAGTTCATTTGCAGAACTTACTCTTGGGTGCAATATCAAGAACATGGTGAGATTACTTCTCATCTTTGAAGTTTGTATTTGAACATCAAATCAACATCTTTATTACAGTAGTTCATTAATTTCACTTGACTATAATAGCTGCTTTCACAGGTTAGTACATGTCTCAATATTTAGCTGAATGGATGTAAGTTCACATTTTTTGGGTTTGAAAAGTAAATGAAATATGTAATTTCACAATGTTGATTTTGCAACTGATACTGATTTATATTCAATAACTGCTGTTTACACATTAATTTAATGTATGTGCAATCTTATCTATATGTTCATTAATATAGTGCCACTAGGTTCTCTACATGAATAGTCTTGTCTATAAATCAAATGGTTTCAGAATGTAAATTCTGCTAATATACTGCATTCTCGGTAATGTTAAGCTTTTACTACTTTGTGCATCTTCCATTCCTCATTATTTCTACTAGAGAGTGAACTAATTCCAAACTTTGATTGCAGAGGAAACATGAGCTTTATGCTGCTGAACAGGATATTTTATTGGAAGCAGCCAAGATTATAAAGCAGAATGGTGCCAAACTTGGAAGCACCCAATATGACTTCAACCGCCGGTGATTTAGCAAATGGTACATGCAAGGGTTTTGTTCTAGATACGATTTCTTATTCTGTACTCAGACTAGAGCTTATATACTATATAGTATGACTTAAGTAGTTGTAGCATGAAATTTACTTACTTAGAGCATCCACACCATGCTCTCATTTTGGTTGCCATTTTTATATTTGGCAACCCAAATGACGAAAACCCTCCACATTAACATCTCATTTGGGTTGCCAAATTTGGCATTGGCCATTTTATATCAAATTTGGCAAACCAAATGACAATGCCATATGTCACATCATCATATTTTCTCTTTTCTCTCCAAATTTATATATATAATAGTGTGTATCTATATAATAAAACACAAGACAATTTGAAAAAAGCGCTATCAAGTGATTCCCCTTCAATTAAAACAAAATCAACGGTTCAGATTCACTCTCCCAAAACATACTTTCTATCTTTTCTCTCTTCACTTTTTCATATTTCTCTCTCTCTCCCCCTCTCCCCCTCTCCCCCTCTCCCCCCCTCTCTCATTTTCTCTCAATTTACTCGGAAATTTAGATTTTCAGATTTTAGGTTTGTAAATTTTCAGATTTTGATGGTTTTTTTTATTGCTCATGCTACATTGAGAATAACAAATATCTCCTCAACAGTTAAATTTCATCATTTTTCACCCTCAAAGTTTTAAGAAGTTGGATTTTACACCATCATTTATAATTATTTTTCAACATATACTAGTGGAAATATGGACTTTTATTTACAACTAATTATTGTTATACTATTCAAACTTGAGCTACATAATTGTGTTTTACTGTTTACAAGGCTTTTTATATGCTGTATCATTCCGAAGACGTGCCGTAGGTAAGTGCCCACTGGCAATTCTAGTATATATATATAGTTCCCTTCTGTTGTGCACTCATATATATATATATATATATATATATATATATATATATATATATAGTTCCCTTCTGTTGTGCACTCGGCCTTCGGGCTTTCGTATCAACGATCTGAGCCATTCACATTGATCTACACGTTTAAATTAGTCCACATATGTAAAATCAAGTCATGAAATTCATTTGTCCATGAATTGAAGTGTTACAAAATTGTATGATTGACTGTCGCTTTTTTTAATAATGATATGATGGATGGGCAAATGAATTTTAAATGACTTGATTTGACATATTTGGACTAATTTAGACGTGTAGATCAATGTGAACGGTTCGGATCGTTGATACGAACTTACGAAGGCCCGAAGGCCGAGTGCACACCATGGCTAGTGCACTACGGAAGGTTTGTCTATATATACACACACACACTATTATACACTATTATATAAATTTGGCAACCCAAATGGCAACCTTCGATGCAAATTCTATTGCCATTTTTTTTGTTAAAGCCAAAAATGAAAATGACAACCTAAATAGCTAGTGTATTGGTGCGGATGCTCTTAAATAGGATTAATACATCAATACACATGCTACTAATGGTAAGTCAATAAGTGTATCAGTGACCAATATTATCATACAGTACAGTCAATTGGAGATGATTATAATTCAATTGAATACGCTCCCTAATCCTTATTTTGTTTGGTGATGTCCTTATTTTGTTTGGTGATTACCGCAGGTATCTTTCTTTATCATGAACCTTGTTGATTTTTGCAATGAGAGAACTTTTAGCAGTATCCGAATATAATGAATATAATGATGGGTGACTTGTTATACGACATCCATTTTCAGCTGGTTGATACAGACATTCAAGAATGTTCTTTTGTTAAAAGGTGGCCATCATTTGCATTTGTGTTTTTATCTCAAAGGGCTGTACGGTTGAAAATTTTGAAGATTGCGTTGCATGTAAATCTAGGTTTGGTTTTTGGTTTCGGTTTGATTTGTATTTTGTTGAGATTATCATATTTTATCATCTGATGCGTTGATTTATTCTTCAGGGGTTACGCAGCTAGGTACAGATTTGTTGATACAATTACAATGCGTCGTAATCCACACATGGATTACGCCTAAACATTAATAATCTTTAATTAGCATATTAAAGTAGCAATGGAAAAGCAAAAAGTGTTTTGTCCAATTTTGTACATTGATTTTAGTACTTGGTTGATATGGGTAAAAATAGAATAAAATCGGGACCGTTCAAATCGGGTATGGATCTTAAAGTTTTTTGGGGCAAAATGGTAATTTTAGCAGATACAAGCTTGACAAGATAAACTGGGCCGTTTTCAAGCCCAACGACCCGATGTAGCCTGTATTAGGGATTGTTACAACAACCCTATTACAAAGGTGTTCGGTTTTATCGAACCTAGTTTAAACTCCCTTATTCCTATGGGGTAACTGATATGTTCGCCCATACCAAGAGAGAGTTTGAAAACTCTATCTCTTCATTAAGAGAGGAGTCCAGATTCGATTTCTTCATATGGATGGCATAACCGACTCTATTTAACCACCGGAAAGTAGAGATAAATGAATATCTTGAAACTGGCCCCCTTCAGCGACTATATATACCTTGAGACCTTAGAAACATGGTAACTGACAACATTGCTCTCAAAACCCATAATATCTTTGAGTTTCTGACTTGGGCGTCGGAGGGTCTGCCGTCGGAGCCACCAACGGTGTTTCAGACTTGTTTGCAGGTCCAGAGGAGCGATCTTAGCCGTTCCTAACGATCAGATCTCGGAGTCAATTGCAGATTTTCATGGTCAAAGTCGATGAATAGCGAAGGTTCGATCTTTACTGTTTTTATTAAAAGAATTCACATATCTGTTTGCTCCCACACGTGAATTAAGCAGCAACACTGGTTCAGCCCCTTTTGAGTCTTTATAGCCGGTCACCAGCTTTAAGATGAGCGTCCTTTAACTTGGTCAAGGACCGAAGCCCAACCCATTTTATGAGATGGATGGCAACCGGGCCGGGTTGACCCACGGCCCGCCTGTGACCCGCCCACACGAACCCGGCCTGCAAATATGTGGTTCGGGTCCTTGCTCGATCAAATGCTTTCTAAGCCGCTGTCACCGAGGACGAATCACTACAAGACATTAAGGAATCAGCTTCTCCAGGGGTGCGGGTCTAACTTGCGGGTATACTTGGGTCGACTCGGGTCGATTAAGTAGACAACCAAACCCGCTTGACCTGTTGACCAAGTCAAACTTGCCCGCCAACCTGCGGGTCGACCCGTGGGTTTGGACCTGTTTGATCTGAATGGGTCAAACGTTCGACCTGCGCAGGTCGAAAGGTTAGAAACAGGACGTTGGGGCTGTTTTTATGTTTTTTGTTGTTTTTTGTTGTTTTTTTTCCCCCCCCCCCCCCCTATAAATACCCTCTTAATTCAATCTAAAAATTTCTACACCTTACCCTCTTACTCTCTCTACTACTACTACTCAATTCAATCTCAATTCAATCAAGTGTTTTCAACAAAGAAATGAAATTTTTTGATCGCATCGAATTGTGTTGATTCAACTCTCAACTATGTCTACTTCAACTCCTTCAACAAAGAAGCTCTCTCTCCCTCTTTCAAGTTTCAACAACCACCGGATTATCGACTACTCTCTACTTTTATTTTCTCTCTCATTTGTATATTCGATTATCCGCCAAGTACGGTACAAAATTTCACAACCCTCCTATTGTCTTGAATTTTGTTGTAGTTCTAATCTTTTGTATCATATTTGTTTGTTGGTTTTTAGTTTTTTTCTCTCTTAACCCTCATATTATTTTTTAGAATTTATTTTTTAATCTATTATTTCACATACACTAGTAAAATATCAGAAATCTTTTTTTTTCCACATACACTACTACCATGTCTAGATCACGAAGTAGCGGCCGTAGCCAAAGCGGACAAGATTCCACAGATAATTCATGTCGGCCTCCAATAGTCCCACAAATTGAACCCTAATTTACACATAATCTTATGGTAGGAAGTCAAGATATCCCTACATACGAAATAGAAGAAGAAATGCATAATGTTGACACACAAACACAACAAACCGAACCCACTAGTAGTATAAAAATTAGGGAAGAAACAAGTGATTGTCACAGATTTTATGACTATATCACTGATGAGAATAATCCGGGTGTGGGACATAAGATTTGTAAACATTGTGACAAGAGTTACAGATGAAAGAAGGGTGAGGGAACAAGTACAATTAAACGACACATTTTAAATGTACACAAAGATTTAGTACCAGACCAACAATGCCAACAAAAAATGAACCATAGGACCGGATAAATAGATAGCCAACCCTATGATTCCGAACTTGTTCGTCGGAAAATGGTCCGACTAGTTATTAAGGATAAACTACCTTTTTCCTATTCCGAGTGTAGGAATGTAGAGTCTTTCAACCAAATTGCACTAAATCCACATTTTAGAAGAATTCCTAGAAACACACTAAAGTCCAATTATTTTAAACTTTACAACGAAATGAGAGACACTTTAATTGCACTATTGTATTCTTTAACTTGTAGAGTATCGTTAACTTCTGATTGTTGGAAAAGTTGTAACGATATTCCGATGATGGACTTAACTTGTCACTGGATAGATAGTGATTGGATGATTCAAAAGAGAATCATCTCACTTGGGGCTTTGCCGTATCCCCATAGTGGACAACACTTATTTTAGAAGTTTGTAATTTATATCATATTCGTGATAAAAATTTTACTATTAGTTTTGATAATGCACATAACAACAATGTTTCGATTAATACATTAGAAACATAATTAGCTCATCCATGTGTAATAAAAATTTTCATGTTAGATGTGTGTGTCATATTTTAAATTTATGTGTACAAGATGTATTGAAAGTAGCCGATTATAGTTGCAATTAGAAATTGTGTATATTTATTGCTTTGAGTGGTCCTATGCTTCAAGAATTTAAAGGATGGTGTAAAGCTATGGGAATACATTTTAGAAAATTTCTGAAAGATGTTAAACACTCATGGAACTCTACTTTCGATTTACTAAATGTTGTTACTCAATACAAAGATATTATAAACGATTTTTGTCTTGAAAAAAATATGAAATTTTTTCAAATGACTCCCCAATCATGGTATTTTGCCGAATCTTTATTATGATTTTTGGAACCTTTTAAAACCGCAACTTTGAAGTTTTCTACATCTTATGATTCTACTTCTAGTAGTATTTTTATTTCAATCATTACTATAATTCAAACTTTTCAAGAAATGATTCCGGACGAATACATTAGCCATATTGTTGTTTCCGCTTATAATTTTTTTTGAAGTATTTTAATCCTCCTCTTATATTGTATTGTATTGCCTCTGTTATGGATCCTCATATCAAATTAGCGAGCACGAAAAGTTTGATTAAAATGTTTTTTACTTTACTTAGAGATGATTTCGAATATGATTGTAATGAATTTTTAGCTAGTTTTGAATCGACATTGAATAACTTGTATGATTACTATGATAGGACTTTTGCATCTAGTAGTACAACTAGTATAGTTACTTCTTCTTCTACTTCTAGAGGTAAGGGTAAGAGTATATTAGAAGATGCTACTGCTAATTTACTCGCTCGTCTTCAATAAAAAAAATCTGGATTACTGCACCTAATGAATTAAATTTGTATAATCAACAAGATAGTGAAAGTTCTAGTACTAAGATTGAAGTGCTACAATGGTGGAAAGAACATGAAAATATTTTTCCTATTCTTTCTCATATGGCTAGAGATCTACTAACTCGACCTGTCTCCACAGTTGCTTCCGAAAGTGCTTTTCTAATAAGTGGCTGAAATCTAACAGATTACAAGAATCGCTTGAAGCCAGATTCGTTGAAGATGCTCGTGTGCACTGAAGATTGGATGAATGCTGACGACAGGACTCAAGAAAAAACGACATACATCAACAAGTGGAAGCAACTTCCCTGAAGTCGAACAACAAGATTAGAAAATTTAAGGCGATGAGATCCTAGGTTTAGGTTAAGTATGTTGGATATATTGGTATATTCTCTCTATATAAATATAGCACGTGCATATGTGTAACACGTGTAATGAACATACAATTGATTGGATATTGGAACGCGGGTTTGTGGGCTTATAACCCGATACCCAAACCAGTATTTAGGAATAAATACTAGGCTTGTGATAGCAGTCCAGGTATTCCAATCTTGATAGATAGGGTGAATATCTCAAGCAACTTAGATCTAGCGATAAACCTTAATTTTCAATTGTTAATTTCTCACAAAACTTAACAATCTTGAGATATTCTTAATCAATTTGTGAGATTAAGAGAGAGATCGTTGAAGTTTGTCGACGTCGAGGTCTCCGTTTGTCGGGATCTCGCCGCCGCAGTGGGCCTCCACCGTCTCCGACGATAGACGCCGCCGCCTCCTTCGCCATGACTCAAGAAGGTGAATAATGGGGAAGGCGAAAGGGACTCGGCGAAGGAGCAAGGGTACCGCTTACATGCCTTCTTCAAGCTCCTCGAAATCGACGCCAAGTTCCGCTTCTTCCCTTCTGCCCGCTCCGTCCTCGACCTCTGTGCCGACCCCGGCGGCTGGATGCAGGTCGCCATCCGCCACGCCCCGTCGGCATCGATATCGACCACATCAAACCCATTCGTGGGGCCCACTCTATCGTCAATGACATCACCACCATCAAGTGGAGGGCTGACATCAAGCGCCTTATGGATTCCAATGGATGTTCTGCCATTGATGTTGTTCTTCACGATGGAGCGCCCAATGTTTGTGGCGCCTGGTCCTAAGATGCGACGGTTCAGTCGTCGCTGGTAATGGACTACGAGAGCTGAAGAAGAAGAAGTTGGATGAGTGGTAGCTGATCACTTGCAAAATGGTGGTACTCGGCATTTCAAAATGCTACTGCCATGGTTGGTGCTGGAGTTATTAGACAAGCAGTGAGGCTATGATGATATTGCTTGAACTAGATCCAAATGTGAATGGACTGGACTACATCCAAATGAAAGCTAAGTTTCTCACTCAATTTAAATTGTTACTTAATTATTTGTTTGAATTTTGTTGCTGAGTGCTAAAGTTCAAACCGTTTAAGCATTGTTTAATTAAATACAAATTTGATTAACTGCTTTGGCTACGTGCTCAGGATCAAATACGCATTTTGATAAATGATAGGCTTTGACTATAAAATTGAATCTCCAACTAAATTGTTGAGAATTAGATAGTGCTAATAATTTGTTTAATTGGCTAATCTTTTACAATTTGATGAATGTAGGAACTTCAATGTTACCTACAAATTGTGTATGTTGGAGACGATGGATATGCATCACGGTTAATAAGTCTGCACTACACAGGCTTCTCCATCGAATTTGGAAAAATACTTCTAACTTGAAGTGTCGGTATGATCTACTTTAATTTTCTCAGTATTTTTCATGTGATGAATGTGTTAACGTTTTGTGCATTTGATCATATGATTGAGAGTTTTAGATCATAGTTATTCTCGCTCTGGAAAACTAGCATGTTTAGGGTTGTTAAGTGTTTTATCATACTATGTGTATAGATATTTTGACAAATCCATTGTTTGCAGTTTGTGTGAGATTACATATTTGTTTCTCTAAAATTTAAAATAAAATAAAATTGTATAAGATGTATAACAAATGTCTGTAACTTAGGAGAGAGCATCTCTTAATGTAGAATATGACTCTACTAGTTACGTTATGTTCCTTCTCGTTCATTAAACTGTGTGTGCAAAGTTGAATTATAATATGTTAGTCATTATTTCATTTAGCGTCATGAAGATGATGAAGAACGAGTAAAGGAAAGAACTCTTTGCTCAATGTGTTTGAGCTAGTGGATATTGTTAGAACCATTAGAGAAAACAAATAATTTTTGAAAAATGTGATAGAGTAATTTTGTATTAACTCTTATAAAGTGCATATATTGTCAATTATATGTATAAGTTGAGTTTAACAAATGAGACAATTAATAATAATAGTTCTAATTGTGTTCTAGAACATAGCATAATTGGCTAAGATTTGAGAACTATATATTCAATTGTTTGTGAGGAAATGTGATCTAATTATCAAAACTGTGGGGAAATGGAGTTAAAAGCTATTAAGTCAAAGCTTTAACATCCAAGTTGTTTTGAAATTTAGAATCACTATGAACTATATATTAAATTGTTTGTTCTTGTTAAAACTCATAGTCCCTACTAAATGACATTCCATTAAAATATGACAAAAATGAAAGTTGTGCTCAGATTATAATCACTAGAAAATCATTTAGTATGGTCTCTAGGAGTACACAACTTCTTGAGTCAATACATTCTGATATTTATGATCTCAGTAGCTTTGTGACTAGATGAGACAATTGTTGGTCAGAAGTATTTTAATCGCTTTTGTAGTTGATTAATATAAGTCTGTCATATATATGAAGAATGAAGCACTTGTTATTCTTAACGAATTAAAAATTATAGTTAAATGCTAAAAATCAATGGTTCAGATTTAATAGAGGTGGTGAATATGTTTTAATAACTTTAGAGAAATTTGCATTGTGCATAATCTCTACCGCACTCTACTTACAACAGTCAAACGGTATTGATAAAAGTTAGAATCAAACACTTAGTGAAATGTTGAATTCTATATTATTGACTATTGTTTGTCTTGTGTAATTATGAGTGATGTTGTATTGTTAATCATATCTCTAATATGTTACTACACTCTAAATTGAATACACCTTGTAAATCATGGTATGAAAACACAAACAGTTTTGTTAAAGTGAAAATGTGTGTTGTGATACTTTTGTCAGAGTACATGACCCTAGAAGGCCTAAAGTAGGACTTACAACAAATATTTGTGTGCTTAGAAAGTGCAGAATGTAGCTCTGTGGACAGATGTTGGATCTATCTAATTTGTGTTAGAAGAATCTAGACTTGCAAAGTTCTTTGAGGATATGTTCATCAAAGATAAATGTATGAAATAATCTAGTCCTACAGATATATTCAATGATTCACAGTTGGAATCAAGAACTAGCCTTACTGACACTTGAAAACTTGAATGACAAATGAGCTAAGAAGAGTCTTTAGTAGACAATGAGATGATTCTGTGTCATACAATAATACTTTAATTTAGTTGATCTGCCGAAGGAGGCTAAAACTATAGTAAGTGGGGTTTTGTAGAAGAAACTTAATTTTGATTGTTTAGTAGCAATTTTAATACTTTTTAGTAGCTAACAGATTGACTGAGAAAAATGGGGTAGATTTATTTGATGTTTACTCACATGTTTGTCATATTGCTACAATAAGTATTCTTCTTACCCTTACATCTATTGAAAATTTTGTCATTCATAAAGGATAATTAAAAGGCTTTGTACTTGATGTTCTGTACTGAACAGTTTTGTATTGAAAAGTTTTGAACTAATATGTTTAGTGAACAAGATTTACAATTTAGTAAAATCATTGTATATTCTTAAAACATGTATAGCCAACGAATAAATAATTTGACAAATTTTTGAAAGAGCCTAGTATATGAATCAAGTAATTCAGATCAGTGCCTTCAACTTTGTGGTGTGTCAAATATAGTGGCTATTATTTACTTGTTCTGTTGATATGCATGTTCTTGGAAGTGACATCTTTATTACAAATGAAGTTAAAATTGTGCTATCCAAAGATTTCAACATGAAAACCTAGGTACTGTGGACACCATAGGTATAAGGGTGAGTTTTCAGTTGACAAGGAATAACTCTTAGTCAAACTCATCAAATCAAAATGTGTTTCAAAATGGGGATATAGTGATTGAAAGTGTGTTTTGAAACACCTTATGATTATGATAAAAGGTTAACACCTAATGATGGTGCAACTATGAGACATGTAAATCATTCTAAAGAAATTGACAGTCTCATGTATACAAAGATCTGCACTAGAATAGACATAGCCTTTGAGGTAGGTATGATATGTAGAATCACTAATAATCCCATACACATTTGAGAACCCTTAAGAGGCTAATGAGATACCTGAGTGGTATTCAAGAGTTTGCTTTGTGCTACTCTAGTCATTCTTCAAATGAATGGCTGATCTGATGCATTATGATGCTCAGAATTTAGTGAAAGTCAATAACTAGTAGATATGTGTTTACACTAGAAGAAACAGAAATGTTATGGAAATAAAAAGCAAACGGGCATTGTGCTATCATCCATGAAATCAGACCTCTATATGTAATCCTCTGCAGGGAAAAAGGCTGAGTGGATTGAAGAAATTGTTGCTACTTATCCATTAAGAAGTTTAAGTAACTCTCTAATTCTGTTATGCGACTATCAAGCTACAATGCACTGTAGCTCATAACTCACTCTATAATAGTAAGAGGAGTATATTAAGGCTTAAAGAAGCCTAGTTGAACTTTCTCATAGATAAAATGCAATTGCGATAAGTATGGCTAATGCTCTTGCTAAGAGACTTGAAAGTGATCTAATTATCAAAACTGTGGGGAAAAGTGGAGTTAAAAGCTATTGAGTAAAAGCTTAAACATCCAACAAGTTTTGAAATTTAGAATCCAATTGGAGCCATAGAGAAGTTCAAACTTAAGCATCTATTTCAGGCAGTTGACATGTTTGAGATAATTTTGATGATTCAACATAAATTCCACAAATATATAATGTCATTCCAATTTTGATGGTATTATATATCTAGGAAATTTACTTAGAATAATCATATTATTCCAATACGAAACATGAAAACTTGTCGATGTGTTTCCGATGATTAAATTGTCCTAAATATCATTCCAATTTTGATGATATGTCTTTTATGGATACATGTTTCATTCCAATTTTGATGATTCAATGTTAAACCATGATTGAAACGGCAATCTTTTCATTCCAATAAGAAACATAGTATGGTTCTTGTGTAGAAACTATAAAGTTCATGTACTTTACTTGTATACTTGATTGTGATGCTTGCGTTACATCTTTGCTAAGCTAATTATGAATTGTACTAAGTTCTTTTGTGGAACTAGATACTTTGTGAAATATGTTGGAATTCTTAGAGATGTGTCTCTTGATATTCTAGTTTTAAATAAGCTAGCAAAGATGGAAGAGTTGAATCTGTCAACATAAATTTCAAAAATAATGATTTGCTCAAAATGGAGGAGTAAACATAAAGCAGTGTGCAAAGATAGAATTTCAATTTATTTTTTTGAGAATAAATTAGTCACTTGCTTGGTAAAACTTCTGTTGAGTTTAAGACTCTTGTGTTCATGAGCTTAAGACTCATATTTTGTTCTTGAAGTTTATTTGCTTTGTTTGATTTTGAAACTATGACAGATTATTTCAGTTGGTTTAGTCTTTGTGAACTATTCTGAATTGGATATAGTTTGGAACTAGTTAATTATATTGGTTTAGTCTTGATTGAACTATTCAGTTTTATAATTCTATTGGTTCTTATGAAACTATACCTTTATGATGCTTTTCCTTTATGGACTGCTATCAGCCAGTCAGTTGTATACTCATCTGATGAGATAATCCTGTATTTTATATATTGAGAATATAGGAGGAGATTGTTGGATATATTTGTATATTCTCTCTATATAAATGTAGCACGTGCATATGTGTAACACGTGTAATGAACGTACAATTGATTGGATATTGGAACGCGGGTTTGTGGGCTTATAACCCGATACCCAAACCAGTATTTAGGAATAAATACTGGCTTGTGATAGCAGTCCAGGTATTCCAATCTTGATAGATAGGGTGAATATCTCAAGCAACTTAGATCTAGAGATAAACCTTAATTTCCAATTGTTAATTTCTCACAAAACCTAACAAAGTAGAGGTGCACGACAATAGTCCAATGCTCTCTCTTCAATCTAACTCTAGGCTATCTCGAACTCTAGATCGTCCTCTAAAACATGTAATTGGAGGAATTCGTATATTTTTTTAACAACATTTGTATGTAAAATATTTGTAAAAATTTCATAGAAGTTAAATGAATAATATATACAATTTTGTTTAATTCTTAATTTCTTATACTTGTTATACAATTTTTATTTATTTATTTATTTAGGTTAAAAAAGGGGTATGTAAAAAACTTGTAAAAAATTCATAGTAGTTGAAATTAATAATCAGTAATATATGCATTTTTTCACTCTTATGCAGTTATACTTGTTATTTTTTATTTTATTTTAGTGAAGTTGTTAAAAAAAAAATCAAACGGGCCAACCTGCGACCCGGCCCGACCCGAAATGGGTTCGACCCTAACGGGTTCACGGGTCAACCAGGTCGAAGTTTCCAATAATGAACCTGGCCCGGTCCGCCCGAACCTGCCCAGGTATGGTTTCAACCTGGGCGGGGCCAACCCGACTCGTCTCGGTTGACCCGAATGCCAACCCTAACCTATACAATCAAAATCCCAAGTCAACACTATGTTTCTCGCCATTTGCAAACATGTTTAGCGTTGTTTTTCACTAAATTGATCACGCCCTGAATGTCAACATTAAACAGATCGATTGGCGGCGGAGGGCGACGAGGTTGACCTATGTACTTAGGGGGGCCCACATTTATGGCGGTCTTGGTAACGACAGTCTTGACCGCCTCTCCGCCTCTTCATTAAACCCTAGAAGAAGTACCGAGAGGAGTAGATTTCTTGAAGCCGCCATTTTTTTCTTTCTTCCCTACTTTACTCTTTGTCGAGCTTATCTCTGTTTTATTTGTATGTTCATACGTATATATATACTAGTGAAAACTGGCCGTGCACTAAGTGCATGCGGTTTGGTACATGAAGAAGACAAACTTAATTAAGAAGAAATATTGAACTGACTACTAACTTAAACTGAGATGGCTAAACATTTCTTGATGAATTTTACCTCAATTTAATTAGTTTAGGTTTCTTAACCCTGAAGCACCTACTTGGTATTACTTTCTTTTGCGAGGAAAAGTTCAGGGACACATAACTGTGGAAAGAGAAATAAAAAAATTGTAGAAGAAGATTGACAAGAAGAGCAGAGAATGGTTATTGGTAGGAAAAAAGGAAGAGGGATTACGAGTGTTTTAATATATTTTTTTGAAAAAAATCTTAAATCAAGCAATAAATAAAATGATAAATTGAGAATGTGGATTATTAAAATATTAAACAAATAAAAGTCCTAGCTCGATCCGAACAAATTTAAATTCAAAAACAACTAAATCCCAAGTTACTTATATAATTCACGACCTTATCCATTGAAACGGAAACCAATTTAAATTAGACTAACCTAATTTACTCAATCTGCTCAAAGTTAAGAAGATAATTAACAAAACAAATCGATAGATAACATTTATCTTTAAAAAGTAGAAACAGTTTTATTTAAATTATAATTACATATTTTATTAATGATCTTCTTAATATTGTGTAGATTAAATTAGCTAAGTTTTTAAATTATTATTATAATTCAATTATATATTTTAATTTAATTTAGTTATTTCTAAGTAGAATCACTTCCTAAGTTTATATGAATGTCTAACTAGAAGTACATTACGTAGAAAAAAAAAACAAAACCCACTAAAACTCTAGCTAACTACAAAACTGCAAAAATCCATCAACCCCCCCCCCCCCCCAAAACACACACACACACACCCTCCTACCTACCCACTCACACACTCCCCCTCAAATTCAAGAACTAATTACACCAGAAAAATTAAGAAAAATACAAAATTGATTAGAATTACATAACCAAATCGTTTTAGATTAGTTTCAGCATTAGTTTAATTATTATCTGTGTCATCTAAAAGAGTAGATTATCTTTTTCTTTTTCTTTTCTTTTTTCAGAAACAAATAATGATAAAATAGATATTTTATGGGGGAAGTTTTGCATGGAGTTGGGAATTTGAATAGAAATTTTGGGTTGGAGTGAGATTGCGGACAAACAAGAATGTTTTGTTTTGTTAATAAGAACGGGTGCATAGGATTATTTTCCTAATTTTCTTTTATAGTTTTTTTAAAGCTTTTAAAGTGTGAGTTACTGCTTAATTATTAGGTAATTATATGATATGATATGATTTTATAATTGTGTTTGTATGTAAATCCTTAATGAATGTAGATTTGCAACTAAATTTTTTGATTAGAGATTTTTAGATAAAATAGGTCTGCACATTTGAATTATCAAAGGTGCTAAATAATTTATATGCCTTCAACTTTTAGTTAAAATAATTCTACAATAGTAAAAGTTCATCTAATTCCAACTACTACTAAATTAATAAACTACAAATCTCTTCTACAATTAAGAAAAATAATAATTACATAAAATATTATTTCTAAGTCCATCAAATTATTCGTTCAATTATTTGATCCAAATGTAATTACATTCGTTGCTCCAAACAAACAAACAAAACTGTACATACCGCGAAAGACTACAAATCATAAATTCACGCCATCTAAACACGAATCTTAAAAAATTCATGAAGATCGTCCAGAAAAGGAAAAGATAAAGCAAAATTGAATCATGCTATGAATCTCGAATTATTTTGGAAAAAGTTGTCACGCAAAGTCCAAGTCTCTTCCCACGGCGGGGAAGCTCAACCTGCAATTTAAAAATATAAATGTATATCTCTCGGTGCCCTCCCTGCAATATCCTTTTTTTGTGAAAGACCCTACGACCACAACTCCGAATTTGTGGTAAAGGTGTGGGTATAATATTTATATTCTAACATATTTTGTCCGATCTATAATGATCAACTGCTGCCGATGGTGAGAAGTAATTGCTATTTAAATTGACGATGATTATGGTAGAAACTGAATATCAGCATTAGAGCATCCACAGTCGTGCATACTAAAAAATGGCAAATTGGATAAATAGAAATATCATTTCGTTGTGTTACTGTAGTGGCGAAATGGCAAAATATGGATAAGTTAGAGAAAATTTGAACCGACGAAACATGATATTTCATCCTACGATTTTTTTTAAAAATTTTTTATATTTTTAATGAGCAAAACTCTCAAACGAGATATTTGGTTATTTTTTCCTTTATTTTAGGTGTTATTTTAGGGTAAATTCAATCGTCCAAATAAAAAAACTATAGAGAATTATATACAATCAAACTAATAGAATCCAAAAAAGATGCCAAAAATTTTGCGAAAAAACCCTCCATTTCCCTGGACGAAACATTTCCTCCGGGGATAGTTGTTGTTGTTGTTGTTTTTTTTTTTTTTAATAAAAAATTTAGGTGTTATTTCTAATGACAATCCAACCGTCCCGATCAATAGTCAATAGAAAATCATGGACAATTCAAACCATAGAATCCAAAAAGTTTCAAAAAAATTTCAAAAAAAAAAAACCACCATTTCCTTGATGTTTCGTCCGCGGGAGTTTTATTTTCCGGGATTTTTTAATTAAAAAGAATCTAATTTCATAAAATATTTGGGACGAAACATCCGCTATAATATTCATATTACCAAATCTTCTGCCAAATATAGCATTCTATTGTTGAAAAAACCAAAAAATGGCAAAATAGCACACGATTGTGGAAAAAATGAAATTATAGCACACTACTGTGGATACTCTTAGGCGATAAGCTTGCAGGAAGGCGTTGCCGAATCTCCTACAAAGCTGCATTTCCTCCCGGAGCTAGTAGGAGTGACAAATTTGACATCTTGGTCAAGCTATCATTGATGGGGTCTCGTGTTATCGTTATGCACGCAAATCCAGACTCTGGTCTCACAGTTTTCATCCTGCGTATGATATCGTTAATGTTATATGGAGTGGATTAAGGACAGTTGGGTATTTGTCTAATTATACCGGGTTGTGAGTCATAACATCAGAGAAACTACTGCTAATCCTTCTCAGGCCAGTTAACAACTCTATAGTGTGGTATGGCCAAGGTACTCTTTAGTCAAATAGGGGGTCGTCTGTAGACAGAAAGAATTTGGTGGGATGGGGATATTAAATCTTCGACAAATGAATCAAGCCCTACTTGACAAATGGTGGTGGAAGCTTAAAGTTAAGGCAAAAGGCTAAATGGGCGACTCTCATAGACAAAGCATACATCAGGAAAGGCTGCACGCATAAGAAATCGAAGAATCTGGGGTCTATGTCCGAGTTCTGGCAGGGGGTTCTGCATAACAAGGAAATATTTCTAGCTGGGGCAACATTCACGATTGGAAATGGCAAAACTATCTGCTTCTGGAAAGACAGGTGGTGCGGTCCTATTTCGCTGAAAAGGAGATTCCCAAAGATCTATAAAAGGGCAACAGATAAAAATGATTGGATTGCCAGAAACTGGAAAAACGGGGAATGGAGGCCAAGAATTACGGGCAGACTGATCACGAGAGAGAGAAGGCAAAAGGAGGAACTAATCCTTTTTTTACAGGATTGGAAGCCGGCGGAAGAGGACAGTGAAGACAAGATTTCCAAGGCGGGAGGGAAGGAAGAGAGATACTCAGTAAAAGCCACCTAAGAGTGGTTAAATGATGGGCGTGTGCGGACACATGATTCAATTTGGAGGGTTAAAGTTCCACTGAAGGTCAAAGTCTTCAACTGGCTGGCTAGTAGAAAAGTAATTCTTACTCGGGACAACTTGGCCAAGCGCAAGTGACAGGGGCTAGGAATATGCGTTATGTGCCGAATGGAGTGCAAGACTGTAGATCACCTACTACTACAGTGCTAGTATGCCAGGCAAATCTGGGGGGACCTTCCAGTCAGGTTACGCATTGGTGGGCAGGCTCCGGAGACGGTTAACAACGTCTAGGGGGGTGGAGGGACATCAATGTTCGTAAGGACCAAATAGCCATATGGGAAATCGGGGTAGCGACAATTTGTTGGGGAATTTGGTTGGAAAGGAATAATAGAATTTTCAGGCCAATGCACAAACACATCATGCATCACCAACTATTATTCAATATTATTGCTAATATTAAATTTTGGTCCAAAACGGCAAGTGATGAAACGACAAAAAAGATTAAAGGTTTGTATGCAGACGTCGGTACATCGAACTACGAGGAAGAGTCACAGGAGGAAGGGGGGACACCAGCTGGGGAGTGATCAGCGGAAGAGGTGGAGGATTTTGTAATTTTTGCGGGGATGTTCCGGTGATAGGAACTTTTTGTTTCATCTGTAATTATTTCTTTTTTTTAGAAATGGGACTCATGTATTTGGGATGGGTGCTCTCTTTTTTATCGGGGGGTGAGTATCATGGCCCACTGTTGGGACGCGTGAATATCATTGCCCCTGCTTGGTTGTATATCTTATTAAAATCTCTTTAATGAAGTGTGGGGGTACAATGCCCACCATTTTCAATAAAAAAAACTACTACGAGGCGTCGTGGATGGGTTTTTCCTAATAATGGGACCAAAGCACCAAGCAGTGGAATAATAAGGGGCTTCGTACTACACTGATGTTTTTACCGTGGCTATCAATTTGCTGCCATATGTAG
Source organism: Hemerocallis citrina (assembly GCA_017893485.1). Taxonomy (NCBI): domain Eukaryota; kingdom Viridiplantae; phylum Streptophyta; class Magnoliopsida; order Asparagales; family Asphodelaceae; genus Hemerocallis; species Hemerocallis citrina. The sequence continues at coordinate 275,505,423 of CM030362.1, forward strand.
TTCCTTGTATTTATTCCTTTTGGGAATGGTCATCACAATCCAATGTATGAAAAAAAACATTGTAATATAGTTTTGTGCTTTGTTTGTGTCAATGCCTATAGAAGTTGAGGCCATGCAGATGTATATGGAGTAAGATACTTAAAATTCAAATATATGTTACATTATCGGTGCATGTTAATTTACTCTACTGTTAGGAAATTAAGTGTAGCGGGGATTGTAGATGTAATACCCTGATTTTTCAGTTAATGAAAAAAATTATTTATTTTGCACGTAGTGTGCACGTGCAATATTTCGTTTGGATTATTTTATCATGATGTGTATATTTAAATATATTTTCTCAAATTATTTTAGTACAAAAGGCCTTTCTTTAAAGCCTTATTTTAATTTAATGAAAAGCCCTTTTCTTAAAAAGCCCAAATGTATTTTATTTTATTTATTTTAATAAACTATTTTGGCCCAAAAATAAAGCCCATGAATAAATCTATTTTTAATTAAACTTGTCATGTAGAAGACTAATTTATCATTATTTTATTTTTGTACAAATTAAAAATGTACAAATTTGGCCTAGTTGCATGCACGTGCACTACACGTACACGTGCAATGCACACTCTCTATTGGTGGCCGGGATTCATTCTTTTTGGAGGGATTTTTGATTTTGGGTATGGTGATCATGGGGGTAGTTTCATGGAAGTGGGTAGTTCTTCTAACTCCTACTTTGATCTAGACCCTTCATTCTACAACCACCAAAACAATCTTGGCCCTCCATCTCACTCATTTCCTAGTATAAATACCCCCCCCCCCCCTCTCATGGCTAATTTTCATATGCAAAGTATATTTCAAAGTTATAGTATTGTAATAGTGTGAGTTATAAAAGATAAGAGAGTTGTGTGGGTTTTTGGTTGCTTGGAGTGGCCGGCATCACAAGGAGGAGAAGCATTCGGTTTGGGCTAAAGGAAGCATTCGGCTTTGGCTAGGAGGCTTGGAGTTGTGCACTCTTTTGGCTAGGAGAAGGTGCTTTCATCTACAAGGACTTGGTTGCTTTGTTTGTGTTTTCTCTCCATTCAAGGTGGGTAAAACATTTCATATTTCTAATATAGATCCATGCTAAGTTTCAACCATCAAAGATGCATGAAAAATATTAATAAGAGCCCACCTGAATTGAGTAGTTAGTATGTGAATTGATTGGAATGTGGTGATTAATTCATATGACTCTAGTGTTAAAATTAAATTGTGTGTAGATTGCTCCATGTTTATTAGTATGAAGTTATGATGGTGATTAAATTTATTTAAGAATGTTGTTATTATGATTAGAGACATAATGCATGAATAAGAATGCTTGTTAATTGTGAAATTGAAACATGGCACTTATTAAGAAAGAGTACACCTTATTTTTGAAGAAAAATGAAATACTTGTATGTTTGAGATGTGATTTGTACAATCGATAAGTGAGTATACTTCATTATGACATAGGTTGATTAATGAAAGTACTACTCATAAAATTAGTAGTTGAATTGTGATGAATGGACCTTTATGATGATATAGATGTGGACTATTATAAACATATGTATCGGTTGAATTAAGAACTAATATCAGTAAATTATCACAATGAAATCATTGAATAAAAAGACTAGTAGATCAATTATTTGGCAATGTCGAAAATACAATATATTGTAGTTTAATAAATAACTCTTGGATTTGTGCGTGAAAAATACATTTCATTAGTACCAAAAAATTATTTTTTCCTTACTGGTATGAACTTTATATGAATGGGGATTAATCTGGAAGTTTTTAGAAATTTTTACCAAAGCAATAAGAAACTGTGGCTATTTGAATATCGAGTTGTTTTTAAAGCAGTACGAATATAATACATATGGATTTTTATTTGGGTTTGTGACAGCCCGAGCCAGTGGCTCAGGCGGTCTTGGACTGCGGTTTGCTTCTCTGGTTTGCACAGTTCGAATCCCAGTATCAACACTTCTTTTGTTTAAATTCTTTAAAAACCAGTAAACAGCGAACCAAGAGTATATATAACCCCCAGAAGCTTTTATACTGTGTTCGGCGACCGGCCTAGCGGTCTGGGCTCTATGCTGCGTCGGTGCTGTGCCTGGTTCGATTCTTGGGATCGGCATATATGGAAAAATATTTTTTTTGGGAGTTTTTGAAGTCCAAAAATTATGAAATAAATATGGTAATTCTCATAAAAATACAAGGAATTTTATAAGAGTGATTTGGGTATTATTTGAATGAAATACAATAGGGTTTGTGGACAAAAGGCATAATTAGAGCTTTGGTTATAAGATACATACTTATGGAATTTATAACTTATAAAGATTAAGTGAAATAGGCTATTATAAAGTAATTGGCAAAAGTACTTTGTTGTGTGACATGATATGATTTATTCTCACTTGTGAATATTGTGCAAAATATGAAGTATGAATGTTTATTAGTGATATTATGAAGTGCATGAGTTCATGTATGATTATGGAACTTAGAGATCATGTTGATGAAAGAAAAAGAAATTGTTGGCTATAAATATGAACTTTATGAGTTAAAAGTATTCATTATGGACTTGTGAACAAAGTGTAATCATGAATTGAAAGAGAATATACATATGAGTATGAAAACTCGACATGGAAATTGTTATGAGTTGAAGATTGTGAAATGAAATTTGAAATAGAGTAGCTAAGTCTCCCCAGCATTGAAAAAGAAAAGGAATTGAGATGAAATTAGACCAAGGTTGGTCATGATGAAACAAATGAATAAGTCCGGTTGATGGAGAGGCTAACTCTAGAGATTATTTTGTTCATGATTTTTAAATAAAACTAAGAACTAGTACATAGTGAAGAGGTGATGAAAGTAGAAGAAAAGCACGGGTATGGGGGCCAACGGATTTGCGGCGAGAGGGTATTCACAGGTCCTTCACGATGCGTCGTGACAAGGCGTGGATACGGCTCCCGAGTACCGTCCCGGTGGCGACGCTCGTGGGATGTTCGAGTGACTATGGGTGGTGCCATTGTTCCATGGCGGAGGCTGAATTGTCCATAGGTTGCCTGCTCGATGCGTCGTGACAGTGCGTGGGATTCCCCTCCAGGCTGCCTGGACATGGGCTCATAGATCATAGGACATCTAGGACACTACCGTAGTTACAGTAGTAGACTAAGACATAACGGGGGATTGAACCCTATCAAGATGAAGAACGAATAAGGGCTTGCCCTCGGACCTATGTAGTATGGGATGCATAGAATCCGAACAAGTGCGCATTAGTATCATGTAACATAATAAACTGCATTAAGGACTAAGTGCACAACCACAACACGACATCAATAGGGTAGTCCCTTTAGTTTGAATTGTGACAAGTTTGTGTTTGCTAAATATGAAAAGTTAAGTTATACTATTTCCGGCATAGAGAGGATGGCCGTGTATAATGTTCGTCGGTTGAATAAACTGACGTACCCACAGTCTTACATGCAGGTAAATGACTTGTTAAAGATTAAAAGAGGATGGATGCTTAAGGATTATATCATGCTGTTGTACTTTTATTCAATTATTGTAAATTTTACTTCCGCTGCGCAAAAGAAAGATGTAATTATGATGTAATCTCTGATGTATGATGAAAAGTTTTAATTTCCCTGTAAAATTGTACTAAAGAAAGTGAAAAGATCCTGTAGAACATCTCGAATTCAGTGTATTTGGGATTCGGGGCGTTACAGAGTGGTATCAGAGCCACGCTTTCTACACTTTCACACTTGTACAAATTTATAGGGAACGACACCCTAGAAGTGGACATTAGAGTGTGTGTTTGAGTCTAGAGATTTAAATGTAAGTGACTTACATTTGTGTTGCTCTAAGATTTATGCTTCTTCCTCTCTATTTCTAAGATGGCTGATCACTTCGACCCTGCTGGAGGCGACGACTGGCATATCATTGAGGAAGTGTACCATCCTGGACAGGCAGATTCCGAGGACGAGTACTATCCTGGGCAAGCTGATTCTGACGGTGAAGAATGGCCTGAATCCCGAGAGATCACCCCACCTCCGGATTCATCTGATGATTCTTCTTCTGACGAAGAAGAAGTACCAGTTCCAAGTGGTCTTGTAACTTCTCTTCAGAGGCAAGTGGAAACCCTGAAGGAGAGAGTTGGATTATTGGAGGCTCAGCTGGAGAAGCGGAAGGCCGACTATTCTGTTCTTAGCCATCGAATTTGGGAACTTGAGAAGAAAAAGAACCTAACTGATGTGCTGAAGGATGAGGTTGATGAACTGCGGGAAGAACTTCGAGCAGCGAAGAGGACCCGTAGGAGTTAGAGTGTTGTAGCTTCTATTTCTTTCCGTTCTGATGTCAAAAATGTTTTTTAAATTCGAATGTATAAACTTTGGAATTCAATGAAAAGCAAGTTGGTTTAAACTCTTGTCTTATACTTCGAATTTGACGGATCTTTTGCATCAGAATATGTCGAGAAGAGGAGCTAGGAATGGGGAAGGGTTGGATCTGGAGACTGAGCTTGCTAGGGTCTACCAGACACTGAATGCAGTGGCTCAGAATCAAGGTCGAGGGCCGGCGAATCCAGTGCCCGAGGCGATTAAGCTGGTGGAATCGTTCAAGAGAATGAAACCACCCGTATTCGAGGGAAAGTCAGTCCCAGATGCGGCTGACAACTGGGTCCGTCAAGTGGAAACGATCTTCGAGGTGTTGGAGACACCGGAGGGTAGCAAGGTCAAGTTGGCAACTTTGCAGCTGGAGAAGGACGCGGCGGTTTGGTGGCAATCCATGAAGAGGACCATGGGAGGCTTGTTGCTTGGCTGGGAGGAATTTCTGGAAGAATTCCGCAGTCATTATTTCCCCTCCGACGTCCAGGAGAAGAAGGCGATGGAGTTCCTGTCGCTTCAGCAAGGCAGCATGTCGGTGAGAGCATATGAGACCAAGTTCACTCAGCTCTCCAGGTATGCTCCAGAACTGGTGATGGATGAGGCCAAGAAAGCTCGCAAGTTCGAGCATGGTCTGAGGCCTAGTTTGAGATCTCGTATGATACCCCTTGGTATCAGGAGATTCGATAAGCTGGTCAAGAGGGCGGCAGCGACAGAGGCGGATATGGAGCAGTTCCAAGTTGTTCAGAACAGGAGGAACAACTGGCAGTCTGGGAAGAGGCCTGCACATTCTGGGAGTTTCAGGGGGCAACCATCTGCACAGAGGTTCAAACCGACAGGGGCGAATGCTATTGGTGTAGCTGGAGGACCTGGAAACAATGTGGTGAGACCTCCTGCAGTGACTTGCTTTAACTGTGGTGAAGCGGGGCATTATCGATCCCAATGTCCCAAACTACGGAATGGAAATAGCAACGCACCAACGCAGCAGGCTGGGAAGAGGCCGTACCAATCAGGGCGAGTATTTGCCTTGACAGAAGCTGATGCTGAGGAGGCAGATCAGGTCATCTCTGGTACGAGGGCTGGTGTTTAGAGTCTTTGTCATTTCTTTTCCCTTTGTTTAGTGAGACTGTTATGTAATGGTGTATATTATGTAACAGGCGAACTCTATCTTAATGGAATGAAAGCTGTCGTACTGTTTGATACTGGATCCTCTCATACATTTGTGTCTCCAAAATTTGCTAAAGTGTTGGGAGTTGAACCGAAGATTTTTCCAGGCAAGATCTTAGCAGTAGCTACTCCGTCAGGGGAAACTTTAACCACTGATCGGTATTATGCTGATTGCGAGATAGTGATTGGAGATCGAATCTTTGGCATTGATCTGATCGAGCTGACTATCTTGGGAGTCGATGTTATCATTGGCATTGATTGAATGTCGGTGTACAGTGCAAGCATCGAGTGTAAGACCAAGACAGTGACAGTGAAGGCTCCAGGAGGACCTGAAGTCATGTTCCAAGGGAAGCGGAAGTGTTCTAAGCTGGTGGCAACTATCCGCAAGGAAGAGACTCCTGTGGAAGTGCAAGGGATTCCTGTGGTTCGGGACTATCGACTGTGTTCTTGGAAGATTTTCCTGGGTTACCTCCGCATCGTGATGTAGAGTTCAGCATCACTGTTCAACCGGGAAGTGCACCCATTTCTAAGGCACCTTATAGGATGGCTCCAGTGGAACAGGATGAGGTGAAACGGCAGATTGAGGAACTGTTGGGAAAATGCTTTATTCAACCTAGTGCGTCACCTTGGGGAGCACCAGTGCTTTTGGTAAAGAAGAAGGATGGATCGATGAGAATGTGTATCGATTACCGGGAGCTGAATAAGGTCACTGTTCAGAATAAGTATCCGATTCCTCGAATTGATGACTTGTTCGATCGTCTACAAGGAGCAGCTGTATTCTCCAAAATAGATCTTCGATCATGTTACCACCAAGCTCGAGTGAAAGCTGAAGATGTGCACAAAACTGCGTTTAGAACTCGGCATGGGCATTACGAATTCTTAGTTATGCCATTCGGAGTGACGAATGCACCTGCAATCTTCATGGACTTGATGAACAGAGTTCTGAGGCCGTTTATTGATTCTTTCACCGTGGTGTTTATCGACGATATCCTCGTGTACTCCAAGTCTGAGGAGGAGCACACCGAGCATCTGGCGGCAGTTTTGCAGAAGTTGGAAGAGCAGAAGTTGTATGCCAAGTTATCCAAGTGTGATTTCTGGAAATCTGAAGTGGCATTCCTAGGTCACATCCTTTCTAAGGAGGGAGTGGCAACTGATCCCCAGAAGATAGAGGCAGTGAGAGATTGGGCGAGGCCTACTACAGTGAAGGAAGTCAGAAGTTTCCTTGGGATGACTGGATACTATCGGAGATTCATTCAAGGTTATGCTCAGATAGCTGTACCGCTTACTGGACTGACCAAGAAGAATGTGAGCTTCAAGTGGACTGAGCAATGTGAGGCGAGTTTTCAGGAGTTGAAAGATAGACTGACTACTGCACCTATCTTGGCTTTGCCTAGGGCTGGTATTGAGTATGATGTTTATAGCGATGCTTCACATCGGGGGCTTGGTTGTGTCTTAATGCAAGAGGGAAGAGTAATCGCTTATGGGTCTAGGCAACTACGACCGCATGAGAAAAATTACCCGACTCATGATCTGGAGTTGGCTGCGATTATCTTTGCTCTGAAGCAATGGAGGCACTACGTGTACGGTGAGAAGTTGAATATGTACACGGACCACAAGAGCTTGAAGTATATATATCAGCAGAGGGATCTCAATCTGAGGCAGCGGAGATGGTTGGAAGTGCTTGAGGACATGCGACCTGAGATCAAGTATCATCCTGGAAAGGCTAATGTTGTTGCCAATGCACTTAGTCGCAAGAGCAGTTTGGCCAGTTTGATTACAACTCAGAGGCATCTGATTGAGGAGTTGGATCGGGCAGGTATTGAGGTTGTCTTGCAAGGATTGGGAGCATCTTTGGCTCAGTTGAGGCTTCAGCCTACTTTGAATGCAAGGATCATTGCAAGTCAGGAAGTTGATGCTGATATCTTGAAGATGAAGGAGCAGGTTGGTGCTGGCAGGTTGCCCGGATTTCAAATCAGGGATGGAGTGCTGTGGTTCGGGTATAGGCTGTGCGTTCCAAATCAGGCGGACCTGAAAGAGAGTATTCTTCAAGAGGCGCATGCTACTCTTTTGTCGGTACATCCTGGGAGTACTAAGATGTACAAGGACATCAAGCAGCATTTCTGGTGATCAGGTTTGAAGCGGGATGTGGCTAAATTTGTCGCGAGGTGTGAGGTTTGTCAGCAAGTCAAAGCCGAAAATCAGAGACCCGGAGGTCTATTACAGCCGCTACCTATTCCGGAATGGAAGTGGGATAACATCAGTATGGATTTCATCACGGGATTGCCTAAGAGTCCTAAAGGCAATGATGCTATTTGGGTTATAGTCGATCGACTTACCAAGTCCGCTCACTTTTTGGCGATGAAACTCACTGCTTCGATGGACAAGTTAGCTGAGATGTATGTTGGTGAGATTGTTCGACTTCATGGCGTTCCTTCGACCATTGTGTCTGATCGAGATGCGCGGTTTACTTCGCATTTCTGGAGGAGTCTTCAGACAGCCTTGGGTACCAAGACAGATTTCAGCACTGCTTTTCATCCGCAAACCGATGGGCAGACCGAGAGAGTCAACCGTATTCTTGAGGATATGCTTCGGTGTTGTATACTAGACTTTGGAGGCAGTTGGGAAAGGCATTTACCCTTGGTGGAGTTTGCCTACAACAACAGTTTTCAGGCCAGTATTGGGATGGCACCGTACGAAGCTCTGTATGGCAGGAAGTGCAGGACTCCTGTTTGTTGGTATGAAGTAGGGGAGCGTCAATTGTTTGGTCCTGAGCTTGTGCAACTAACTTCTGAGAAGATTGATCTGATCAGGAAAAGGTTGGTGGAAGCTCAGAGCAGGCAGAAAAGCTATGCAGACAACCGGAGAAGGGACCTTGAGTTTGAGGTTGGTGACTTCGTCTTTCTGAAGGTATCGCCCAGCAAAGGTGTGGTTCGTTTTGGCAAAGGCGGGAAGTTAGCCCCGAGGTTTATAGGCCCGTATAAGATATTGAAAAGGATCGGGAAAACTGCTTACCGGCTTGAATTACCGGAAGAGTTGTCTCAGGTGCACAATGTCTTTCATGTGTCTATGCTGAGAGGTTATATTCCAGACCCGAGTCATCATTTGCCTGAAGTGCCGGAAGGTTTGCAGTTAGACCTGAATTACATCGAGTCTCCTGTTGAGATTGTTGATCGTCGAGAGAAAGTCTTGAGGAATAAGACGATACTGATGGTCAAGGTAGTCTGGAGAAACCACTTGGTTGAAGAGGCTACTTGGGAATCTGAGGAGAGGATGTTGAAGGACTATCCTGAGCTTTTTGCTTGATTGTATTTTTGTATCTTCTGTTCTTGTTGTGTGTGTTGTATTTTGTTTTTCTCGCTCTTGATTGTAGTTCCGGGGACGGAACTATTCTAAGGAGGGAGTGCTGTAATACCCTGATTTTTCAATTAATGAAAAAATTATTTATTTTGCACGTAGTGTGCACGTGCAATATTTCGTTTGGATTATTTTATCATGATGTGTATATTTAAATATATTTTCTCAAATTATTTTAGTACAAAAAGCCTTTCTTTAAAGCCTTATTTTAATTTAATGAAAAGCCCTTTTCTTAAAAAGCCCAAATGTATTTTATTTTATTTATTTTAATAAACTATTTTGGCCCAAAAATAAAGCCCATGAATAAATCTATTTTTAATTAAACTTGTCATGTAGAAGACTAATTTATCATTATTTTATTTTTGTACAAATTAAAAATGTACAAATTTGGCCTAGTTACATGCACGTGCACTACACGTACACGTGCAATGCACACTCTCTATTGGTGGCCGGGATTCATTCTTTTTGGAGGGATTTTTGATTTTGGGTATGGTGATCATGGGGGTAGTTTCATGGAAGTGGGTAGTTCTTCTAACTCCTACTTTGATCTAGACCCTTCATTCTACAACCACCAAAACAATCTTGGCCCTCCATCTCACTCATTTCCTAGTATAAATACCCCCCCCCCTCTCATGGCTAATTTTCATATGCAAAGTATATTTCAAAGTTATAGTATTGTAATAGTGTGAGTTATAAAAGATAAGAGAGTTGTGTGGGTTTTTGGTTGCTTGGAGTGGCCGGCATCACAAGGAGGAGAAGCATTCGGTTTGGGCTAAAGGAAGCATTCGGCTTTGGCTAGGAGGCTTGGAGTTGTGCACTCTTTTGGCTAGGAGAAGGTGCTTTCATCTACAAGGACTTGGTTGCTTTGTTTGTGTTTTCTCTCCATTCAAGGTGGGTAAAACATTTCATATTTCTAATATAGATCCATGCTAAGTTTCAACCATCAAAGATGCATGAAAAATATTAATAAGAGCCCACCTGAATTGAGTAGTTAGTATGTGAATTGATTGGAATGTGGTGATTAATTCATATGACTCTAGTGTTAAAATTAAATTGTGTGTAGATTGCTCCATGTTTATTAGTATGAAGTTATGATGGTGATTAAATTTATTTAAGAATGTTGTTATTATGATTAGAGACATAATGCATGAATAAGAATGCTTGTTAATTGTGAAATTGAAACATGGCACTTATTAAGAAAGAGTACACCTTATTTTTGAAGAAAAATGAAATACTTGTATGTTTGAGATGTGATTTGTACAATCGATAAGTGAGTATACTTCATTATGACATAGGTTGATTAATGAAAGTACTACTCATAAAATTAGTAGTTGAATTGTGATGAATGGACCTTTATGATGATATAGATGTGGACTATTATAAACATATGTATCGGTTGAATTAAGAACTAATATCAGTAAATTATCACAATGAAATCATTGAATAAAAAGACTAGTAGATCAATTATTTGGCAATGTCGAAAATACAATATATTGTAGTTTAATAAATAACTCTTGGATTTGTGCGTGAAAAATACATTTCATTAGTACCAAAAAATTATTTTTTCCTTACTGGTATGAACTTTATATGAATGGGGATTAATCTGGAAGTTTTTAGAAATTTTTACCAAAGCAATAAGAAACTGTGGCTATTTGAATATCGAGTTGTTTTTAAAGCAGTACGAATATAATACATATGGATTTTTATTTGGGTTTGTGACAGCCCGAGCCAGTGGCTCAGGCGGTCTTGGACTGCGGTTTGCTTCTCTGGTTTGCACAGTTCGAATCCCAGTATCAACACTTCTTTTGTTTAAATTCTTTAAAAACCAGTAAACAGCGAACCAAGAGTATATATAACCCCCAGAAGCTTTTATACTGTGTTCGGCGACCGGCCTAGCGGTCTGGGCTCTATGCTGCGTCGGTGCTGTGCCTGGTTCGATTCTTGGGATCGGCATATATGGAAAAATATTTTTTTTGGGAGTTTTTGAAGTCCAAAAATTATGAAATAAATATGGTAATTCTCATAAAAATACAAGGAATTTTATAAGAGTGATTTGGGTATTATTTGAATGAAATACAATAGGGTTTGTGGACAAAAGGCATAATTAGAGCTTTGGTTATAAGATACATACTTATGGAATTTATAACTTATAAAGATTAAGTGAAATAGGCTATTATAAAGTAATTGGCAAAAGTACTTTGTTGTGTGACATGATATGATTTATTCTCACTTGTGAATATTGTGCAAAATATGAAGTATGAATGTTTATTAGTGATATTATGAAGTGCATGAGTTCATGTATGATTATGGAACTTAGAGATCATGTTGATGAAAGAAAAAGAAATTGTTGGCTATAAATATGAACTTTATGAGTTAAAAGTATTCATTATGGACTTGTGAACAAAGTGTAATCATGAATTGAAAGAGAATATACATATGAGTATGAAAACTCGACATGGAAATTGTTATGAGTTGAAGATTGTGAAATGAAATTTGAAATAGAGTAGCTAAGTCTCCCCAGCATTGAAAAAGAAAAGGAATTGAGATGAAATTAGACCAAGGTTGGTCATGATGAAACAAATGAATAAGTCCGGTTGATGGAGAGGCTAACTCTAGAGATTATTTTGTTCATGATTTTTAAATAAAACTAAGAACTAGTACATAGTGAAGAGGTGATGAAAGTAGAAGAAAAGCACGGGTATGGGGGCCAACGGATTTGCGGCGAGAGGGTATTCACAGGTCCTTCACGATGCGTCGTGACAAGGCGTGGATACGGCTCCCGAGTACCGTCCCGGTGGCGACGCTCGTGGGATGTTCGAGTGACTATGGGTGGTGCCATTGTTCCATGGCGGAGGCTGAATTGTCCATAGGTTGCCTGCTCGATGCGTCGTGACAGTGCGTGGGATTCCCCTCCAGGCTGCCTGGACATGGGCTCATAGATCATAGGACATCTAGGACACTACCGTAGTTACAGTAGTAGACTAAGACATAACGGGGGATTGAACCCTATCAAGATGAAGAACGAATAAGGGCTTGCCCTCGGACCTATGTAGTATGGGATGCATAGAATCCGAACAAGTGCGCATTAGTATCATGTAACATAATAAACTGCATTAAGGACTAAGTGCACAACCACAACACGACATCAATAGGGTAGTCCCTTTAGTTTGAATTGTGACAAGTTTGTGTTTGCTAAATATGAAAAGTTAAGTTATACTATTTCCGGCATAGAGAGGATGGCCGTGTATAATGTTCGTCGGTTGAATAAACTGACGTACCCACAGTCTTACATGCAGGTAAATGACTTGTTAAAGATTAAAAGAGGATGGATGCTTAAGGATTATATCATGCTGTTGTACTTTTATTCAATTATTGTAAATTTTACTTCCGCTGCGCAAAAGAAAGATGTAATTATGATGTAATCTCTGATGTATGATGAAAAGTTTTAATTTCCCTGTAAAATTGTACTAAAGAAAGTGAAAAGATCCTGTAGAACATCTCGAATTCAGTGTATTTGGGATTCGGGGCGTTACAGTAGATAGGTTGTAACTGATCACAACTAACAACTAAGTAAGTAGACCAAACCAAATACAAAAAGCACACAATTTTATCTCGGTTCGAACGAACCTAATCCAGAAGAGAAATAATCGAGATATTATTCAACTAGAAAAGATACAAAAGTTACAATCACTTTCTCCAAGAACCTATTTATCTCTCAAGCATCACTAGAAGATACTCTGCTGTGTGCAATAAAAATTCTCAGATAAAGTACTTGATGTTTTTGGCACACCTCTCAATGGAGGTCATTACAATATTATATAGAGAACTAGAGAAACCCTAGATTTTAGTCTTGATACAATTACCGTCAGATATACCCTGAAGAGAAATTCATACAATAGGAGCCGTACGATCTAACTTGTACTCAAACAGATTTGCCCAAAACCAGTCCAAAACTGCTGCTGCGCCACTGTCAATCGACTTCTCCCAAGAGCAGTCAACTGTCATAGAAGTTGAGCCCTAACCACCCATGTTGCATTCGACTGCTATAGTAGCAGTTAATTGTCAACTTCAATCCTGCACAGAAACAACAACTTTTCATCTCCAATATCCGCTTCGAACCTCTTCTTGCTTCACTGTCTTCTCTTCACATCAAACCTAGTATGCAAGACATAAACCCAATATCTACTTCTTAGTTATAGGAGTTATTTACCTACTGATACATCGATGTACTATGTCCAGTAATGGTATATAGGAGCATAAAATGCTATTTATTTAAAGTTGTGGAGCGCAAAGTTTTCAAAGATAAACTTTAGGTTGGGGTATTTGACTTTTTTCTTTAGGTCGGGGTATTTATTTTTTTTGTGGCACTTTCAGGGAGATTTGTCTGATCTATGATTAACATGTATGAAATGAAACAGGTGTCAAGAAATGTCCATGTTCATCCCTTTTCAATAGTTCTAAATGTGTAAACCCTTTTTCCTTCTCAACGTTAGGTAAGCAAATTGTTAGATATTATGTTATATATCTAGTCTCATATCGGATTATGGATTAGTTTAGTATTTGGTTCCCTCCTATATATAGAAGATATTGTACTCAGTTATCATCAATCCAGTTATCATCAATCCAATAATCCAATAACATTTTTCAATCTCTCTGCTAAACCTTAACATGCTATCAGAGCACTAACCCTAAATTTCTTTCTCCCTCACTAATCCCCAAAACCCTAAATTACTCTATCTCAAATCTATCATCAACAACAGCGACATCAACCTCTATTTCCACGACACCAATAACCAACAACAACCCTCAACCCTCAACTTTAGCGACATCTGAAGAGATCCCGATCGTCCACGCCAACTAATACCGAAGACCCATCGTCGACGCTTCTGAATCCTAGCCGAAATCTGCATATTCGCCACATCCACTTCCCAACCACCCAAAACCTCGCCAACCAAATTTTGACCGCCCATCTCCTCCCACTCCTCTTCCCCAATCTCCCGTAATACGAAACCCATCAACACCTTAGCCACCATCAACCTTAAACCCAACCTTAATTTGTTCTCTCTAATCTAAACCCAAAACTCATATTCAAACCCACAACCCAACTTGACCCGAAAACCCACCTCTGTTAAAAAATAAATCCAAAAAGAAAAAAAGAAAAAAACCACGACATCAAAATCCAAACCCGAATATCCTCTTCCAAACCCTAACTCTACCCAATCCATATCGAACAAAAAAAAAACAAAACCCAACCAGAATATCCTCTTCCAAATCCTAACTCTATCCAATCCATATCAAACCTAAACCCGAACCCTACCCAAACCCTAATCCTACCCAATCCAAATCAAACCCAAACCCGAACACCTATTCCCAACCCTAACCTTAACCCTGCTACTCTCACTTGTCTGCTATCATCGCTATTGTTTGTTAAAAAAAATCTGAGAATTAAACGTCCGAGAAATAAATCCGAAAAAAAATCAAAAAAAAAAAAATAAAACTGCAGGTACTAGTACTTCTCCATTGTAACCCTATTTTCACCAATATCTTTTTGTCTCCACCGACTTCCCTGCTACAACATCTTCCTTTTCACTCTTCCTCGCATCCGGATCCTCATCCAGATTCAAACAGCAACAGCACTGCCATCTCCCTCATTCCAGCATCATCCCGAACCCTGGCTCGCCCCTTCTTCTGACACCGGTAACACCATCCAACTCCCTATCTTGATCCAAATACTAGTAGCATCTCCATCCTCATTTCGATCCCAGCCACAACAACATTAGTCTCATTCCTCCTCGCAATATTTCTTCACTTACAACCTCGGCCATGACCGTTACTCCAGTGTGCCATATCTTGCTGATCTGGTCAATCTTCAGCATCGCCTCACTCAACAGGAACTCTAGCTCTTGGGTCAGTCTATCACTGCCGGCCCCTCTGTCCCTGCATTCTCTGTTACTCCCGGTATAAATTCTTTCTGGATTTTAGATTCTGGTGCATCATACCATCTTACTGGTAATTATACACTGCTCTCACTACCAACACTACACTTCCCTCTCACTCTCCATCCCTTCATACAGCCGATGGCTCTCAACTTCTCACTACACACTTAGGGTCTATTAGCTTTCCTACTCTCACTTTTCCTTATATTCTTTATGCTCCCCATTTATTCATGAACCTTATTTTTATTAGTGCGCTGCGCGATAGTGGTCTTGTTGTTACATTTGATTTCATAGGTTGTTCTATTACAGATTCACACACTGGTCAGGAGTTTGGGCGGGTTAGTCAACAGGGTTGTCTATATCATCTAGATTTTCTACATGCACATAAATTTCATCCTAATTTTGCTGGTACTGTGACCTCTGATGCTGATTTGTGGCACAAACATTTAGGTCATGTTAGTGAGTCTCGACTCAAGACTTTAGCCCGTAGTGGTGCCCTTGACCCTCTTTCTTATACACATTCATATGATTGTCAGGCTTGTCATTTGGCCAAGCACATAACACTCCCTTTTAATAACAAAAGTAATTCTCAAACCACCCATCCTTTTCAACTTGTTTATTCTGACATATGGGAACCCTCTCTGGTATCTTTGTGAAAAAGCTATCTCTATTATGTTGCCTTCATCGACGACTTCACTCGATATACATGGGTTTTTCGTATGTGCCAACGATATGAGATTCCTAATATTTAACAGTTCTTTACAACCATGATTCACACTCAATTCGGTGTGCGCATCAAGAATTTTTGCTCAGACGGTGCTCGTAAGTACACTTCCACTACTATGAGATCGATCATTTAGTTTCACGACACACTTTTTCAGTAATCATGCCCTCACATACATGTGCAGAATGGTGTAGCTGAATGTAAGTATCATCGTATTCTTGAGACGGTTCTCGCTCTTTTACTCTCTTCTTCCGTTCCTCGTTCTTTCTAGGATGAAGCTGTCATAATTTCTGTTAGCCTCATTAACATCACTCCTTCGTCTATCCTATCTGGTACGCCAACTTATGAGGCTCTTCATCACTCACAATCGGACTATACTATGCATTGTAATTTTGGGTGCACCTATTACGTCCTTCTCCCTCGCACTGAGCACATGAAGCTCATCGCTCGCGCTGCAAAGTGTGTTCACCTAGACATCAGTTCAGAGAACAAAAGATATTGTTGTTTTGATCCATCGGTGGGTCGTGTCCATATTTTCTGACATGTTTCCTTTGTGGAATACTCTCCTTACTACTTGGCCTCTCCTGAGGATACTAGTTTTCTCGATTCCCCAGTTGTTGGGCCTACTTCCCCGGACACATCTTCATGCATTCCCTTCGATCCCACTCTTTTGGCTCCTTTCCCATCTTATACAGACGTTACACCTATTGTTCATCGTACAACGACACCACCTGCAACACCACAGCATCATACACCTACACCATATGCATCCCCACAGTTGCATGCTCCCACCCTATCGACCTCGCTTGCAGACTCTGCCAATCCACCCCCAGTTCGTCAGTCTACACGTTCCACTTCGGGCATCCCTCGACACGTTATACACTTGATGCCACTGGTCCTTCTGACCAGTTTCACTTTACCACCCTAGCTTCCTACTCACCACAGTTTCATGCATATCTCACTGCCATACACTTTACACGTAAGCCCAGAACCTATAAGGAAGCAATTCAATATCCTGAATGGCGGGAAGCTATTGCAGAGGAGTTCAATACATTTGATCAGACTGACACTTGGGATATTGTTCCCCTGCCAGTGGGCATCTAGTTTGTTAGCTGCAAATGGATCTTCAAGGTCAAATATCGACCTAATGGCTCCACTAAGCGGCACAAGGCTCGTCTAATTACCCAAGGATTTACTCAAGAGCATGACATTGCTTATGATGAGACTTTTGCTCTAGTTGCACAGATGATTATAGTTCGCACTCTCCTTGCCATTGACACAATCGGTTAGTGGCCGTTATAACAAATGGACATGAAGAATGTCTTTCTTCAAAGTACTTTATATAAGGTTGTTTACATGCATCCTCCTCCTGGCCTTACCACACCTCGTCGTCATGTTTGTCGTCTATGTCGAGCTATATATGGTCTGAAATAGGCCTCTCGAGCTTGGTTTGAGTGTTTTCGCTATGTCATCACACATGCTGATTTTAATCAGAGTTCCTAGAACCACTCTATGTTTATGAGGTTAACACAGTAGGGGAGGATACTTCTACTATTATATATTGATGATATGATTACTACCAGGGATGACTCCGCAGACATTGCATCTATCTAGAAATACCTTCACCAGCAGTTCCATATGAAAGAGCTTGGTAGACTACGCTACTTTCTGGGTATAGAGATTGCCCATGGATCTCGGGGATACTCATTTCTCAATAGAAATACACATAAGACATTATCTCCACTGCATGTCTCTCTGATAGTCGATTAGCCGATACTCCCTTAGAGTTTCACATGAAGCTTCGTCCCACAAATGGTGAGCTCCTTCCTGATCCCACTAGATATAGGTAGATTGTTGGATAGCTTGTCTACTTATGCATGACAAGACCCGACATTTCTAATGCATTCAATATTTTCAGTAAGTTTGTTTATGCTCCTACATCATTTTACTATAGTGCTCTTCTTCGGATTCTCAAATATCTTCGGCGTACTATCACTCGCTCTTTATTCATGTCTTCTACATCTAAACTGGAACTTAGTGTATATTCTGATTCAGATTGGGCAGGTGATCCTACTATCAGATGGTCTACTACAAGTTTCGGTCTAGTTCTCAGTGATTCGATGATCTCAAGGTGAAGTAAGAAACAGGCAGTCATTGCATGTTCTTCCACAAAAACAGAGTACAGAGCGATGATAGCTACTACTAGAGGGATTGTTCATGTTCGTTGACTGTTATCAAATATGGGTGTCACTCTTACAAGAGCTACTTCTCTTCATTGTGATAACCGTAGTGCATTGCATATTACAAGCAGCCTGATCTTTCATGAGCAAACAAAGCACATAAAGATTGATTGCCACTATTTTTGTGCGCATTTTGAAGCAGATACCATTTCACTTCATTCTGTTACATCTTTATAGCAGATAGCAGACTTCTTTACCAAGTTCCACACTATTCAGAGATTTTGATACTTGGTGGGCAAACTCAGACTGTTCAACCCACTGCGAGTTTGAGAGGGGGGTTAGATATTATGTTATATATTTAGTACCATATCGGATTATTTATTAGTTTAGTATTTGGTTCCCTCCTATACATAGCAGATATTGTACTCCGTTATCATCAATCCAATAATCCAATAACATTTTCCAATCTCTTTACTAAACCTTAACACAATTATCCAGGCCTTCTTTTCACAAAAGCTTATTTGTTATAGATCACATTGTTCTTGTATATATGACTATAAATCTAATAATGGAATTTTTTTTTGCTAAGTCAGAAAATAAAACTAACTACAAAATACTAATAAAACCAGATCGTTGACATCTCTAGCATCCTCTTCGACAAGAGTTACAAGCTCAACATCGATACTGTAGTCTATAGAAAGTTTCGAACACTCCTCCGACATTTCTTCATTGCACAATCGGCACAGACATTACCTTCCATATAGATGTGATTTACTCCACATATAGTAATACCACTCATCAATTGCATGATATCATGTGAAATAGGATCACTTGCTATGCATTTAGTAATATCATCAATGATGACCTTAGAGTCTCCTTGAATCAAGACCGGACCCTCAAGAGAAAGCAGGTGTATCACCCTCAAAGCCAGCCACAAACATCTCCTTTCAATGATATTAATCGACTTCGTGGCAACAGGCCCACCACCAACTAGTAATAGCTTGTCCCTTTGTAACCCCTGTTTCCCCAAAAATGTATTTTTGTGTAAATTCTGTATTTAAAATTTTCGCAAATTATTTTTTTTCAGTTTTCAAATTCTTTTGTCAAAATATATTTTTACTCTTCTATTAAAAATCTATTTTCAATCAATAATTTTATTTGTAACAATTTCCTATAATTTTTATACAAATCTTACTATTGTTACTGTTATTATTATTGTTATTATTATTATTATTATTGTTATTGTTATTATTATTATTATTGGTATTTCTATAAAATTCCAAATTGTAGATTTTAATTGTTATTTTATTCTAAAACCCTATAATTTCTTAATAGATTTTTAAACCCATTTGCAATTAACCTATACCCTGTTTCATAATTAACCAATACCTAAGTGTACCCATGCTTTGTTTTAGTTCAGCCATACCCAACCTCAAAATTCCATTCTGTTATACCATATATGCATGCATATCATTACCTTAATCCTATTCCTTATATAAATCCCCCCCTCCACTCCAGATCCTACTTATCAAGGCCACTATTACCCACCCATTACCTACCAAAAATGCTATACTCCTAATTCTTGCCTTATTTTAAATCTACCGAAATCATATACCACCCCAGCTTCTTAATTGTTTCACCCCAACCCGAAATCAATACCCATCTAAACCCGTAGCTGCTTGCCCATACCCGGTTTTTATCAAGCTGTGCAGTTTCCTCCATGCAACCAAATCCTAAATCTCCTACCCCCCCCCCCCCCCCCCCCCCCCCCCCCCCAACAGCTTCCTCCATGCAACCAAATCCTAAATCTCCTACCCCCCCCCCCCATGCAGCTATATACTCCACTTAGCCGTCACTAGTTTATTTCCTCGGTTCTCTCTCTCTCCCGATTGATCTCTTTCGCTCTCTTGTTGCTTCGCACGTACAAGTGGGTTTGTGCGTGTGCGATTCGTGATTTGCTTTGGATCGTGGATTTTCATTCGTGGGTTTTGTTCGTTGCCGGGATCCGTTCCTGTTATTCTTGGTGTTCTTCGTTTTCGTCTTCGGTTAAGACAAGTAACTTGTACTCAAATTCCTTTGTATGATACAAGTCATAAATACCGCTTGTAGTGTAGTTGGGTTCTAGAGACAACTCGTGTGGGTGTTATTTTGATGGGTTTTGTCTTTATAGTGCTACTTGACCATAGTTGACTCACGACACAAAATTTGACATGAAACAACCCTAGGTTTCGCCCGTTCTTGATATGATGTATATGTGAAACAATTATGAGAACTCGTGTGCTTGTGAGATCCATGTGAGATACTTGTTGTGGACATATTGTATACCCTATTTCATGATGTTTGGACACTTGGTAGACTCGATTTCATGTTTGGTTATGTTTAGATCAAGTTTCGTTCGATCTATGTTGATTTTAGTTTTGAGGAAATTCTGGATTTTACCGATAATTTGTCTTGATCAGTAATTTAGACCATATTAAGGTCAGTATCCTAATTTCAGTATAAAACATGATTTGTAGAGAAATTCGTTTGCTTTCCAACCCCTCTGACCTTGTCGATTTCGTTTTCGTATGTGTGAGATATGACTGTTTTCTACCGAGGTGTAATTCATTTTCAGATTTCGTTCTTGGTGATTTTGATGATTAAATTATTTTGATACTTGTGCTATACATATTATTTTGATCTAAAACTTTGGTCAGTTTTACTATATCTAGTTAGGGATTACCCAGAATTTTGGTAGATTTTATTGACGAGTTTTATCTGCCGTTTCATGCTTGTTTATAAAGACTGTACTTACTGGATTTTGCTCGCTGTTCTGTAAAGATTTGTATTTTCACCCTGATTCCTATTACTGTATGAAAAATGTTTGGGAAATATGAAAGTTGGATTCCTTTGGCAGATTTGGATTTCGTTTCACGGGTTGCGAGATATTACAGTTTTCGTACAGCTGTGTTGGGAATTCCAGATTTGCCAAACTATCGTTTCTTGATATTTTATGATTTTTGATGACTGATCTAATTTCACTGAAAAATTATGAAACTTTATATTTTGATACTAGACAGATAGAAAAATACCCCAGATTTTTAGTGGATTTATTTATTGACTTTTGATGCTGTTTTCCTGACTGAAAATTAGTTTTACTGATTTCTGGCTGAACGTATTTTCTGGATTCAAATCAGTTTTGAGTTATGTTATTGTGAAATACTATATGACTTATTTATACTCGCTGGATTCGGTTGGGAGTCTATTTTCTAGACGGTTTGACGGATTCAAATTTGCATGTTTGTAACCCTGGGAATCACTATTTCACTACAGTATGGTCTTGCTGTCCTGAACTTGAGATTTATTTATTTTATTCTTTTAGGAGATATCTTGCACTCGTACTTGTTTATCTTGAAACTTGAACTTGTCACATGATCATGCCATGCTATTCTTGATATATTTTGTACACCTACATGCTTGTTTGACATTAATAATAAAAATAACCAAGCTGGAGTTTAAGGGAAAGATCTAATAGTGGATAATTCAGAAACGTGTACTCGGAAGGGGATCTATTGATCCTACGTGATATTTGGAGCTTGATATTTGGTTATTTAGAGCTTGACACATGATTACTTGCACTTGCACACTTGACACAGAGCTTGATATATTTTGGGTATTTGGAGTTTGTTTATCTGGTGACTTGGAGCTTGATACTTATTTACTTGGAGCTTGATACTTGATTGCTTAACTTGTCCCTGAGTACACTGCCCTATATGGTCTACTATGAAATCTAAAGCGTAACTATTTATTGTAGCAACCATGCAGTATGTGATGCATGAAGTGCTACCTAGATAGTAATCACTAAAAGACATGACACTTGATACTTGAACATGATACTTGAACATGATATATGCTTGCTTGATACTTGAACTTGATATATGAGACTTGAAACATGATACCTGATACATGATTACATAATACCTGACACTTGACGTTTGTTTACATGATACTTGTTACTTGACACTTGATTCATGCCACTTGTACTTGTTCACCTTACCATGCTAGTTATTTATTTTGACATCATGCTTATTCCATACTATTAGTTAGTTCCCCATGTACTTGTATCCTGCATTACAAGCGGCCCGTAACTTGCAATTAACGGATATTTTTTTCTCTTTTTCTGCAATTGTTGAATTGCAGATTTTGGAGAACAGGTTCTAGATGGTATAGACGGGATGAAGTATTAGTGCTGAATTTTATTATTATTATTATTTCTTGTAGCTTGCTTGAACAATATTGTATTTTGAGACTTGGATTTTCTTGTATTTGGGCAATGTGACACAGGATATTTATCTTATTTAGATCATGATTATTGAGATTAATATATTTGGTTTCAAGTATTCTTGTTGGTATTTTGGTTCATATGTGCATGATTGGTTGATTCTTTTGCTTTTGATTCTGATTATTTCGTGAGATGTTGTAAAGATTTTTGAACAGCTTATGAATAATGAAAATCATTCGTTGGGCTTTTATCGCGTATCTGTATTCCGTATTTTTTTTTGGGAAGCGGGGCGTGACACCCACCCATCGCAAAAACAAAACCACAACCTACTGAGTTACCCTCTAACAAGCTATCAAAATTGAGTTTGATTGACCCCTCCAGCAATGCATCCCAGTTTATCAAAAACTCCTGCACACGGAGAGGAGCGGTCAACGATTTGAGGCCCAACCATTGAATATGATTATAAGAACCACATGCAGTAGAAAAACCACCAAGGATATCCCACCTTTCGTCAACGTCAGTAATAACAGCTACAATAATTGTATGTGGGAGAGGGCATACTTCCTCAAAATAGGCCCTACAACGAGCTTTCCACGTATGCCACAAGGAGGTGACAATAGAGGAATGACATACATGTAGTTTGCACCCAGACCCGGACTATTCCCCTACAACAAAGACCACAGGTCAGCAAGGTTGATACATCAAAGGTGATGCCAATACATATAAATCGTGTATCTCACACACGTCGTGCTAAGGTGCAATTAAACATAAGATAGCCGATGGTCTCACCATCAATATGACAAACAAGATAACATGGTAACACATCCAAACTATGACAACCAAGTTCAAATGTTGTTGCATTCAATCTACTGGCAACTTTCCAAAGCCACATCACCACCTTCAGCACAATTTCCAGCTTATGAATCAATTTGTTTGGGAAACCAAGTGGCATGGTATAAGCCTTACATGACTCCAAATAACATAGATGCAAGAGGCAATCATAACACAACAGGTGATATGCGACAGTCTAACACAAATGTAAGAGGCAAGCATAACACAACAGGTGATATGCGGTAGTCTTAACAGGTATATGGAAATGAGGATAATATTACACACTGAAGGTGGTAATAGTTTCTCAAGTACTGGTGAATTCCACTCACGGAATGGTGTGATGAGTTCAGAATCCATCACCGAAAAGCTAAGCATATCATTTGTAGTCATATACCCAACTTTATTTAGAGGGGTGCATAAAACCCATCGGGTTAGAAAAGACACCAATTTTCGAGCCATACCCCACCTCCCAACGAAGGCCATTACACAATAGATGTTTTTCTTTAGAAAAGGCTTGCCACAAGCAAGAGCAATTATTCGAACACTTTATATCTCAAACTGTGTTGGAGAGTTTATTTATTGAAAGCCACTTGAAAAGCATAGATTGGGATTTGCTATATACCCTACCTAAGTTCTTTATCGTAGACTTTCTTGCAAAGTCTCTATCCTCCTCAACTCGAAGCCATCATCATCAATAAACCTACAAACTTTCTCCCAAGTTATCATGTGGATCCACTATGACCATTACCTTTAGCCCGTAAAAAGAATTTAAACTCACACTTCAACTTAGTGATGACTGACTTGGGAATCCAACTATGGGCAAGAGTGTATATATAAGGTGTGTCTGTGCCACTGATTTAAGGAGAACAAATCTATCTGCAAAATTAATAATGGATTCTACTTAATTGAAAAGCAAAAGAGGAGGCTTAATGGGCTCTTGAATTGAGTGTACTGCAATTGGCATTCAAACGACTGTCAGACTAGGCTTATCAGTCTCCAAACGCATGTTGGTTGATCCAACTTGACTTTGAGGAGGGGTTGTTTAATGAGCATATATTAAGTGCATGTATGAGTGTACATATAGGTTTTATGTGTGAGTCTATATTGATGGTCTTGTAGTATATAAGTTGTACATCTATTAAGGTAATTGCCACATTCAATAAATCTAGTTGATCATTTTCCACAAATCCTCACATGTTGGATGAAAATAATCACGTAGCAACCAAGATTTTCCATGCGTCATGGGTGGTAGCTTTAGTGTTTGCAAGCATTGGATTTTTGAAAGGAAGAGCTGCATTCATTTGAGAAAGCCACATTGTAAGAGACCTACCAGAAATGATAGGGTTTCATGCGAAACATAGCAACCAAATGAGTCTCATACGCCATCCATATTACAGCATAGTGCATACCAAACCAAATGAGTTCTCAGAAGAATTCTCACCTTACAGTCGCTTTCACAAAAAAATGTATTTGATAATCTTTACAATTACCATATGTTAGATATATATGTTAGATATATTATTAGATATATTGCTATATCTATTGTTGAAGATGTACGGCTGAGATTCATCTTGTATCCTATATATACTGGCCTTTAGAGTCCAATAATAATTCATTTCATATTTTTCTTTCATATCTCTCTGTTATCTTAATATGGTATGAGAGCAACCCTAACTCCAAAACCCTAATCTCCTAATTAACAAATCCAAATCCATAATCCCATCACAAATCATTTTCTCCAGTCGAAAGCAACCCCGATCTACACTTCCCGACTCTGCATCCCAGGCACCTACTTACTCCCGAACATTGACTATCCTGAAGTCGACCATATCCCACTCCGACTCACTCCCTTCGGTCGATCGGATCCAGACCTCTCTACCTTCACAACCCTCTCAACCAGAACTCCTCCACCAGATCTCGTGTCTCATCCGCAACCCTCTCTTCCATCTCGACCCTCCAAACCATAACCCCTTACCAAACTCGAAACCTAATAACCTTAAACTCCACCTTGTCACTACTTCCCTGTCACCGTTTCCCTCCTCCAAATAACCCAAAACTCCAAAACAAAATCTAATATTCCAATCCTACTCTCCCAACCTAACTCAAAATCCCAATTCAAACCCGACCCATTTTCTGCCCAGATTCCCTCACCAAAGAAAAAAAAAAAAACAAAACAAAAACAAAACGACACTTGATCCCCCTAACCTACCCGATACTCGATTTCCTGACATACCTGAAACCCAAACCCAAACCCACAAACCCAACCGAACCTTCCTTCATCCCCCCCGCTTGATCGACCGCCGCTACCGCCGCAGTAGATCGGTACCTTATCTAAGTTGGTTTGCATGCAGCCTTCTCTTGGCCTCACCATACCACCTGTCATGTTTGTCGTCCCCACCGAACTATATATGGTCTGAAACAGGATCTTCGATCTTGGTTTGAGTGGTTTCGCCGTGTCATCACACATGAAGGTTTCCGAAAAAACTCACAAGATTACTCCATATTTATGCGGTCATTACCGCAGGGGAGGGTACTTCTACTGCTGTAAGTTGATGATATGATTATTACTAGGGATGACTTTATAGGCATTGCATCCACTCAGAGATACCTTCACCAGCAATTTCATATGAAGGATCTTGGCAGACTACACTATTTTCTAGGTTTAGAGATTGCTCAGGGCTCTCGGGGGATACTCATTTCTCAGCGTAAATACACATCAGACATTATTTTCGCAGTAGGTTTCTCTGACAGTCGATGAGCTGATACTCCCATATGTTTTCACGTGAAGCTTTGTCCCATAGATGGTGAGCTCCTCTCAAATCCCACTAGATACAGGCAGATTGTTGGATAGCTTGTTTATTTATGTATGACTAGACCCGATATTGCTCATGCAATCATTACTATCAGCCAGTTTATTTTAGCTTCTCGATCAGTTCATTATAGTGATCTTCTTCGGATTCTTAGATATCTTTGAGGCAATATCGGTAGCTCATTATTTCGTGCATTCTACATCTAGACTGGACCATAGTGCATATTCTGATTCACATTAGGCAGGGGATCTTACTACCTGACGTTTGACCACAGGTTTCTGTCTCTTTCTTAGTGATTCGTTGATCACATTGTGGCGAAGCAAAAAACATGCAGTTATTGCATGTTCTTCCACAGAAGTTGAGTACAGAGCAATGACAGCTATCACAAGAGAGATTGTAAATGTTCGGTGGCTATTATTAGATATGGGTGTCACTGTTACAGAAGCTACTTCTCTTCACTGTGAAAACCTGTGTGCCTTGCATATTGTAAGCAACTCGGTTTTTTATGAGCGGACGAAGCACATAGAGATTGATTACTATGTATGTGAGCGTTTTGAGGCATTTACTATTTTATATTATTTTGTGACATCTTCACAGCAGACAACAGACTTCTTCACGAAATCCGACACTGTCCAGAGATTTTGATACTTGGTAGGAAAACTCACACTGATAGATCAACCGTGAGTTTGAGAGGGGGTGTTAGATATATATGTTAGATATATTATTAGATACATCGCTCTATCTATTGTTAGAGATTTACAACTGAGGTTCATCTTGTATTATATATATACTAGCCTTTAGAGCCCAATAATCATTTAATTCATTTTTTCCCTCATATTCCAACTCTGTAAATATTTTCATTTAAAAAAAAAAAGAGAACTTTATAAATATTTCCATTTAATTGTCTTAAATCATAATTGTCAATATCATATGATGATACAGAAAAGAATTGAGAGTCTTGCTGTAACTAACCAGCATAACAACTACAACTACATTTAAAATGCCTATCCTGCTCCTAAGAGCATCCACAATGGTGTTTCTCATTTTTTAAAAAATGGCAGCTACAGTAATAGAGAATAGGGGAATTGTCTTCAATGGTTGTTTGCTATATTTTTGCTAAAATTTGAGATAGACGATACATGATGTTTCGTCCGTTGATTTTTCTTTTTTGAATTAATTAATTAGTGATTAACTATTAAAATATATTAATTAAATAAATTAAATAATATAATATTACCTAAAACCTAATTAAACTAACCCTAAACCTAATTAAATCCACTAACCTACCCCTCCTAAACCTAATTAAATCCACTAACCTACCCCTAATCCCCCCTTGAAATGCTGGACGGGACATGTTGTCTCGTCTCAAGCACCCGTCCCAAGCACTTTTGCTTGAGACAAGACAACATGTCTCGTCCGAGCAATTTATTTATTTATTTTTTGTTTTTTTTCATCTTCTTCTACGGACGGTCCGATCAATTAAAATAAAAAAAGGTCAACAGACGAAACAAGTTGTATCGTCCAATCCCATTAAAAAATTGAAAAAAATTTGGGACGGAACATGTTGTCTCGTCTCTTATAATTTGAGAATCGCTAATTGATTTCTCGAAAATGAGAAACGACTGTAGCTACTTTGTCATAAAATGGCAAAATAGCAAACGACTGCAGCAGCTCATTTCTCAAAAAATGAGAAATTGGCAAATATAGCAAACGATTGTGGATGCTCTAATAAACAATGCCCTCCCAATTCACCCATTCATGTCTACAAAATTTGTGCTGACTGCATTTACAACCAAAATTTAGCGCCAGATTTTCAATTTTGTCTTCCAAAAATAAGTTATGATAATATAGACAGGAAGACTGTCGACCGGACTGTGAGAGATAGAGCTGCAGTGCAGTCCATACAAATATCACAAAGCATTCCTCTTGCCCCACATCTAGCAGTTGAGCCATCGTCCCTGAATTCCATATATCGGCAAACTCTTAGTTATACTAACAAGTCTTTTGAACAAAATCAAGGGGCGAGAAAAAATATATGAATGTTCATACCAATGTTCATGGCATGTGGGATTGCAAACTGAATCATAAGCATGTATCAGTATAATGGATCTTGTGGTAGAAAACCTAGCTCGAACGCTGTTTCCACAACCACGAACCCAACTAAGGGAAGCATAAAAAACCCCACAAAAATGATCGATATGATCACCATTGGTTTCAAGAGTACCTCTTCTTGTTAGTTGATTAATAGAATGTGGGTTTTTAAGGAAATTTTGTATATCTGAAGCAGGCAGAGAATCACCTTTACTTGGATTACCATCCATAATGAGAGTAATGCAAGGTATTATTCCAGCTCAGAAACAATCAAAGACGTTATTTTCATGAATTATTTTAAGATAAAATGAGATTATCCTCACCGTAATAACTGAACGGATTCTTGGATAGCTCGTAGAGAAGCGGTTTCTCCCATGATTAGAGATTTTAACCAAGGTACAGCACCAACAAAGAAACCGATAAACTGAGAACATAATTGACCTGTTAGGTTAAATCGTTTTTTCCCCCTATTGCATAATAAGAGAAACAAAAACCTCAACTAATTTCGGCGAAAAATCAATGCAGCAACAGTTGGAATGGACATCAACTCCTCGACAATTTGGTGAAGAGTTATTTTCAACTTTTCGCAAAAAGACATTGGTCTCGCTCATATCTTCTTCTCACAACAGAGGGACTACCCGTTGACAAGCATTCAAATATCAAGAACTGAACAGAACTCAGTAATTCTATCTCCTAAACAATTATGAAAAAATGGACTGGTACCAACTTTGATAGTATATATGCCTATTATGATATATTACTAATTGCTATATTACACTTTCGGTATATTAGTAATGTATAATATATTATTCATTTTACCTAATGTACTTATCCAGTATGTATTTGTAGTCTCTATATTTTCTTTCATTGAAGGCCTAAGGCAATACAGAGAATTATCTTTTATCATTTCTATCATTGTTAATCACAATGTTGTTGTTGCTGCTAATTTTTGTGTAGGAGCAAATAGATGATATGAGTTCTTTTAAAACCGATGTTGATTGTTTTCAGCTGATGCTGACTTTTGAATTTGACTCGTTGGCGCCGTTGGATCTGATCTGGATGTTGATGACGCTTCGATTGACCTGCAAAGGTCGGAAACACCGGAGATGATCCTGGCGACAGACCATCCGACGCTCAAGTCAGAACTTAAGAAGAATATGATAGAGCTTTTGTTGGAAAAATAATGATTACCTATTTCTGGTGGTGGTAAGGGGCATTCATAATCACCTTGGGAGTCAGTTTTAAGATAATCGTTTATCTTTACTTTCTGGTGTTTTGGGTAGCTATCTCTTCTTCATGAAGAGATAAAAGTGGCTGTCGAGATTGAGTTAAAACTCTTCTCATCGTAAAAGTTATTTGATTTTTGAACTATCTCTTATGGATAAGTATGAGTTTAAATCATATTCAAATAATATGGACTCACTCATATTGGGCTGTTATGATAATCCAGTTAGACATATCCGTTTTGGGGTTATTGGGCTTGAAATATGCCCAATTCTCGTCTACAGACCCGTTTCTATAAGGATTCATCGTTTTACCCCTAAGAGCTTTAAGATTCATGTTCGATTTGAACGGTCCCAATTTAATTCTATTTTACCCATATCACAAGCCCCCACTCCCAAAGGCTGAGTTTCATAGTCTTTTGAGGAGTAGTTTGCCCGTTTTTAAGGATTTACAGAATTATCAAAGTTTTTAGAGACTTTTGAATCTTGCTCAAGGTGTAACGGTGTTATTCTGAGTTTTAAACTATCCAGAATTATTTTTAGAATTTTCCGAATTTTTTTGTGATTTTTCCAGATTTTTCTAAATTTTTTCAAATTTTTATTCAATTTCCAAATTTTAATAATTAATTTTTGAAAATTTTAATTAATTATTCTAAGTTAATAATTATATTTTGAATTTTAAAAATATTTTCCCAAATTAATAATTATTTTTAGAATTTTTAATTAATTTATTTCAATTTTTAATTAATTTTCTGAATTTTTAAATAATTAATTCGATTTAATGATTAAATAAAGGAATTAATCAAATATCTATTGATGTGGTGAATTATGGATCGTTGATCGTGCGAGCGCAGATCAGGAGGAGATCAAGATCGTCGTTTCCCTCGCTTGGGTCGGGAGAGCGTTTGCTCGACTAGTGACCGAGCAGAAGGGTCTTCGAGCTAATGTGGTGGCGATGCCATGTGGTGTTGACCATTGGCCTGGTCAACATTGACCCGGGGCACATTTTTTTGTTGTGTCCCACCTTTTTTATTTTAATCACAGCAGTTGATTGAGACTTGGCACGAAAATCACGGGGATCGAACAGTTGAGACGAGGCATTGACCATTGACCATTTGCGCTCGTTAGGGTCAGGAGCGCATTTGTTTGGCGCGCAACCTTGAGCTATCGTGGCACTTCAAGGTGTCGACACTTGGCACCGTTGATAGTTGACTAGTCAACGATTTTGCATTCGTTTGGGTCGGGAGCGCGTTTGTTCGGAGCACGACCCAGAGCTGCTATAGCACTTTGAGGTGTCGACACGTGGCACTGTTGACCATTAACAGGTCAATGGTTTTGCGCTCGTTTGGGTCGAGGGAGCTTTGTTCGGCGCGCGACCCCGAGCTACCATGGTGCTTTAAGGTGTCGACACATGGCAAGGTTGACCGTTGGCAGATCAAAGGTTTTGCGCTCGTTTGGGTCGGGAGTGTGTTTGTTCGGCATGCGACCCCGAGCTATCGTGGCGCTTCGAAGTGTCGACACAAGGCACCATTGACCGTTGACAAGTCAATGGTTTTGCGCTCGTTTGGGTCGGGAATGCATTTGTTCGGAGAGCAATCCCGAGCTAACATAACACAATCAGGGAGCCCCACGTGTTCCTTTTGACCATTGACCGCTGACCAAGTGAACGATTTTTTGCTCGTTTGGGTAGGAAGCACGTTTGCTCGGCGCGCAACCCTAAGCTACCGTGGCACTTCGAGGTGTCACACGTGGCACCGTTGACTAGTCTTCCCAACCGTTGGTGATTCGTCTTCCCAATCCTTAGCATTTGGTCTTCCCAACCGTTGGGCTTCCCTGACCCTTGGGCTTCCCCGTCGGTTGGGGGCCGAATAACTCAAGAACCCAAAAGTCGGTCTCAAACCCTATAAATCCCTTGAGTCCACACTCCCTGTCCTCATTCTCTCATTCATTCTCAAAAAAGTTTCTTCTTCTTCTGGCCGAGAATTCGTTCTCAAGGAGCTCCCACAGTCGGTTTCTTTTTTCGGCGAACTTTCTGACCATTGTTGTCACATCCAAGGTAGTATATATATATATATATATATATATATATATATATATATATATATATAAAAGATGTCTAGGGTTTCTTCGGTGACGAGACCTCCCTTACAAGTCGTGTTGAAGAACAATTGTCGATTCTACCTTCTAGAGCAGATAAAGGGAAGGGTGTCGCTGAGTCGCCTTCGATTGTTTTCTAAATAATAATTGAAAGGGATAGGGGAATAGGTAGTCAGGATACTTCAGGGTCTGTTGAAGGGTCTCACCCGTATTAGGGATTACCCCGCTGACTTAGGTGATCGGGTTGAGCGTATGGGGCAGTGGTATGAGGAGAACGAATATCGTGAGTCTTCAGAGGAGGATGGCATATCTTCTATTCTTACTAAGGAGGATTTGGGCAGCATATGGAAGTGCTACAAGCTCCCGAGAGAGTTTAATATCTTGCTACCAAGACTTCACCGATCTCTCCGGGGTTGTGCTTCTTCCCGTTTGATGCCTTCCATGTGGGGCTCCGCCTCCATCTTCACCCGTTTTTTATAGAGGTCTTGAGATGGTACACCTTGAGTCCCATCCATTACATGCTGAATATGTAGAGGCATGTCAATAGCTTCTTGTTGCATTGCTAGGCAGCGGGGTTTGAGCCGCGAGTGAATGTGCTAAGGATGATCTATAAGCTTCACCAGAAGAACAAGGCGGAGTTCTTGTTCTATATTACCCCTCGCCGAGGAGTGAAGCTGATCGACAACCCTATTTCGATTATGTACTGGAGGGAGAAGTATATCATTGTTCATTGTCATGAGTGTTAGATTTTGAGGGTAATCTTAGATTAAATACATAGCAGAAAAATTGCAAAAAAAATATCGAAATCTAGCCATGGATCCATGTGAAAACCATAAATCGTATTTAGGAGTTATACCTTGAAGTGGGATCTACTGTCTCCACAGTATGCCGATCACAGCACTACAATATTGCGGTGCCTCTACGGTCTCCACACGAATGGATCAAATCAAGCTTTTCCTCATGCCGCGGTGCTAGCTGCGGAAAGGGAATGTTCCTCTCGATCTCTCTCTCACACAATTTCGGTGACGACTAGGGTTTTCTCATGTTTTGTTTTTCCACAAATATGTATCATAAATATAGATGCAAAAATCAACCCTAAGAGAGTAATATGGCGGTTGAACTCACAATCTGACCTGGTTCAGATTCGTGTGTGGGCCTTTGAACTTTAGTCAGCCCATTTAATCTAATTAAATGTCCAACCAATATCAGGAGTCTAAGTCTTACTTGGATCCCCAATTAAATTCATCTTATGAATTTAAATCTCAATATCGATCCATTCTAAGTATGTGACACTGCAGGTTCCCATTACGTTCACAGTATACTGAAATCATAAATATTACAAACAGTGAGCGGTATCTAGCAATACATCACTGCTACTCAAGTAACGGGAATGTCAGTGATTAGACATAACCTATCAGTGATCAATGTTACCATGTAGTCTAGTCCATTTGTCCAGATATCTTAATTGATCACAAGGTATAGAGCGTGTCACCCTTGTATAGTTTAATCTTTGGTTTCTTGATGTCCGAGTAGACTTACTAAAACAAATGAGCTTAATATCTCATATTGACTCATTTGAGTACGACCATACATTTTGTTGTCTCACTCAATCAAGGGGCCCATATATATCGCTCTTGTTATGTAAGAGGGACAAATCCTATCTAAGTTACTCACATCCCTCTGCATGATTTGTAGTATATCAAATAGGCAACTTTATAATTACCTTATTACAGGTAACGTTTGACGACATTAAAATATATAAATTCTCATGTACGGAAACCGTAGTGACTTCAAGTCAAAGGACTACATACACCATGGTCATTATGAGAACCGCTTATGACACTCACGTAACGATCCATGCAGCGTTCTCATGGTGGGTCAGTCCAATGCATTATTACTTTAATATGTACCCATGTAAAGACTTGATATATCATATCCATGATCCGTGAGATCAGTTTACGTACATACTAGTCTCTATGTATTATTGTTGTCCTAATTCACAATAATACTTGACTAGGGACATTTAAGAATAGTGTTTTGATTACAACCAATAGGATCTCACAATCAAGTCATGCACTTGATATCCCATGGTATTGAACCTACTATTCTAAGGACTTTATTATGTTCATTTAATCATAATAAACAACACAATAAATGAAATGCCTCACATATAAAATAAACATCATGATACAATGTAAACTACTAATGTCAATACACAACTGACCTCTAGGGCATACACTAACAATGAGCCGTGGGGAATTCCCACAATTTAGAGGGAAGATGTGCCAAAGAGAGCAAAAGTAGATTCGATTCTGAACCCGAGGAGGAGAACATGATGAAGGTCCTTTTGGAGCAGCCGACTCTGAATTGCAGAGAGATGACTTAGGAGGGTCTCTTCATGGGGGATCTTTAGTCCGATCAACCCTAGTATGTGCCTTCTTTTGTACTGCTTTTTGCTTTTATTTTTGTAGCCATCTCTCTTTTGTTGTTGTCGTTTTTTTCTTAACGCTTTCTATTTTTTAATGCAGAGGCAACTGACATGGATTTTGATGCGATTGTGGCCAGGCGATCGGGGTTGAGCAACAAAGCCACAAATGAAAAGAAGGGGAAGATGGCGATTACGAAGCCCATGCCTTCGAAGATGGCTAGGAGTTCAGTGAACGCTACTCCTGTTGAGGACTTAGGATCTCCTCCTGCTCCTACTATTGGCGACTTATCATTGTCTTCATCCTTGGCGCTCGAGGCTCCCCTGCTCACCGCGAGGGCCGACGCGATCCTCACAGACGAGCTCAAGAGGTTTTTTTCCCTGATTAGCAAGTTAGAAGGCACGATGGCTGTCTAGGAGATTCGGCGAGTTGCATGCATGGAATCTAGCATCTTGCGACCCCTAAGGATATGGATGCATTGTTCGCGAGATCAGTTGGCGATTCTGCCTTGGAGATTTCTCGAGCCACTATAGCAGTATGTTTCGTAATCCATTTGAAGTTCATTTCCCTTTTTTCGCTATCATAGTGTAGTAGTTTCTCTTGTAACTTCAGCTCATTTTCTTCTTGTAGATTGCTTGCCTCTTTGGCCACATGTTGAGGCAGGTAGTGGATGAGGAGAAAGAGTTGAAGGTGGCGGCTGATAGAGCAAAATCAGAGCGATCGAAGGCAGCTAATGAGTTGGACGCGGCAACGCTTCGAGCAGAGGCTCAGGCATCTCGAATTGCATAGTTGGAGGAGGCTCTGGTGAAGGAGAAGGAGGCCTTGAAGAGGGAGAAGGAGGCGGCGGTGAGGGAGAGTGCTAGCGCGACAAAGGATAGGGAGGCCGCGGTTGCATTAGTGAAGTCCAAGGCAGAGGCGTACCTTGCCACGAACATGGAGAATGCGTACGCTAGGGCCTTCGAGCACGTCAGCAAATGAGTCCCTAGTTTTGATATCTCGGGTTATTCAATGTTTGGTGCTGCTCCTGCCAAGGAAGAGTAGGAGGAGAAGGATGTCGTGGAAGACCCTACTACTGCGATTGTCGAGGCTTCATGAGTTATGGGGGAAGTTGAAGATGGGTCTTCCCCTCCCGTGGTGCCATCGACCGAGGTAAACCCTTGAACCCTCCCTTTCTTCCTAGCTTTTGTTTTTGCCATTTGTACAGATGCCTAATAGTGGACTGGCCACCGCTCGATGTATCCTCTTTTATTGCAATGAAAGTTTCTTTAATGCTTTATACCTTTTGTTGAGCTTGAGCACTTAAGTCTGTGTGTGTCTTGTAGTCTTGGTTGTCCCGTTGTAGTGATTTCACGTTCTTCTTTACCAGCAAGCCATGGTAAATGGTGGATGTGATCCTTGTGACGAGAGATTGATCGTCTCTACGCAAAGCTCTGAGTGGTGGAGTTGGGGCTTGCTTGTTTACGAGATAAGCTTTTTAAGGCAGAGACGGAACTCGGGCACTTGAGGAGAGTGTTGGCTCAGAGAGATATCGAAAATAGGCGTTGTGATGAAGGTCTATGAAAGAAACCTTCGACCGAAGTGGAAGATTATCCTTGTGATAGCGGGGCTCCTCTTGCTAGGAAGATAGTTAGGAGGAGCTGGGAAGTGAAATTTCTTCACCATTCTTTGCTAGCGGCTACCACCGAGAGGGACGAGTTGAAGAATGTAGTACTTGAGAAGAGCTTATAAGTATCTCATCTGAGGAAAGCAGTTCTCAAGCCTTCAAGGGAGACCCACTCTGATGGTTCGGTGTGTGCAAGCACGTTTCACTGGAAGATTAGAGTGAAGGGTGCCTAGCTCAATGAGAGGCTTGTGGAACGAGAAGTGGAGATTCATCGGCTGAAGAGGCTCATTGAGGGGGTTAAGACGAGAAGCACTTCTTACTCCTATAACGAGATAAATCAGGGGAGGTCATTTCATGAGTTGGCCTTGGCCCATACGAGGCCTCGAGAAATTCAAGAGGTGCCTAGTGCGGGATGGCCGGTTCGTCGAGTGTTGCCTCTATTGAAGGGGCGAGGCAGGTTGACGGTCGTGCCCCTCACACATAGTCAGTAGGCTTGGTCTTCCCTGCTGATCAATCAAGGAATCAAAGCAGTGCTATTC
Source organism: Hemerocallis citrina (assembly GCA_017893485.1). NCBI lineage: Eukaryota > Viridiplantae > Streptophyta > Magnoliopsida > Asparagales > Asphodelaceae > Hemerocallis > Hemerocallis citrina. The sequence goes on from CM030362.1 coordinate 275,541,029, forward strand.
TGCCACCCCCCCTCCGGGGGGGGGGGTAAGCTGTGCGTGTCTCTTAATAGGAACATGCCATTAAGAAGGAAAGATGACTCTGAGGGAGATTTGTAATCTCGGATTCCTTTTCTCAATGACAGTTGTAATATTAATGTGGATTGAAAATATTGTATGTGTATGCTTTATCTCTTTAAATTACATTTTTTTTATGTTTGGGGTTGTTTTGGGAGCACTCAAGTGGGGAGCCAAGCTCCGCACACTTGCTCTGGGGTGAGTGGCTAGAGCGGCCCTATGAACTACGAGTGGACTCCAAATAAGGTGATGACGAGTTTTGGGATCATTCGAATTGCGAGCCGCGCTCCGCATATTTGCTCGGGGGCAAGTACCTAGAAAGACCCTATGAACCATGAATAGACTCCACACTTGTCTGGGATGTTTTGGGAGAACTCGAGTGACGAGCTGAGCTCCACATACTTTCTCAGTTTCAAGAGGATAGCGCAGCCATGTGAACCACAAGTGGACTTCGAATAAGGTGACGATGAATTTTGAGAGCATTTGAATGGTAATCCGTGCTCTGCATACTTACTCAGGGGCAAGTAATTAGAGAGGCCCCATGAACCATGAATGAACTCTCGGCTTGTTCGGGTTATTTTGGGAGCACTCGAGTGGCAAGTCGAGCTGTACATACTTGCTCGGGGAATAAGAAGCTAAAGCGGCTCTGTGAACCACGAGTGAACTCCAAACATGGTGATGATGATTTTTGGGAGCATTCGAATGGTGAGCCGCACTCTACATACTTGCTCAAGGGCAAGTTGCTATAGAAGCTCTATGAACCATGAATGGACTCTACACTTGTTCAAATGATTTTGGGAGCATTCCTGTGGTGAGCCGAGCTCCACATACTTGCTCGAGGGCAAGATGCTTGAGTGTAATGTGAATCACGGGTGGACTCCGAACAAGGTGACGATGAGTTTTGGGAGCATTCGAATGGCAAGCCGCGCTCCGCATACATTCTTGGGGGCAAGTAGCTAGAGAGACCCTATGAACCATGAATGAACTACACACTTTTCCATTAGGGTGCTTAGTGGGCGGATGGTGTTGCTCGGAAGCAGATCATGCGTGCTTTTCTTTGCTTGTATTCGATAGGGTGTATTCGGTAAAGTTACAAAAGAATTTAACAAAAGAAAAACTAAATTTTATTAAAAAAATAAACTAAGTGGCTGCTTAAGTGTAACGCTCCGCTTCCCAAAAATACAGAATACGAGTACATGATATTGGCCCAGCGAATGACTAATGTCACCCATAAGCTGTTTATCCGATTAACTCAACAATATAATCAATACAGAACTAATGCGCAGGCAATAATAATCTCATGAACAATAATACTTGGAATGAAGCAATATGAAATACCCAAATACAATAATAATCCAACATCTGGAAACAATAATAAAATCCGGGACATAAGACCAATACAATAATAAATTCCAAACATAATAGTCACAAGTCTCAATACAATAAATTCATTAAAAATAACATTCAATTATAAAGCAGTAGTTCTTTAGAAAGTTTGCTCTTTAATCACAGCAGGCAATTCTCCTTCATTACATGAGTACACTTCATCTAAAAAAAGAAGAAAAATTGTTCTTAGGGCAAGTAGAGAAAGCAAAGAACAATGGAATAATGGTATAACAATTGTTGCCACTGGAATCGGTGTGGGGGGAAACAGATAGATTTGTGGATTCGAGGGAAGTTGAATAGTCAAACCTGAACGACTTCACCGGAGTTTGACCGAGATCCTCTCGCCGTTGACCTGCAAAAAGTGCGAGACACCGGGGTTGATCCCGGCGACGCATCCTCCGACGCTCTTGTCAGTAATCTGAATGATTAAGAAATAGCTCTAATTGGCAAAAGATTGATTACCTGGTAACAGTGGGGGGAGAGGGGTATTTATAGTCGCCTTAGGGATCAATTTCAAGATAAGATTGAATCCCTACTTCCCGATGTAAATGGATAGAAGTGGTTGAGACTACTAATTAAGGATAATCAAAAATCTGAATCATCTCCTATCCAGTTGGACTGGGTTTCTTACGGGTTAGGACCCTTACCCATTAAGATGGATCCGTTTATGGGTTATTGGGCTTTTGGAAAAAGACCCAGTTCCTATTTCATACCCGTTTGTATGTGAAATTACCATTTACCCCTGAGCTTTAAGATTCGAGCCCGATTTGAACGGTTGCAATTTAACCCTATTTTTAGCCATATCACGAGCCCCCCACTTCCGAAGACTTCATTTGATCAGCCTTCGAGGAGTAGTTTTACTGGTTTAATGGCTTACGGGGTTGTATCGGAATCCAAATGAGGGGTTTCGAACCTTATATGAGGCATTAGGATGTTCTTCTAAGTTGGTGGCGCACTCAAGATTGTTCTTGAGTTCTCCTGAATTTTCCTCGATTTTTTAATTATTTTTCGGATTAGTTATTCAATTTTGTGGAGAGGTGATTTATTTTTTAAGGGCATTAATTAATTATTCTAAGCAATAATTATTTACCCAGGGGCTAAAAAATATTTCCCCGAATTTATAATTATTTTTTAGAATTTTTTAATTAGTTTTTCTGAATTTTTAACCATTTTCCCACAATTTTTTAAATAAATAATTCGAATTAAATAAATAAAAAATAGATTTTTTTAATTCTATTTATGACGTGGTGCGATCTGAGCTCTCCATCGGCTTTGGGCGTGAATTTTGGGGAGATCTAATGTCTGTGGTTGCTCAAAGGTGGATTTTCCCCTTACTTGGGGGTCGGTGGCAAATAGCTTCGGCAATGTTGCCGACCCCCGCCTATCACCTCGAGGAGCTGACGCGTGTCAGGAAGAAGGCTGAAGTCGAGGGAGGTTCGGGGTCCCTTGCTGAGGTCCAGAGGAACCTCGGGGTGGCGACACGTGTCAAAAGTGGTTTGGCGAGGTTTTGCCGAAGTCCGAACAAGCCATTTTCCCATGTTTAAGCGTCAGTGCCAAGAACGCTTGGCAAGGCGCGCCGAAGTCCAAAGTGAGAGGTTTTTCTCACGTTTGAGCATCGGTGCCAAGAACGCTCGGCGAGGTGTGCCGAAGTCCAAAGTGAGAGTTTTTTCTCACGTTTGAACGACGGTGCCAAGAACGCTTGGCGAGGCGTGCCGAAGTCCAAAGTGAGAGTTTTTTCTCATGTTTGAGCGTCGGTGCCAAGAACGCTCGGCGAGGTGTGCCGAAGTCCAAAGTGAGAGTTTTTCTCATGTTTGAGCGTCCGTGCCAAGAACGCTCGGCGAGTTATGCCAAAGTCCAAAGTGAGAGTTTTTTCTCACGTTTGAGCGTCGGTGCCAAGAACGCTCGGTGAGGTGTGCCGAAGTCCAAAGTGAGTTTTTTCTCACGTTTGAGCGTCGGTGCCAAGAACGCTCGGCGAAGTGTGCCGAAGTCCAAAGTGAGAGTTTTTTCTCACGTTTGAGCGTCGGTACCAAGAACGCTCGGCGAAGTGTGCCGAAATCCAAAGTGAGAGTTTTTTCTCACGTTTGAGCGTCGGTTCCAAGAACGCTCGGCGAGGTGTGCCGAAGTCCAAAATGAGAGTTTTTTCTCACGTTTGAGCGTCGGTGCCCAGAACGCTCGGCAAAGTGTGTCGAAGTCCAAAGTGAGAGTTTTTTCTCACGTTTGAGCGTCGGTGCCAAGAACGCTCGGCGAGTGTGCCGAAGTCCAAAGTGAATTTTTCTCACGTTTGAGCATCGGTGCCAAGAACGCTCGGCGAGGTGTGTCGAAGTCCAAAGTGAGAGTTTTTCTCACGTTTGAGCGTCGGTGCCAAGAACGCTCGGCGAGGTGTGCCGAAGTCCAAAGTGAAAGTTTTTTCTCACGTTTGAGCGTCAGTGCCAAGAACGCTCGGTGAGGTGTGCCGAAGTCCAAAGTGAGAGTTTTTTCTCACGTTTAAGTGCTGTTGCCAAGAACGCTCGGCGAAGTGTGCCGAAGTCTAAAGTGAGAGTTTTTTCTCACGTTTGAGCGTCGGTGCCAAGAACGCTCGGCGATGTGTGCCGAAGTCCAAAGTGAGAGTTTTTTCTCACGTTTGAGCGTCGTTGCCAAGAACGCTCGGCGAAGTGTGCCAAGTCCAAAGTGAGTTTTTCTCACGTTTGAGCGTCGGTGCCAAGAAGCTCGGCGAGGTGTGCCGAAGTCCAAAGTGAGAGTTTTTCTCATGTTTGAGCGTCCGTGCCAAGAACGCTTGGCGTGTTATGCCGAAGTCCAAAGTGAGAGTTTTTTCTCACGTTTGAACGTCGGTGCCAAGAACGCTCGGTGAGGTGTGCCGAAGTCCAAAGTGAGAGTTTTTTCTCACGTTTGAGCGTCGGTGCCAAGAACGCTCGGCGAAGTGTGCCGAAGTCCAAAGTGAGAGTTTTTTCTCACGTTTGAGCGTCGGTGCCAAGAATGCTCGGCGAGGTGTGCTGAAGTCCAAAGTGAGAGTTTTTTCTCACGTTTGAGCGTCGGTACCAAGAACGCTCGGCGAAGTGTGTCGAAGTCCAAAGTGAGAGTTTTTTCTCACGTTTGAGTGTCGGTGCCAAGAACGCTCGGCGAGGTGTGCCGAAGTCCAAAGTGAGAGTTTTTTCTCACGTTTGAGCGTCGGTGCCCAGAACGCTCGGCAAAGTGTGCCGAAGTCCAAAGTGAGAGTTTTTTCTCACGTTTGAGCATCGGTGCCAAGAATGCTTGGCGAGTGTGCCGAAGTCCAAAGTGAATTTTTCTCACGTTTCAGCATCGGTGCCAAGAACGCTCGGCGAGGTGTGTCGAAGTCCAAAGTGAGAGTTTTTCTCACGTTTGAGCGTCGGTGCCAAGAACGCTCGGCGAGGTGTACCGAAGTCCAAAGTGAAAGTTTTTTCTCACGTTTGAGCGTCAGTGCCAAGAATGCTCGGTGAGGTGTGCCAAAGTCCAAAGTGAGAGTTTTTTCTCACGTTTAAGTGCCGTTGCCAAGAACGCTCGGCGAAGTGTGCCGAAGTCTAAAGTGAGAGTTTTTTCTCACGTTTGAGCGTCGGTGCCAAGAACGCTCGGCGATGTGTGCCGAAGTCCAAAGTGAGAGTTTTTTCTCACGTTTGAGCGTCGTTGCCAAGAACGCTCGGCGAAGTGTGCCAAGTCCAAAGTGAGTTTTTCTCACGTTTGAGCGTCGGTGCCAAGGATGCTCGGCGAGGTGTGCCGAAGTCCAAAGTGAGAGTTTTTTCTCACGTTTGAGCGTCGGTGCCAAGAACGCTCGGCGAGGAGTGTCGGGGTCCAAAGTGACCTATTGACAGCTGGCCGTTTAACCGTTGAACTTCTGACGATTTTGACCGTTAGTCATTAATGAGGCGGTACAACTTTTGTCGTTTCGTGTAAGTGGGCCTGACTGTTGGGTTTTTGGAGCCCAATATCCTCGTTTTGTGTGCCAGCTTCTATAAGACTCAACCCCCCTCATTTCTCCACTTCTCCAAATTTTTACTCTGGCATTGATTTTTACTATCGAGAGCTTCTGGCGATTGTTGACTGTTTTCCGATGAATTTTCTGACCTCCACTGTCACTTCAAGGTAACTTATACTTAGTTTATTTTTTGTCGAAAATGACTTCCTTCTCCCCTACTTTGGAGCCCTCCCCCTCTGTTGGCGAAGTGCCGTCTCCGAGCGAGGTTCCTCGCGTCGACAAGGGCAAGAGAGTCGAGGGTCTGGATTTGGTAGTTACAGAGACCATAGTGCAGGATCCAAAGCAAATGGAGGAGTTCGGGAGACTGCCAGGTGTCTTGACGGGGCTCCATAGGGTTCGGGAGCTTCCAGAGGAACATGCCGAGCAGATTGTGTATGGGAGGGGGCGGAGTTTTGAAGAGAACGCCGCGAGGGAGACTTCTGAGGTGAACGAAACCGTCTCAATCCTTAATGAGGCAGACTTAGTGGCGATCCGAGAATGCTTTCAAATCCCCGAAGAATACGACCTGATGTTGCCTGGTGCCGGGGTGAGAGCCAATTCGCCGATGCCTGTGAACATGTGTTTCTGGCCGGTCGACGCCTTCATCGCCGGAGCACGTCTGCCCCTCCACCCCTTCGCTGTCTAAGTGTTGAGGTGGTTCGGGGTCAGCCCCATTCAGCTAATGCCAAATGCGGGAGGGTCATTAATGGGTTCGCACTCCACTGTCAAGCAACCGAGATCGAGCCGGACTTGAGGGTGCTTCGGACACTGTACTGACTTCATCAGCAGCATAAGTCGGAGTTCAGGTATTATTTGGCTCCGAGGCATGGTGCTCGGCTCGTCAACTGCCCCGACTCGATAAAGCACTGGCGAGACAAATACTTCATCATTCGGGGTTGCGAGCCGTGGTGCATACCCTCGGATTGGGTTGAGGAGGTGACGAAGAGGGCGAGGGAGCATCCAGTGCTCTACCCTAACGAAGAAGAGATGGTTCAGGTTCTCCTCGACCGGTCAAAGTTTGATTGGCCAGAACTGACAGAGGAGGTGCTCTTCAGGGGAGGGCTCAGCCGCATAGACCCTAGTATGCAGTTTTCCTTGTTTGTTTTTTCTTTTTTTATTCGATAGTAACTTCTGTTCTAACCACACTTTTCTTTTGTTCTAGAAACTATGGATTATGATGCTATTTTGGTGCAGAAGGCGGCAATCGGCAGCAAGGCACCTTGAAAACGAAAGAGGGTCGCCACGAAGGTGACCGCTACGAAGCCAAAGACGGTCGACAGCGCCGTTCAGGAGGCAGCGGCCACGGCAACGGTGACCCCGAGGGTGGAAACAGTAGTGACCTCGGCATCGACTGAGGTTGGCGAGTTCCCGATGGCGACTGCTCTTGGGATGGAGGCGACCCCGTTGACGGTGGAGGCCAAGTGTTCCTAACCAGGAACACAAGAAAATTTTTGTTCCAGACTAGCAAGTTCGGAAGTTGGACGGTTTCCTCGGCGACTCGACATCGAGCATGCAGGTCGTCAAGCACTTGGCGATGCCGAAGGATCAAGCCGCCATGGATACCGGAGGCGTGGGGGACGACGCCCTCGAGATCACTCGATCGGCGGTGTCGGTGAGTATTTTGATTTTTTTACTTTTAGACGAATCACTCATTTATTTTACTAACTTTTTCAACTTTGTGTTTTGGCTGCAGATAACCGTTCACTTTGGTCATCTCATGGAGAAGATCACCGAGCTCGAGAAGGACCTGAAGAAAGAGGTCGACAGAGCTCAGGCTGAGAAAGCTCGGATTGTGAACGAGCTTGAAAAGTTGAAGGTCGAGGTCGACGGGAAGACGACGAGGTTGGAGTGCCTCGACGAACTCGTCAAGAAGCTCGAGGGTGATCTGCTTCGGCAGAAGGAGGAGGTGGCAAAGCAGCAAGCCGAGGCCGTAGAAGCTGCTAAGGTTGCGGCGGCGAAGGAAGCTGAAGCTGCGACCATGGAGAAGGCCCAAGGCTTCCTCGCAACCAACATGGCCAAGGCATACGCTTGCGCCATCGAGCGAGTTATCGAGCGCTTCCCCGAGGTTGACTGCTCTGGATGGCGCCTCTTCCCCGACCACGTCGACGGTTTTGATGACAAGTCTGAGGGGGAAGTTGGGGACGAAGATGCAGATGCCGAGGTTGAGATCGTCGGCGAGCGTCAGGGATCCGAGGTGACCCCTCTAGCTATCGTCGCTCCTTCGGGGGAGTCCGACCTGCCCCTTGCAGACGCCCTAGGAAAGAGGTCGCCCCCTGACTTCAGTTTTTTTTGTGTTTTTTTGATGTATCGCCTAATTGCGGACTGGCCACCGCGCTTTTAAATGAATGGAATCTCTCTTTTTCTTCAAATTTGACTAATTGTTCGCGTCGCTCTGCTTTAAATCTTTGGCAATGTGTTTGCAATTTTTTTTTGAAATTTGGCTAAGTGTTCACGTCTCCCTGCCTAAAAGCCTCGGCTACGTGTTCACAAAAGTTTTGAAATTTTGCAAAGTGTTCACGTTGCCTTATTCAGGAGTTTTGGCTATGTGTTTACCAAATTTGCGAGTTTTTGCTAAGTGTTCTCGTCGTCTTGACTTGGAATTTTCAGCTCGTCGAGGTGACGTAGCTCGTCGAAGCGCCTTATGTGGCTGAGGAGACTTGTCCCAAGGTTGGCCTAGGGGCGACGAAGTTATGCCTCGCTAGGTGCCGAGAGCGCCTTTACGAAGTTGAGTTGGGGCTTCGCAGAGCGGAACGTGAGCGGAATCATCTGCAACTAATTGTAGGTCGTCGAGATATCGAGATTCGGAGGCTAGAAGAGAGGCTTGGGGAGATGACCCCCGAAGGTGATGATGATGGTTCGTCAACAGCCTTTAATCTCGACCTGAGGCTTAGGTGACTCCGCCATTTCTTGACTAAGATGACAGCGGAGAGAGACGAACTGGCAGCTGAGAGGGACGAATTGGTGGCAGTAAGAGACGAGCTCTCAGCGGAGAGAGAAGAACTAACAGTAGCAATGGGCAAGTTGACGGCGGAGCGAGATGAGTTGTCAGCAGCATGAACAAGATGGCGGCGGAGATAGACAAGCTGAAGAGGGTTACTGTCGATAAGAGCATTGAGGTTACTCATCTCCGTCAGATTATTACTGATAGCTCTGGTGCTGCAGGCTCCGCTCGTCTTCCTCGCTTAAAGATAGCTGTGAAGGACAACTCTCTGAAGGAACGAATTGTCGAACTTGAGGTAGAGGTCGCTCACCTCAAGCCCCAACCTGAACAGGTCAATGTCAGAAGCACCTCATGTACTGGTGAAAAGTGCGACAGAGGAATTTCCTTTTACGAGTTTGCGACTCGCTCGCCCTTTGCTCGGCGGAGCTCCGGTGATGCACAATGTGGGGTGGCTGCTTCGTCGAGCGGAGCGTCTGTTGGGGCTACCGTTAGAGGCAGTGCTGAAGATGCGTCTCAGTTTGCCGGTCTAGGGATAAGCACTGAGGTTAGACATCGTCCATATAGCATTCGCTGTCCCCGGGTGTCTTTAAACCAAAGCATCCCTGCCCTGAGGAGGCGTTGAAGTAGTTGTCTGTGTTTTTGTTCTTTTTGTTCTCCATGTTTTGTATCTTGTCATAAGTACGAGAAGTTGGTCTTGTAAATAGATTTGTCCCTCAAACTTTAATGCAATGATATTTGTTTTGTGAACTTGCACATATCATTGGCACTTGTTATTTGTTTTGACGCATACTTGGAGCGGAGTCGAACCATGTGTTGGGCTCCAGGCTTGTGGTTTTGAGAGCGTTAATGGTTGTTGGATCAATTCCAAATGGCGAACCACTTCTAACTTGCTTAATAGCAAGTTTGCGCAGCGGAATCGAGCCAAGTTTTGGACTCCGAACATGTCACTTTAGAGATGTTCAACGATTGTGGGAGCAGCTCCAAATGGTGAACCACTTCTAACTTGCTTAAGAGCGAGTTTGCGAAGCGGAATTGAGCCAAGTTTTGGACTCCGAACTCGTCGTTTTAGAGGAGTTCAACGGTTGTGGGAGCAATTCTGAATGGCGAACTACTTCTAACTCGCTTAAGAGAGAGCTATTCGAAGCAGAATCGAGCCAAGTTTTGGACTCCGAACTCGTCATTTTAGAAGAGTTCAACGGTCGTGGGAGCAGTTCCGAATGGCAAATCACTTCTAACTCGCTTAAGAGCGAGTTTGCAAAGCGGAATCGAGCCAAGTTTTGGACTCCAAACTCGTCGTTTTAGAAGAGTTCAACGGTTGTGGGAGCAGTTCTGAATGGCAAACCACTTCTAACTCGCTTAAGAGCGAGTTTGCAAAGCGGAATCGAGCCAAGTTTTGGACTCCGAACTCATCGTTTTAGAAGAGTTCAACGGTTGTGGGAGAAGTTCCGAATGACGAACCACTTCTAACTCGCTTAAGAGCGAGTTTGCGAAGCGAAATCGAGCCAAGTTTTGGACTCCGAAGTCGTCATTTTAGAGATGTTCAACGGTTGTGGGAGCAGTTCCGAATGGCAAACCACTTCTAACTCGCTTAAGAGCGAGTTTGCAAAGCGGAATCGAGCCAAGTTTTGGACTCCACACTTATCGTTTTAGAAGTGTTCAACAATTGTGGGAGCAGTTCCGAATGGCGAACTACTTCTAACTCACTTAAGAGTGAGCTATTCGAAGCAGAATCGAGCCAAGTTTTGGACTTCAAACTCGTCGTTTTAGAGAACACAATTGGGGTATTAAACATAGAGACAAAACAATCACAAGAGAATTATTATGCAAAAGAAGTTCTTTATTAATTATTGCTAACCGACCATTTCTAAGTTGCAGGCCATTATTACAATGGAAGAATTAAAAAAAAAGAAACAGATAGAATAGCCCAACATTTGATGGTACTCGGAGAGGTGTTCAAACACCCTCTTGGTACTTCAGTAAATGGTCGGCGTTCCATGTTCTTGGTATCTCCCTGCCTTCGAGGTCTTCAAGATGATATGCTCCTGGCCGAACTACTCTGGAGACCATGTATGGTCCTTCCCAATTCGGGGCTAGCTTGCTCTTTTGACTAGGGAACGAGATGGCTAGCTTCCTGAGGACTAAGTCTCCCTCCTTAAGATTTATGGGATGGACCCTTCTGTTGTAGGACTGCTCGATTCTTCTTCGATAATTCTCTTGGCGAATCGAAGCTCTTTCGCAGAGCTCATCGATAAGGTCCAGATTGGCTCGGAGCTCTCTAGCGTTCTGCTCTTCATTATATTCAACTAGGCGAGGGGATGGCAAACCAACTTCTAAGGGGATTACGACCTCGGAACCGTAGGTGAGGTTGAAGGGCGACTCTCCTGTGGGGGTCCTTTTTGTAGTGCGGTAGTTCCATAATACGTTAGGAAGTTGTTCTGCACACAATCCTTTAGCCGATTTGTTTAGTCTCTTCTTAATGCCTGAGAGGATTTGCCTGTTGGCGTTTTCCACTTGGCCATTGGATTGAAGGTGAGAGACGGAGGAGAACCGCTGTTGAATGCCGAGGTCTTCACAAAAGGAGCGGAATGTTGCCCCCACAAATTGTGTCCGTTATCTGTCACCAAGACTCAAGGTATGCCGAACCTACAAATCACATTCTTCTAGAAGAATTGTTGCACTCTGTTTTCAGTAATAGTTGCTAGCAGTTCGGCCTCAATCCACTTGGAGAAATAGTCGATCGCCACGACTAGGAACTTGAGCTGGCCTGGAGCTGGTGGGAACGGTCCTAGCAGATCCATTCCCCACATTACAAAGGGAGTTGGACTCGAGAGGGAAGAAAGTTGAGCTTACAGTAGGCGGCGGATGTTGGAGAATTGTTGACAGGGGCTGCAATGTCGGACATGTTGCTCGGCATCCCGAAGTAGGGTAGGCCAGAAGTACCCATAGTTGAAGACTTTTCTGCCGAGGGACCTTGATCCTGAATGGGCTCCGCCTATCCCTTCGTGGACTTCTTTCAGAGCATATAAGGCTTCTTCTGGAGAGACATCTTAAGTAGGGTCGGCCATCTACTTGGGTGTAAGAGCGTTTGTACAAGACTCCCTCAATGAGGGTGTACCGCTCTGCTCTCGTTCGGATTCAACGAGCTTCTTTAGGATCTTTGGGAAGGATCCCGTCTCTGAGGAACTCAACTAAAGGCCTCATCCAGTTATCTTCGAGTTGGACAGGTAGCGACTCCATCGAGTCGGGGGCTTCTTTTTCGATACTGGGCCTTAGTAAAACTTCGACTAAGATGGTCTGTTCGAGGCCTTGGAGGCAGGAGGAGGCTAGTTTTGAGAGGACATCTGCTTGGGCGTTCTCCTCTCTAGGGATCCGCTGGAGTTGCGCATCTTCGAACGAAGACATAAGACTTTTGACCTTGGCTAGGTACTTGGCCATTCGGTCGTATCGTGCCTCGTATTCTCCCAAGACCTGATTCACCATGAGTTGAGAGTCACTGAATATTCGAACACGCTGCGTCCCTACCTTGCGAGCCATGTTCAGGCCTGCTATTAGGGCTTCGTACTCAGCTTCGTTGTTGGAAGCCTTGAAATTGATGCAGAGGGAGTATTGGAGAATGAAGTCATCTGGGCCTGCCAGAATAACCCCGGCTTCGCTCCCTTCAGCACAAGAAGACCCATCTATATACACCGTCCATATGGGTGGCCTATTTTCCGCTTGACTGACTTCCAGGATCGTGCTTTCCACTATAAACTCGGCTAGGGATTGAGCTTTGATAGCGGTCCGAGGCTGATAAGATATGTCATGTTGACTTAGCTCAATTGACCACTTCATTAGATGTCCGGAGGTCTCCGGCTTATACAGGACCTGCTTGAGCGGCTGGTCGGTAAGGACGACCACCGAATGGGATTGAAAATAAGGACGAAGCTTCCATGCCGCTATAACCAAGGCGTAGGCTATCTTTTCCAACCTTGGATAGCGGAGCTCGGCATCTCGGAGGACCTTGCTCACGTAGTAGATTGGCTTCTGTGCCTTGTCTTCTTCCCTCATTAGGACGGCGCTGAGGGTTTTTTCGGAGGCGGCGAGGTAGAGGTAAAGGGTTTCCCCGGGTGTTTGCTTGCTGAGGAGTAGGGAGTTAACCAAGTAGGCTTTGAGTTGGTCGAACGACTCTTGCTGCTGCTGGCCCCACTCGAAGCCCTTAGCCCCCCTGAGGGCTTTGAAGAAGGTGAGGCACTTTTCCCCGGACTTGGAGAGGAAGTGTCCTATAGCCGCGAGGCGCCCTGTGAGCTTTTGCACTTCTTTCACATTTGAAGGAGGAGCCATATTGAGTATGGCCTTTATCTTCTCAGGGTTGGCTTCAATCCCCCTCTGGCTGACCATGAAGCCCAGAAATTTACCCGATGAGACCCCGAATGCACACTTATTCGGGTTTAGTCTCATGTTATGCTTTCTTAGCATGTCAAAGGCTTCTTGGAGGTTGGCGACATGGTCAGACCCATGGATGCTTTTCATCAGCATATCATTGACGTAAACCTCCATGTTCCGCCCGATCTGATTTTTGAAGACCTTATTGACGAGACGTTGGTAGGTGGCACCAGCATTATTAAGCCCGAAGGGCATCACTCTATAGCAGTAGAGACCTTGATCTGTGACGAAGGACATTTTCGGGATATCTGGGGGGAACATTCAGATTTGGTTGTATCCGGAGAAGGCGTCCATGAAGCTCAGCAGCTCATGGTCCGAAGTGGCATCGATCAAGGTGTCGATACTGGGGAGTGGGAAAGGATCTTTGGGGCATGCCTTGTTCAAATCTGTGAAGTTGATGCAAATCCTCCAACTTCCATTGGCCTTTTTGACCATCACGACATTAGAGAGCCACTCCGGATAGTTGACTTCTTGTATGAACCGAGCTTTGAGGAGCTTCTCTACCTTATCTTTTATAGCTTGCTGGCGCTCGGGGGCAAACTTACACCTCTTTTGTTGGACAGGTTTGGTCCCCGGGGCGACACTCAGATGGTGGACGAGGAGCTCTTCGAAAATCCCAGGCATGTCAGCAGCTGTCCATGCGAAGAGGTCACGGTTCTTCTTTATGCACTGGACTATATCGGAGCACAGGGCAGAAAGGAGGGTTTTGCTGATGAAGAATTTGCGGGTCGGATCTTGCTTCGAGAAGAGCACTTACTCCAGCTCATCTACTGGTTCCGACATAGACTGGGTGTTCCCCAGGGGAATTTCAAGGGCCTCGAGGGGGAGGACGGGTCCTCCGGTCGAGGTCATATAGCATTTGCGGGCCGTTTCCTGACTCCCCCTTACTTCTCCTACGCCTGCCTTGGTGGGAAACTTCATTTTAGATGGTAAGCTAATGGGACAGCTTCTAAAGCAGCTAGGCTCGGTCGACCTAGGATCACATTGTAGGCGGCTGGGACGTCAACAACCATGAAGTCCATTGGCTTCGTTCGGGTAGTAGGAGTTTTGCCAGTGGTCACGTCAAGAGTTATAACGCCTTTGATCGTCACTGGCACTCCAGTGAACCCATGGAGAGTATAGCCAGCGGGCTTGAGCCTGTCTCGCGATACTTTGAGCCCTTGGAAGGCCTCTAGGAAGCGGATGTTGACAGAATTGCCATTATCCACTAGAATCCTTTCTACTTTGAAGTTAGCCATGTGGAGGTTAATCACTAGTGCATCATAGTGGGGGGTTCGGACACCCTCTAGATCTTCATTCGAGAAAGTAACCGGGACTCCAAGACCTTTGGGAGGGGGTAGGCTGTGCACTGAATTGACTTTCCTGATGAAGGCCTTTCGGGAGAAGTTAGAGGTTCCCCTCATCTGACCTCCATGGATGAGGTGCAAGACGAGCTCTTCCTCGAAGTCGGGAGTCTCCTCGCTTCTCTTGAACCGCTTGTTAGCCCCCCTGGGAGGTGGAGGAGGATCGACCCGGTTTTTTCTTACAAACTTGGTAAGCTGGCCTATCTGAATGAGGGCTTCGATCTCATTTTTCAGAGCCCGACAGTCATTGGTGTCGTGGCCGTGGTCTCGATGGTAGCGGCACCACTTTTCCTTATCCCTCTTCTTTCCAGGAGTATCATCTTCGGGGCAGGAGGTAGAATCCCTTCTTCTCTACCTCCATTAGAATGGCTGAGACATTGGCGTTGAGAGGGGTGAACTTTTCAAATCTGGGAGGTGGACGGCACTGACTCCCATTGTCCTTTTGGAGCTTTTTAGCTCCCTCGTCTTTAGCGGTCTTCCTCTTATTTCCAGAAGAGGATCCCTCGAATGTGGGGCAATGTTCAGCTTCCTCTGCCCGGATGTACTTCTCACTTCTGAGAAGAAGGTCGGAGAAGTCTCGCGGGGGATTCTTGGCTAGGGAGGACCGGAGGTTCGAGTTGAGGACATTGGACTGAAAGGCGTCCACATCGACCAATTGATCGAGGGAGGCGATGGACTTGGCTTCTGCGGTAAACCGCTTGACATAGTCTCTCAGTTTCTCGCAATTCTTCTCATTAAGGAAGAGTAGTGAAATACTCATTTTTTCGGAGCGATGGCTGCTCACAAAATGGGTTATGAAGAGAGTCTCGAACTGTTCGAAAGAGAAGATGGAGGACGGGGCGAGACGGGAGTACCATTCCCGAGCTGAGCCTTTAAGAGTGGTCGGAAAGGTCTTGCATAGGAGGGCATCGGAGGCCTGATGGATCATCATGAGAGTTTTGAAACTCTCGATGTGATCCATGGGGTCTGATTCTCCCGTGTATGTCTTAAACTGCGGGGGCTTGAAATTTGCTGGGACTGGGGCCTCCATGTTGGTTCGGGAGAACGGAGGTCTGCTTGGACGAAGGGTCCTCCCTCTTAGCTCTTCATCCCTATCTAGTTGACCGAGGTACCTCTCCATCTCATGGAGACGGTGGTAGACAGCATCATCCCTTCGATGGTATCCTGGTGAGCCTTTGGACTCGTCTTCGTACGAAGGGGAGCGTGGGGTACGGCGATGGTAGCTCGGAGACTGGTGAGGACTAGGGATGTGATGGCGGTAGCTCGGAGCTTGAGGAGGACTTAGGGACCGATGGCGAGGGCTTCGAACCGGCTCAGGAGTGGGCACCCTCTGAATATTATTGTTGTTGTTTAGCGGGACATTGAGGGCCCGCAAGACTGTTGCCTGAAACTCTTGGAATTCTGCTCGGGTGAGGGTTCCGTTCTGGTCCCTCTGGGACTGTCGACCAGCGGGAGAACGGTGCCCTCTTCGAATGTACTCGGGGGACTCCCTCCGCCTCCTATGAAGAGGGGACCTCCTGCGGTCGCGGAGGCGAGGAGAAGATCGCGCATTTGGACGTTCTGAGTGGGAGGCTCCCTCTGGGGCCTGCCTCTCGGGCCTGCCTCTCATCCAAACGGTGGTGAAGGTCTTCCTCTTTCTACTGGTTGACTATGATGTTGCGGAGATCTTCTGAAGGCCGAGGGTTATGGGATGCCATGGAGTCGGTGGAAGGGTTATGTACTGAGATATGATCGCGGTGAAGAGGTTGCTTCTGAGGATGAGGACGAGAGGTCCCTATACCAGTGTTCTTGGGCTCGAGTTGAGCCTGCTGGGGTTGAGGATTTTGAAGAGGAGCCTGCCCCGACTGTAGCGGTGGATCAAGTCGAGGAGGGAGCTGTCCCTGTGGCTGAATGGGTTGGAGGGGAGCCTCCGGTTGCGGTTGAGGTGGAATGGAAGTGGGCCCACTGTTGGACCCTCTGGATCTTACTTTCCTTGGTGGCATGGCTGGAGGTGGTATTGACCAATGGAAGAGGTTGGACTGCTATTCGCGTTTCCTACAGACGGCGCCATTCTTTTGCCGCTGGAATCGGTGTGGGGGCAAATAGATAGATTTGTGGATTCGAAGGAAGTTGAATAGTCTAACCTGAACGACTTTACCGGAGTTTGACCGAGATCCTCTTGCCGTTGACCTGCAAAAAAGTGCGAGACACTGGGGTTGATCCCGGCGACGCACCCTCCGACGCTCTTGTCAGTAATCTGAATGATTCAGAAAGAGCTTTAATTGGCAAAAGATTGATTACCTGGTAACAGTGGAGGGAGAGGGGTATTTATAGTCGCCTTAGGGATCAATTTCAGGATAAGATTGAATCCCTACTTCCCGATGTAAATGGATAGAAGTGGTTGAGACTGCTGATTAAGGATAGTCATAAATTTGAATCCTCTCCTATCCAGTTGGACTGGATTTCTTACGGGTTGGGACCCGTACCCATTAAGATGGATCCGTTTATGGGTTATTGGGCTTTTGGAAAAAAGACCCAGTTCCTATTTCAGACCCGTTTGTATGTGAAATTACCATTTTACTCCTGAGCTTTAAGATTGGAGCCCGATTTGAACGGTTACGATTTAACCCTATTTTTATCCATATCAACAATGAATCAATGGTACAATAGGAATCAATAACATAGAACAATAATAATAATAATCAATATCATGATAGTCGATACAATGGTTATAAACAATGATTCAATATTCGGTAACAATAATCACTGATCAATATCAATAACACTTAGCAAAATCTGATATCAATAGAAACAATGATGAACAATATGCAATGCCGGTGATGTGTCAAACCTTATGTCTATTAATCATGTTAAATCCTAACTAATGCATGTACTACTGTGTCCCATATGTTCCATACCACAGGTTCGATGCATACAATCAATTTCGTTTAGACTATAATGGTAGATTTTATAGTTCATGTACTGGGTATGATGACGATAACAATATAACACAGGCCATTGAGACAATTTCTTGCACAATGATGATAACAATAATAATATGGGCCATGGTGTAATTTCTTACACGATGACGATAACGATAATAACACGGGTCATCATCCAAGTACAGTTTCTATATCATCAACTACTCTAGTCAATCCCTTAAACCCCAACTTATTAATTATTTATCAATGCAATAATACAATGTGCAATTTAAGACATGAGATGAACAATAGTATCAATAGGAAAACAATAGGATGGTAACATGAATAGAAAAATTAGAATGATGACAATAACTCATTAGGATCATGCAATACAATATACATACATTAATTCATGCAATATTACGATATAGGAATAACTAATCTATTAAAATTCGGATTATAAAATTCTGGCAGAAAGTGTAGTCTGTACAAAAATATAGTTTTCCGCTATTTCAGAAATCGAAAATTGAATCCGTCAAAAATTCTAGATACTAGATTTCCACACGGTTCCAACGCATATTTAAAGTTCAAAATCCAACAATAGTAGGTAGGTCATACACATTGTTCTTTAGGGATTTTATGTTCAAGCAGAATTTCGACATCATATTATTTTATTTTTAGAATCAGTAAAAACCCAATAATAAATTCATTAAAAATATTTTCTAGAATCCTAAACATGATTACTAACAATCTGGAAATTTTCAGTGCAAAATTTTATCATTTGATCAGCCTTTTTACTGTTTAATCATGAAAGATACAAGAATCTGTAAATCTGAAAGTAAAAACACACCTGTAGTAAAATGGACATAACTTTTGCTATACAAATTTGAATTTAGAAATTCAAGATGTTTTGGAAACTAGAAAGATAAGGCTAAAATTCATATTCAGAAAGTAATTTATTTTAAGAACATTTACTAGGTCGAAAATAGCAGTCAACATACAGCAAGCAAGCAACATACAAGTTTTGGGTAGTTTTTCATGAAATAAGTTAATTAAACATGATGGGTATCAATTCTAGTAGTCGATAAACTTTTCAATCAGCATGAAGGGTATAAAAACATGGTAAATAAGATTAAGAACACATACATACATCAATTTATCATCAATCAACCATAAATCGATCAAACAACATACACCCTAGCAATTCTCTCTACAATAATTTATTTGTGTGATAATTATATGAACAACCATATTATCAATTCTATATACATACATGAAAGATTCAATCCTTGGAGTCAAAAGTGACACGATGTCAAGTAAATTAGGGTTAGCTCGTGTAAACCCTCAATATACCCAACGAAAGAGATGCACAATGTATAATACGATAACAAAGGGATCTACTTGCAAGAGTTTTAACAAAACCGAATTTGATACAATTAATAATTTAATAGGACAGTGACTTGCCTTATAGTCGATAAAATTGAATATCAAGAATAACGGGATAAGGATCCCTGAGCAACGAACCCACGAACTAACACAATTTAACACGTGCAATATACGTGTAAATAAAAAGCCCAAAGCAACAGCAGCAAGAGAGACTAGCCACAACAGCAAGAGAAGCAAGGAGATGGTCGGCGCAGGTGGACGGCGTCACAGGCAGCGGTGGAGTCGACGTCAACTTGATGGCGTCGAGGAGAGGCACAACGACAACAGCAGTTATGGTCGCTGCTGTCGATCAGAACTGGGAAAGGGAGAGGAGAGGGGTCGGGGGTGCTATGGCGGTGCTAGGGGGAATCGACGGGAAGTGGCGACGATGGGTGTAACCCCTGTTTCCGTAAATACGTATTTTCTGAATATTTTTTGTATTTTGATTAATTATAAATTCAGTATTATTTTAAACTCGATTTGGGCCTTCTATTAAAATCTTTTCGAACCGGAAATTGTGTCTTCTTCGAATTATAGTATATTCTAACTTTAATGTTTATTTTCTAAGTGATCGGCTATTTGTATCTTATTTGATTACTATTTAGATTTTAATAAACTTGTTTATCTCAAATCTCATTTTGATATGTATACCAAAATTATTATTATTGTTATTAATATTATTATTATATTTGATTGTTGAATTGAAAACCTATTTCTATTGTTAATTGTATTTGTAGTTATGTCAAATAAATTCCATATTGTAATAAAAAATATGTTTTGTTATATAATTCTACATTTTTATTAGTTATTTTATTTCTCCTAATAGATTTAAACCCATTTAATACCCAAAACCCAATACCCATTCTCTTATCGGATCCTATACCATCTAAACCCATACCCTATAACCTTATTTATCTAAATACCCTAAATTAACCCTAACTCTAACCTACCCTAATACTGTACAGACTCCTAGCCGCCTATACTTCATCTCCTTCATCCCTGTCACCTCCCGACTTCTAAACCCATGGATTCCCTGCTCCTTTCCCCGTCCTCGCCACCCGCAGTTGCCCCCTCATCTTCTTCTTCCTTGTGCTCCGTCGCATGCAAACAGCCAGTGCCTCCGCCTGCTCGCATCACCCTCGCAACCCCCTAGTCGCGTCGCTTTGCGACAGCATCTGCTCCTCCCGATGCCCCTGCATCCCTATGCTCCCCCATCCTACAGTGCCTTCCAGTCGCACCGCAGTGCTGCCCTCCTTCAATTGTGACACTGCAACAACAGCTAGCCACCGTAGCCATCTCCTGTCGAGCTTTGTTACAACCACCTATGGCCACCACCGCGCCACTCTGAGCATGCCGTCGTCGTCGCTGCCCCGTCCAGTCACCCCGCCAGCCATCGAGTCAGAACTGATCAATGAGCTGTTGTTGTTATGGGTTTGATCATGGGTTTTGAGCAAGTGATCGTGGGCCGTCGATCACCATGATCATCGTGATCATCATCTCCCTATCATCTAATCTGATGATTTGAATCCTGGCCATCTGTTTGGATCTAATCTTGATCTTTACCATCATCTGCTTGATCTCATCCATGTCGATCCGCCCGATCGTTGTTTGATCATCTTGATCTTGATCGTCATCGTGATGCGTTCGTTGGTTTGTGTTCGTGATTAGTTCGTGTGTTCATTCGATCCATTCGTTGTGTCCGTGTCGGGATCCGTTCCCAGTATTCTTTCATCGGATTCATCGTCTACACCCTAAGGCAAGTATTCTTTTTGTACAAATTACTGTTCTAGTACAAGCGTTTAATTGGAAATACTGCAAATAGATCGTAGTTGTGACTCCTCCTTGTCTCATCGTTTGTTGATCTTAAATTATTCCTCATTGATTCCATAATCTTAAGAGTCACAACCCTTCGTTGATATATTTACATAACTAGTTGGACCTTTTTTATCTCCTAATTACTTGAACATGAACCCATTGACTTGTAGACGTGTGTTGTATGATGTATTGTGATGATCTTACATTCTTTTGAGTTGAGAAATACATGTGACTTGCTGATTTGAACCTCAATGCATCCGTAGTTGTATCACACACTAATCTAGACTCATAATAGTCATTTATCATGCAACTTGTATATAAAAGAAATTCACACTTGCTGCTATTCTTGTCTTTACTTGCTGTTTCGACCCTGATAAAACCAAAATCTGAACTTGAGTCTTGAATATGAAATGTATCCCTAAGTATCTAGTTGTCAATAACATCCAGAATTTTTGAATTTCGAGTTACTATCTAGAAGATATCGCAGTTTTACTGCTGCTGTGTCGGTAGTCACAAATTCACAAAAACTACTGCATCCTTTTAGTTTACAATTATTTTAACTATGCTACCAGTAAGTAAATGACTTAAAATTTTGCTTGCTGTTACTGGACACCCTATAGAACATTTCCTAATTTTATCAGAATTAATTAATGATATTTCAATCCTGTTTCACATGTATAAATTCGGTTTTATAAATTCTGGCTGAACACAAATGCTGTAAAGTTTGTTGTTTTGACACATGTTACCACAACTTTTATGTACCTTAATTATATGCATTAGAACCGGGAAGAAGTCTAGTTTCTAGGTCTTCTGACGGATCTACATTTTCTATCTTGTAGCAACGGGAATCGCAGTTTTAGTGCAGCAACGTCACGCTGTCCAGATTTGGAATTCTTGTTGTTCTTGATACTTTAATATGTTTTGACCCTCGAACATGTAACCCACCTAGCCTAGACTTGTTCCATATTCTTGATTATGTTTACTTGACTTGTTTCGCACATTTTCATACTTGCTTGATGATAATAATAAATAACAAGCCCGAGTTTAAGGAAAAGATCGTAGTAGTGGACAATATAGGTAAGTGTACTCGGAAGGGGGCCCGTATTTCCCATGATTTAAAGTTAAATGGAACTAAGTGTCACGTAGAACTAAGTGCCATGTCATGGATGATGGGGGCCACCTCTAGTGCCTGCGGGGGTTATCTCTAGAGTCCATTATATGATTACATGATATGTATTTGCGATCAGATGAAACTAAGTGCCACGTCAAGGGTTGACGGGGGCCACCTCTAGAGCCCATGGTTTGATCACATGCTCGTATTTCCTACATGACCTGAGTACACCATCCTATAAAATCCACCACTAGGCCTAAACGAAATTGCATTGACTGAAGCAACCATGTGATAAAAGGATGACACATGAAGTGCTACCTAGATAGTAATAACTACAAGACTTGACACATGATAATTGAACATGACACATGCTTACTTGATACTTGATGACATGATACATGAGACTTGATATTTGAGCATGATACTTGATACTTGACACTTGTTACTTGATACTTGTACTTGAAAACTTGTCACTTGAGACTTGTTACTTGTTACTCAACACTTGTACATGATACTTGTTACTTGATGTTTGATACCATTACATGTTCACTAGCCACTTGTTCTACTACTAGTACTTGTTACCCAACCTTGTCACTTGAGTTGTCTTTCTTACTAGCTAGTTTCTTGAATCCCTACTACTTGTTGCATCCCTATTACATTCTTGATTCCAATTCTTGTTCCATATTCTTGTACTTGTTTTACTATTTGTGGCTCTAACTTGCACTAAGGTCATTTATCTTGTTTTTTCCTTTTTTTTCACTTTTTATATTTATATATACAGACTTTGGAGACGAGTTGCCTGCTGGAATTGGTGAGCAGACATTCTAGGCTTCGCTTGGAGAAAGGACTTGCTTAAAATATTTGTTTTCTTTGAATTATTTATTTCTTTTGCTACATGAACCTTGTAACGGGCTATAGTCCCGAGTTTTATCTTTTGTTCCAAATATAAAAACCATTGGGATTTTATTATTTGGTTTCAATTATTTTCTATTGTTTAATAAATTATTCATGCATGCGTGGATGTGTACATTTTGTTATATTCTTGTTATGATGCTGAGTTGATCCTACAGCTCATGAATGATGAAAATCATTCGTTGGAATTTGTCACGCGCTCATATTCCGTATTTTTGGGAAGCGGGGCGTGACAACGGGGGTCGCCTGAGATGGCCGGGGAAGAAGAATGGGAAGTGGGTTTAGGAGTTTTGGGCGGGAATTCTGTGGTGGGGGAGAGAGAAAATAAGCGGCTACGGTTTCAAATTGTGCAATTTCTAGGGTTTGTAACAGAGTTGTATTTATAGGGTATAATTAGAGTATTGGGTTAAGGGTTTAGGATCCAATAATAGCAATTTTGGGTCAAGAACAATTGAAATTGGGTTTTAGGGTTCACTAAGAGGTAGATCTAAATCAATAGGGTTCAAATAAAAACACCCACAATTAAATAGAAGAAAATAGAATCAATAAGAACAGCTCAACAAGAAGAACGAAGAATTTCATGAACAAGATTTAATGAAAAAACAAAAAACAAAAAACAAAAATTGAGTATTTTATTCAATTACAAATAAAATATTACAAAAAGGAAAAAAATGAAAATAACGGAAATGGTAGTTACATTAAGTGTAAACCTTTATTACATATTGTGACCATTATAATTGTTGGCCTTTATTACATGTTTGAACTAGCTACTAAGGGAGAGCGTTAAGCACCCTTGTTGTACTTAATCAGGTGCTCGGCGTTCCAAGTTGTGGATATCTTCTCCCCCTCCCCCGGTCTTCAAGTTGGTAAGCTCCCAGACGAAGCACTTGTGAGACCTTGCATGGCCCTTCTCAGTTAGGGGCGAGCTTTCCCTTCTTGTGTGGGTTAGATATCTCGAGCTTTTGAAGGACAAGGTCCACCTCTTTGTGATTGGTCGGGTGGACCTTCTTGTTGTAAAACTTATCTATCCACTGCTAGTGGATGTTCCTTCGCAAGACGGACTTCACTTGAACTTCGTCGATGAGATCTAGATTGGCCCGGAGGTCATTTGAATTTTGCTCTTCGTTGATGGAGAGAAGGCCGGGGAAAGATAATCCTACATCCAGAGGGATGAGAGCTTCCATGCCGAAGGTGAGATTGAATGGGGGTTCTCTGGTGGGGATTCTCTTTGTAGGTCTATGGGACCAGAGCACGCTCAGGAGTTCTTCAACCCATTGTCCCTTCGGGGCTTCACAAAGTCTCTTCTTGAGGTCACCCAAGATTTGCTGGTTGGTGTTCTCAGCTTGGCCATTTGTTTGAGGGTGCAAAATGGATGTGAATCGTTGTTCAACTCCCAAATTGGTGCAAAACTTGCGGAACCCCTTGCAAGAAAATTAAGTTTTGTTGTCGGTGACTAGTGTGCGGGGAATCCCGAATCAGCATATTATGTTGTTCCAGAAAATTTTTCGGACCTTATGCTCCATGATGGTTGCGAGCGGTTCTGCCTCGATCCACTTCGTGAAGTAGACGATGGCAACTACTAAGAAGGTTCGTTGTTCAGTGGTGGGAGGAAATGATCCGAATAAGTCCATTCCCCACATTTCAAAGGAGATGGGGCTAGACATAGAAATGCGGTTGGCTTGCGGCACCCGCTTAATGGAGGAGTACTTCTGTCATGGGATTCATCGACAGACGTATGCTTGGACATTGTTGAAAAGAGTTGGCTAATAGTAACCATGGTTGAAAAATTTTCATGCAAGAGACCTCGTGCCCAGATGGTTACCGCTTATTCCTTCATGCACTTCTTTGAGGGCGTACTCGGCCTCTTTGGGGGAGAGGCATCGTAGGTAGGGCCGACCGGCAACTTGAGTGTAGGAGCGCTTGTAGAGGACTCCTTCGAAGAAAGTGTATCTCTTCGCCCGTACCCAGATCTTTCTTGCTTCTTTGTGGTCTGTAGGGAGGAATCCCATGTCGAGGAAGTCGAATGAGGGTTTCATCCAAAAATCCCCTGGTGTCTGGGGGCTGATGGGCATGAGTTCCAGTCGATGCTTGGCTTGAGTAGGACCTCAATTAGCACCATGTGGTCAAGTCCATCGAATTATGAGGAGGTTAGCTTGGAGAGGGCATCAGCTCACCCGTATTCCTCGTGTGGGATGCAGGTAACTGTAGCTTCTTTGAAAGTTGTCATAAGTTTCTTCATATGGGCCAAGTATTTCATCATGCGGTCGTCCCTGGCCACGTATTTGCCCCGAATTTGGTTCACTACCAATTGGGATTTGCTGAACACTTCGACTCTTTATGCCCTGCTTTCTTTGCTAAGAGTAGTCCGGTGATGAGGGCATCATACTCGGTCTCGTTGTTGGAAGCTGGAAAGTTGAGGCGCAGCGAGTATTGGATGGATAACTCATCAGAACCTAGTAAGATGACACTGACTCCACTCCCCTCGAGGCAAGAGGGCACGTCCATGTATACACTCCACAGTGGGGGGGTTGTCTAACTCTTCGGGATGATCAGGGATAATGCTTTCTACAATGAACTAGGCTAAGGCTTGGGCCTTGATGGCGGTTCTTGGCCGATAAGTGATGTCATGTTGGCTTAACTCGATGGACCACTTCATAAGTCTTCTAAAGCTCTATGGCTTGTGGAGGACTTTCTTGAGCAGTTGACCAGTGAGGAACCAGATAAAGAGTGCTTGAAAGTAGGGTCGGAGCTTTCGGGCTGCCATTACCATAGCGTACACCATCTTCTCCATCTTTGAGTAATGGAGCTCAGCATCATGGAGAACCTTACTCACATAGTAGATTGACTTTTGCACTAGGTCTTCCTCTCTTACCAAGACAACACTGAGGGTTTGAAACGAAGTAGCTAGGTAGAGGTAGAGAACCACTATCGGTGTGGGCTTGCTAAGGAGTGGAGGATTGGAAATATGTGCTTTGAGGCCTTCGAAGGCTGCTTGTTGTCCCCCCCCCTCAAAATTCTCTGCTCCCTGAAGAACATTGAAGAAAGGAAGGCACTTCTCCCCATCTTGGAAAGGAAGCGCTCGATGCGGCGAGACGATCGGTGAGCTTCTGGACTTCTTTGACTGTAGCTTGGGGAGACATGTCAAGTATGGCTTTGATCTTCATAGGGTTAGCTTCGATTCCTCTCTGGCTTTCCTTGAACCCTAAGAACTTCCTTGAGGAGACCCCGAAGGCACACTTCGAGGGGTTCAACCTCATGTTGTTTATCCGAAGTAACAATGAAGGCTTCTTGGAGTCGGCCACATTGTCTTCTTTCCTGAGGCTTTTAACGAGCATATCATCAACATATACCTCCATGTTTCGACTGATCTGCTCCTTGAAGACTTGGTTCACCAAGTGCTGATATATAGCTCCGACATTCTTTACCTCAAAGGGCATAACTTGGTAGCAATGTAATCCTTGATTAGTTATGAAGGACGTATTCGGAATGTCGGGTGGAAACATTGGATATGGTTTTATCCCGAGAAGGCATCCATAAAGCTTAAGAGCTCATGACCTGAGGCGTCTATGCTTGGTAGACGGAATGGGTTCTTTGGGCATGTTTTGTTAAGGTCAGTGAAATCTATGCAGATTCTCCATTTGTTGTTTGCTTTCTTGACCATGACCACATTCGCTTGCCACTCGGGGTAGCTAACTTTCTGAAAGAAGCGGGCGACTAGGAGCTTTTCTACTTCTTCCTTGATTGCTTGATGCCTCTCAGAGGCAAACATGCAGTGCTTCTATTGGACAAGCTTGATTTTCGGGTCCATACTTAAATGATGCATGATTAGATATTCGGATATGCCAGTATGTCTGTGGTTGTCCAAGCGAAAAGATCCCAGTTCTCCCTAATGCAGGTGATGAAGTCTTTGACCTAATGGGGGAGTGCTTTGCTCACCTGAATTTACTTAGATCCTCTTGGAAGAAGGGGATTTCTACTAGTTCGTCTACAGGTTCAGAGCTAGCTTGTCTCCTATGTTGAGGAAGTTCCAAACCATTTAGGGGAAGGACTGAGCCCCCCAATGTGGCTGTGTAACATGCCAGAGCGACTTTTTGGCTTCCTTTGGTTTCTCCTGCTCCTGCTATCGTAGGGAATTTCATCTTCATATAGTAGGTGGAAGCAACTGCGTAAAGGGTTGCTAATCCCGGCGACCAAAGATGGCATTGTAGGCGGACTTCATGTCAACTACCATAAAATTTAACGCTTCTATGCGAATGGCTAGAGCTTTCCCCATGGTTACGTCAAAGGTGACTATTCCTTCGATCTGAACGAGAGTTCCTGAGAATCTATGGAGGGTGTACCCGGCGGGTTAGAGACGATCTCGTTTGAGCTTAAGGCCCTCGAATACATTTTGGACATGATGCACTTCATGGTTTACATACATATGTTGATTAAGAGTGCGTCGCAATGAGGTGTTCGAACACCTTCAAGGTCCCGGTCTGAATATGTGATCGGAACCCCAGAGTCCTTGGGAGGGGGATATTGTGCACTATGTTCACTTCACTGAAAAATGCTTTCCTTGAGGAGTTAGACAATCCCCCCAAAAGTCCCCTATGGATTGAGTGGAATATCTCCATGCGTCCCGAGCGTTGGGACTCGGAAGGTTTCTTTGGTCGCTTGTTGGCCCCTCTCACAGGAGGAGGTTTGGTGTCATTTCCTTGAGCAAACTTGGTGAGGTACCCACATCGGAGCATCCCTTCAAGTTCGTCCCAGAGCCTTCGACAGGCATCAGTGAGGTGCCCATGATCTTTGTTGAAGGCACACCACTTGTTTCTATCCCTTCTTTTTCTTGGGGCGTTCATCTTAGTAGGAGATCAGAGTAGTCCCTCCTTGTCGACTTCCATCAGAATAGCAGAGATGCTGGTATTATGTGGGGTGTACTTCTCGAAACGTGGTGGTGGGGGTTGATAGCATTGGCCTGAGGCATCTTTCTGGGTCTTCCTGGGTCCTTCTTCATTGGTGCTCTTTCATTTGTTCCCGAATGAGGCCGCCTTCTGTTCTTGGGGCCGGATGGCTTCTTCCACTCGGATGTACTTCATGACCCGTTGAAGGAGATTAGAAAAGTCCTGAGGAGGTCTTTTGATGGGAGAAGCTTTAAGGTTATCATGATTTACATTGTACCTAAAGATGGCAGTGGCTACGCCCGAATCGAGTGAAGGGATCAAACGGGACTCTGCTATGAAGCGCCGAACAGAGTTCTTAAGGGACTCCCCTTCGCTTTGCCTCAGGTCAAGTAAGGAGGCATTGGTCTTCTCTGTCTTGCGGCTGGTGAT
The DNA here is from genome assembly GCA_017893485.1 of Hemerocallis citrina. Lineage (NCBI taxonomy): Eukaryota > Viridiplantae > Streptophyta > Magnoliopsida > Asparagales > Asphodelaceae > Hemerocallis > Hemerocallis citrina. The sequence continues at coordinate 275,568,617 of CM030362.1, forward strand.
GATGCATGAGGAAGAGCTCCTCAAGTTGGTCGAAGGAGAAGATGGACCATGTAGAAAGACAAGAGAACCACTCCCGTGCGGGATCCCTTCAGGGTTGCTGGAAAAGTCCTGCAGAGGAGATAATCTGATGCTTGGTGGATCATTATGAGGGTTTTAAAATTCTCAATGTGGTCTATTGGGTTGGTCTCCCCGTCGTAAAAGTCGAAGGCTAGGATATTGAAGTTGGTCGGAACATGAGCCTCGATAATTAACCTGGAGAAGGGGGCCTGGAGGGGAGGTATGTTCCTTCAAGTCTTCCTTCTTCTTGTTTTAGCAGAGAAAGACAATCTTGCATCTTTTGGAGGCATTGAAGGGCGAAATTATCTTGCTTATCGGATCTAGTGGAACCGTTGGACTGTTCATGTTGAGGAGGAGTGGCATGATGATGGCTAGTTTGTCAATTCCTGCTTAGAAAGGTATTGAGGGCTTTAAGGATTTCATCTTTGACTTCTCAAAACTTAGCTCGGGTGATAGGTACTTCTTCCACTCTTTCTCTCCTGGGAGCTTGTCGGTTTGTTGGAGTAAGGTTCCGTCCCCCTCGTAGAGGAGTTCTTCTGTCTCCCCATAGAGAATGATGGTTTTCTTTGCCCTCTGGGAGAAGGAGTTCTTCCTCGCCCTCTAGGAGAAAGGGTTCTTCTATGTCCCTGATTTTGGGGAGAAGGGCCTATTGTGTCTTCTTGGTGTTATGGATGGGAGAAACTGTCCCTTGCCCGTGGTTTGCTTGAGCGGCCCCGACATTTGGACTCTTACTGTTTGGAGGTTAGGAGATGGCGGAGTTCTTATTGCGGCTGAGGTGCTTCATGGGGCACGGTGGAGGGTGTGGAGGTGTAGACCGACCCCATGTTCTCTCCAATGTGCTGTGTAGGGCATTGACTTCTTCGGGAGCCCCCCAGTGGTGCCTCTCTAGAGGGAGGCTGGGTAGGTTGTTGGGGCTAAAAAGATAGATCTGGTTGAGGGGGTTGCTCTTGCTGAGAGGTAGGAAGGAGGTCCTCATGAGGAGGTGGTAGAGGAAGAGGGTTGGCTCGTCGGCTTAAAACCGCCGCCTTCCCATTCTCCTTTGGAGGCATGACTGAAAATTATTTTTACTAGCGAAGTTTGGTCAGACTGCTTTTTCTGTTCCCACAGACGACATCAATCTACTGCTGCTAATTTCTGTGTGGGAGCAAACAGATGATATGAGTTCTTTTAAAAACAATAAGAAACCGACATTTTTTGCTTTCACCGATGTTGATTATTTTCAAATGATGTTGACTTCTAAATCTGACTCATTCGCTGTGTTGGATCTAATCTGGATTGTAACACCCTGCAAAATTGAAAATGACAATTTTGCCCTCGTGTGTTAGCACGTGTATTTACCGTTACTAGTAATATTTGTAACGTGTTTTCATTCGGTATTTTGATTTCTGACTATTTATGCATTTCTCTTATATTTTATCCTATTTGAGTCAACTAAAATATTAAATTTCAATCTCTAGGTTTTACGTGCTTTTTACGTGTTTTTGATGCATGTATCGATTATGTGTTTTAACCGCTACATGTAATATTTTCTATGTGTTTAAATTATTTATTTTAGGTATCAAATCTATTTTATAAAATGGAAATTCATTTTCTCTATTTTGATTAAAATACATTTTTCAATTTTTGCACGTACGATGCACGTGTTAATTTTTCCATCTTTATTCTTCTTACTCTCATTTCTTATTTTAGCATGCATATGTCTTTTATTTAGACTTTTATTCCCATGGACCTAAAGATAGATTCTAGCCCATTAGATTAATTAAAAGGCAAGCCCACTAGACTAACTAATTAAACTGATTAAAAAGAAAGCCCATGAGACAAGCCCATTAATTAAATCCTATTTTTAGTTGTGCATGGACTCACACATGATATGTAACAACTTTTAATACACATTTTAGAACTATAGGATTTGTATTTATTATGTGTGTGTGCACAACACGTGCACGTGTAATGTGAAGAGGTAGGAGTTTGGAAGAAGAGAGGTTGGGGGTTATAGGATGTGAGAGGTTGGGAGTTAGGGATAGTGAAGAGGGGGAGAATTAAGTGAGAAATTATTAGGTGGAGAAATTTGCAATTTAGACCTTCACTTTGTTCCATAACTACCCTTATTGTTTTTTCTCATTTCACACAAAAATAAACTAATTTAGAGAGAGGAAAAAGAAAGAGAGAAAGAGAGTTTTCTTGTGCAGCTAGGAGCTAGGAGCTAGGAGCTAGGAGCTAGGCTTGTTGGAGAGCTCTTGCTAGGAGGAGAAGGGCTACAAGTTGCCTTGTTGGAGCTAGGAGCTAGGAGTTGTGACTCATCTTCCTTGTTCTCAAATTCTTCATAAGAGGTGGGTGGTCTTTATACTTTCTAATTCATAGGTTGAGCATGCTAGAATATGACATTAGTAATGTAGATCAAATTGATGTGATGTGGGTGGTCTTGTGACATGCATGCTAGAAATGATTAATGAGCAGTATAGATTAAATTTGATGTGTAAATGAAGAATATAATCCATGTTATTGTATATGCTATGAATGGTAGTAAATTTATGTTATGAATAAGAAATTACTTGTCATTATGTTAGTTGTGAATGAGAAAAAGAAATAATGAATATTTGCCATGAACACATATGCTTGTTAATTTACAAATATAGAAATATGTAATTGTATGATAAATTGTTCCTTGTGGTTAAAATGAATTCTGTAAAGATAAATTGGTACACAGAGAGATAAAAATTACTACTTTTGAATAAATTGAAGAAATGAGATTTTATGTTCATTAGAGAGAACAAATAAGTTGAAAATTTAGATATAATGTTTAAAATATCAATTATAAATCTATGAGTTGCTGTTTGAAAGAAAATTCAGTCTAGATGAAATAATTGTAGTCTAATGGAAGATTAGATCAAAAGAAAAATCAAGTTTTGTGAAGAAAATTGAATAACAGAAGATTGAACAAAAGCAGATTAGTGTGACTTGATATCAATAATCATACTTGAACTTATTGGTTAGTTGGTGCACCATAAGTCGGTACTGTGTTGGTCGGGAGATCCTGGGTTCGAGACTTGTTAGGCCCAGTTTGTTTTTATTTTCGTTTAATTTAATCCAAGACCCGAAAGATAATATATGGCGTTTTCATTTCGGCTTTGTAACAACTAAGTCACATGGACTTAGTGGCTATCGGGAGTGGCTTTGGGCGCTCACTGTGTTGGGCGGGGGTGGTCATGGGTTCGAAACCCGTTGGCCACATTTTAAATTTTTGTTGTTCTTTTTATATTTTGAAGAGGTTTTGATGCAAATAAAATTTGGAAAAATATATAATATTCTTATAAAATGATAAGGAATTTATTAAAAATAGTTTCATAATTTTTCATGTATATTTTGATAAATTAAAAAGTGGAATTGAGATAGTAAATGAATTTTGATTTCAAAATTATTTATTTGAGTATATGACCTTTATTTTGAAAAGAAGAGAGAAATATGTGTCATGTTATGGGATTCTCTTGATGTAAACATATACTTATGTTGAGTAAGAAATACTTGATGTGATAATTGCTATGTGAGCTTAATTTGCTAATGAGACTTGAAGCGATGAATCTATGTTCATTTAAAGGATTATTGCTTTTGAAAGATTGTGAATAAAAGAATCATGAGTAGTGCTAAAATAGACATTGTGAATAAGTTGAAGATGAGAATATTTAAGTTTGATACATGATTATTGAAGGGTATGAGTACCCATGGATTCTTGTACATGAAAGGTTGAGATCTAGAGTTTAGTGAGACCTCGGGTACCGGCATTGTTAAATTAAAAGATTTGAGTTATATTTTTGAGATATGGCCATGGAGCTATCTTGGTATTTGAGATTAAGTCCGGTAGAGGGTAAAACTAACTCTAGGAATGATCATTTATTCATTTCTTGAACTTAAGAACTAGGCATATAAGAGAAGATGTAGTAAACTTAGGCAAACGTAAGTGGGGCACTCTATATAGTCGGGCGATGTACTTCGGGACTATAGACCCAGTCGGGCGGTGTAATCCGGAAATGAGGTTGCTTCGATGGAGACGAGCTTTTATTTTAAATCCAGGACTATGCATAGTCGGGCGGATAGTTTGCCGTACTCCAGTGTATATACGTATACCAGGGCTAGAGGGGCACTTGTGGGAGATTCGCACGACGAGGAGTCTATATAACAGTCGGGCAGTGTACTCCGGGACTGGGATCCGTACTCGTGGAATATCTAAACCTTGCTTTATTACTGAATAGTTTTTATGGCGAGGGATCGAACTCTTTTAATGTGGAGTACGTAGGTGCTTTCCCTGAGACCTATGTAGTATGGGATGCAAAGAATCCGAACACGTATGCATTAGTGTCATCTTAGTGTAAAATATCTGTATTAGGCATTAAGGCATTGCATATACTTACATGTTTAGTGTAGTCACATTTCACACTTCATTTTCATTCAAGTTTTGTGGTTTGTTAAAATATTAAGATCGTTATATTTTCGGCATAGAGAGGATAGCCGTGTATAACATTTTCGTCGGTTATAAGCAACTGACGTGGCCACAGTTTTATATGCAGGAATTGGATTTCATAAAGATATAAAGTTGATATGCTGCTGTTAAATAATTACATATTAAAGATGTTGGAAGTTGTATATTATTTTCATTGTTGTATTTTATTTTAACTTCCGCAGTGTAATTAAATGTAAAGAACTCTGATGTATAATAAAAAGTTCAAATTTCTTTGTAAAATTGTACGAAGTGAAGTGTAAAGATCCTGTGGAACTTCGAATTCGGTCGTTTTTGGAATTTGGGGCGTTACATGGATGGTGACGATCACTTTGATTAACCTGTAAAAGCCTGAAACACCGGGGTTGACCCCGGCGACAGACCCTCCGATGCTCAAATCAGAACTCAAGAAGAATATGAGAGTGCTCTTGTGGTTAAAACAATGATTACCTGTTTCTGGTGGAGGTAGGAGGTATTTATAGTCGCTTTGGGGTCACTTTCAAGATAATCATTTATCTTTACTTCCCAGTGTATTTCGATTGAATTAGCTATCCCTTCTTCATGAAGAGATAAAAGTGGTTGTGGTGAGTAAGTTAGAACTCCTCTCGTGCTAAGAGATAGAGTTTTTGAACCGTCTCTTCCGTCTCTTATAGATAATCATTAGTTTAAATCATATTCCAATAATATGGACTCACTCATATTGGGCTATTATGACAACCCGAGTTAGATCGATTCGTTTTTGGGTTATTGGGCTTGAATGAGGCCTAATTTCCGTCTACAGACTTGTTTCTATGGGGATTCACCGTTTTACCCCTGAAAGTTTCAAAATTCGTGTCTGATTTGAATTGTCCCGATTTAGTTCTATTTTTACCCATATCGGTTGCCAATTTTGTCACTTACAACTTGATCCATATCATTTTTTCTCCGAGGAACCGGTACTTGCCAGACGAATTTTGTGATATATTTTGCCAGCTTTCCTCATGAGAGTGTAAGAATGTGTCCATATGGAAAAAAAAGAGCCCTAGCTACAAGAATACAAGCATCACCATTATAAAGATTTCACCTTGAGGTTAGGCTAATTAAGGCTTCAGTACTAAATTGAAGAATGGAGAGTTTACCGCCATAGAAAAGGAGACATAGGAGAAACTGTCGATAATGCATTGGTTGAAATCCCCAAATGGATTTCCATCCTCGTCACAAACTGATGGAACAATAATCCATAGTTAGTAGCAGTGATTGCCTGTGTCATCATCGGTACATGAGAACAAGTTCTTGGAGAACTGAAATGAGAAGACACAAAATGAAAACAACGAGCTGTTACCTGCAGAACAAGTAGTAATGATAAGGTCCTCGAGATGGCGCTCTGGTTTCATTATTTGCACCATTAAGCATCCAAGAGTTCCCCCAACCAAAAATGTTATATTTACAGGCATAAGCAACCTAGTAATTAGGACAAGGAAAAACAACATTATACACTTAAATGATATAAATTCGATCTGAGTGAATTGGACTATGATCACCTTATGATTACTCAGTACTCACCAGGAAAACATAAGTGATTGAGTAAATACGGCAAAGACAACCTGTCAGAAAGTACATAGAACTTTGTCTGAGTTCTCATCAAGAGGTGAACTAGTTACTTAAACTTCAGGAATATGTGGAAAGCAAGTTAACCTTGTTCGTGTCTTTACGCGAGCTGGCTGTAAGAATGTTTCTATAAACACTGGAGAGATAAGCCCCAATGAGGCATATGAGCAGGACCTGCATACTAGTTGTTTGATGCTACGAGAAATAGAGACCTGAAAGTCAGAAACCCATCGATCTTCTTGCTTTTGTTCCTCTTCTACACCTTCAAATCCTCAAATAATCAGATTTAATATATACTTATGAATTTCAAAAGCAGTCTTAACTAAACTTGAAATGGGGCTTCCGATCGATATATGATGAAGGAAGCAAGGCTTTCTCATAAAATGACCAGCTTATGTTAGTGCACAAATAGCTAGTCTTGTACATTTGCGTTGAATATTAAGAGAATACTTTTATATCATAGGAGAAAATTTCCTCCTATAGCACACTAAAAATCCATTCTCCCAACCAAAATTCACAATTTGCACCTGTTGCTGTTTTATTCGGTGTGGGGGCAATCAGATGATGAGTTTGGATATTGAGGGGGAAAACTTACAGTCTGAAACATCGATCAAATCTAGAGTTGGCTGAAGGCGTCTGACGAACCTGCACAAAATCTAAGCACTGGGGTTGACCCAGGCGAAAGAACCTCCAACGCTTAACTCAGTAACTCAAAAAAAGAAGAGTTTTGGATGCAAAAGATTGATTACCTGGCCATGATGGAGGTGGAAGGTATTTATAGCCTAAGAGTTAGTTCTCGAAGATAGACTTAAAAAGACATTTTTTGAGATTAAACTCTAGATTCTCATGGTAAAGGGATAGAGTTAGTTACTCCCCTTGAAGGAGATAGGGTTGGTTGCTCTTCCCTTGTTGAAGAGATAGAGTTAATTGCTCTAGGGGAATTTGACTGACAACCCTAATAGGCTGAAAATGCCCCTTGCTTAAACTGTAAGTAAGCCTTATCTATTAACCTGGTTGAGCTGATGAGCCTGGAGATAGCCTGTGTTCCTCTAGTGGGCCTACAGATGTTGTAAAATTACCGTTCTGCCCCTGGAAGCCTTGATATACATGCCCTAATCGTACGGTCCCCTTGTTGTGATTTTTACCAATATCATAAGCTACCACTCGTGGAGGTCGGATTTCATGGCCTTCGAGGAGTAGTTCGCTTTGTTTTAGATGATTTAGAGAGCTTGCCTGACTTTAGGTGGCGATGGGAGACGTTATGAGCCTTGTTCGAAGCTTCTGGGGCAGTAACTATTTTTCTGAAACTTTAGAATTTTAATTAATGTTTTTTTTCAATTTTTTTTTTGAATTTGTAATTAATTTTTAAAAATTCATAATTATTTCTGGAATATTTTAATTAAAATTTCCAAATTTATAATTAATTATAATTATTTTTTTAGAATTTTTAATCAAAATTTCAAAATTTCAACTATTTTTCAGAATTTTTAGTTAATTATCTTGAATTTATAATTATTAATTGGAATATTTAATTAAAGAATCATACCTGGGCGTGGATTTTGGAGCGGATTGTGCGTTAGCATGATTTTTGAAGCTATCGGCCAGCTCGCATTGGGCTTTAAACACAAGGCAGCTCAGACGACAGCTGCCGAGCTGCTCGAGGTCACGTGCGAGGCGTGTGCCGCATGTGAGGTAGTCTGGAGCGGCCCAGGTGTCACGCTCCGCTTCCCAAAATACGGAATACGAGTGCATGACGAAGTCCAGTGAATGATCTTAACATCATTCATAAGCTGTAGGATCGACTCAGCATCAGAACAAGAATATAACAAGAGAGATATATATAACCAAGCAGGCATGAATAATTTATTAGCAACAGAAACAACTGAAATATAATAAAACATCCAAATAGTTTCAAGTCTGGATCAAGTTAAAATTCGGGAACATTAGCCCGTTACAAGTTCTTAAATTTGCAAGAAATAATAGTCCAAGAAAATAAATAATGCAGGAAATAAATATTCTAATCAAGTTCTTTATCCACTTGAGGGCTAGAATCTTTGTTCACCAATTCCAGCGGGTAGCTCATCTCCAAAGTCTGCTTAATAAGTATAAAAAGGAAAAACAGGGAAAAAACAAGAGAATATGCCCTTAGTGCAAGCTAGGGCCACAAATAGTAAAAACGAGTACAAGTAATGGAAAATTGGAATCAAGAATGTAATAGAGATATAACAGTAGTAGAAAGAACCAAGAACTAGCTAACAAGGAGGATAACTCAAGTAAACAGGCCGGATAACAAATACTAGTGGTAAAACAAGTGACAAGTGAACACATAGGGTATCTAACCTTCAAGTGACACGCATCTAGTTCAAGTGTTTGGTATCTAGTCTCAAGTCTAGTGTCAAGTTGTCAGGTCTCAAGTATCAAGTTGTCACGTATCAAGTAACAAGTTATCAAGTATCAAGTAACATGTATCCAGTCCAAATTTCATGTATCGGGTTTCATGTGTCAAGTTCCAAGTATCAAGTAGTCAAGAATCGTGTAAGCATGTTTCATGTTCAAGTCTTATAGTTATTACTATCTAGGTAGCACTTCATGCATCCATCCTTTTACTACATGGTTGCTACAGTCAAAACAATTTCGTTTAGACCTAGTAATGGATTTTATAGGGTGGCGTACTCAGGTATCAAGTATCAAGCACGCACGGTTCATGAATACGAAAATAAATAACAAGTTCACGAAATGAGTCCGTGAATATTAACAAGTTCAAGAACCACACAGTGGGTTCATGAATACAACAAGTTCATGAGCCAAGTAACTGTCTCCATGAATACATCAAGTGCAACAAGTTCATGAACCGAGTACTGGGAAACATGGGCCCCCTTCCGAGTACACTTACCTATATTGTCCACTACTATAGTCTTTCTCTTAAACCCCGGCTTGTTACATTTATTATTTTATCATGCAAGCATACATGTATGCGAAACAAGTCAAGAAATCAGGGTCATGTACATGGGATGAGCTTAAGGTAATTATATGGCATAATCGAGGGTCGACATGAATAAATTGTCCAGCTAAAATGTTCAGGCAGAATTTGGGTATTTGTATTTATGCATATGAAATAGTGTTGAAATAATGTAAATTAATTCTAAGAAAAATTGGGGATGTCCTATAGGGTGTCCAGCAACTATATATAAAATTTCAAGTCCAACGCTTGCTGTTTACATAGCCAAATTAATTTGCAAAGTAAATGTGTGCAGCAGTTTTGCAAATCTGCGTCTACCGACACATCTGCAGTAAAATTGTAACAACTCCTAGACCGTAACTCCAAATTCGAAAATTTCGGAGTCTAACGACATCTAGACATCTAGGGCTACAATTTCTATTCAGGTCTCGGATTCAGATTCTAATGTTAAATGGTTCGAAACAGCAAAAGAAGATTCAGGACAGTAACATGTGGGAATAACTTACTAGTATAGATTTCATGGAAATTTGTTATTAG